>CAJQZJ010032236.1:2981095-3051462 GCA_907164525.1 Lophiomys imhausi
TGTGTGTGTGTGTGTGTGTGTGTGTGTGTGTGTGTGTGTGTGTGTGTATTTTATCTGATTTTTTGTTTGCTTGCATTTTTGTGTTTTTTTGGGGGGAGCATGAAGTTATGTGGACAGGGAGGTGGGGAGAATATGAGAGGAACTTAGGCAGGAAATAACATCATTAGAGTACATCTACACAATGGAATATTACTCAGCCATCAGAAACAACAAAATCATGCAATTTTCAGCCAAATGGATGGAACTAGAGAAGCTCATCCTGAGTGAGCTAACCCAGACTCAGAAGGATGCACATGGCATCTATTCACTGATAGTCGATTTTTAGCTATATAGTACAGGATAACTATACTACAACCAATGCACCAAAGGGAACAGGAACATAAACTTTGTTTCCTATCAATGAGACACTTTGCCCTAGTGGTGCTTCCTTGTAGGATCCCAGAGTATGAGGAGGCTCTTGGCCCTCATATTACTGCTGAACTGGGGTGGGGGACTGTTATGTAAGGACACTCCACCCCAGAGGAGTGGGATGGAAGGGTGAGGGGGTAGAGTGTGAGAGGGCGGGGCTGGGAGGGGTGGAAAGAGGACACTGTGATGGATATGTAACCTGAAGTAATACATTTAAATAAAAATATTTTAAAATTTTTAAATGAAAAAAAATTTTAGTCTAGCATGGCCTCAAGTACAAAGTTATCAAAGAAGTGTTGGTGATTTGTGTGTGTTTTCCGGAGGAGTCCAAACTTCATCTATGACTATAACCCTGGTCAAAACCCAGTGTTGTTCTGCCTAGTCTGTTAGCTCCTCTTTCTGGAGACAATTTCTGCTGTTCAGAGTTACAATGACAGCAGTCATGGGAAATACTATAATGTCCCCTGATCACAGTTGATTGGCAGAGAGGTGAACATCTGCCCAGGATGGGCCAAGTTCTCCTGGCAATTGCATTTGAGACAAAGAGATTTGAATTCTATCTTGTGTATTCTTGAACAGATATGAATTCAACTGGAGAATAGATATGAATTCAACTGGAAAACTACTAGTGGTGTTTATTTTCAACTGTGAGGACTGAGAAATAGAGGCAGCTCTTCTATGGTGACAGTAAAGTATGAAGCAGATGCAAAAAATGCAGTGGAGACAAGACAGCAAAGGGGAGCTTCAAGATTTTTGGTGAACTTGAGTCTTACTCTCAATCTTTCCCGAGAATGAGTTGTATTCTTGGCTGCATCATGAACAACATCTTTATATTTTACACAAGATAAATCAAAACCCTTTTTGCTGAGTATAGTTAAAATATTCTTCCTTTATTTGCAACTTAGGAAGTTTTAACTAATTTGGCTCATTCCTTAAACTTACCCTGTCTACAGTAGGGGAAACAGCTGTGCAGTAATTTTCCACACTGTAAACTTCTGTTAGGGATCACAGAGAGGAGAGCAAACAACTAACCACAATGCCAAAACCGACACCTGAGGAGGTGACATGAGGGAAGGAGACAGACTAGCTATCTTTAGGAAGAGGCTGCAAGTATAAAAATGAAAAAGAACATTCCATTGAAGAAATTGCATGTGTATTAGTGTTGGGAAAAAGTAACTTTTGGCTTTCAGTCTCTAAATTTATTTTTAGCTGTAAATACTTTTAGGAATATAAGATGAGGAGATTAGTGATAAACTTGAAGTAGGGAGACATGGTCCCAAATATGTCAGGGGTCACCAGTGACACACTGGGGACTGCTTTGAAATTGGTTTCCAACAGTCAGAAAGGAGGATGCTGACTTTATAATCTCAATGCTTCCTTTCAGCACAAAATTCTGAGTTTAGGACTAAAATACGGGAACTTTGTCATTGCTGACAAAGCATTTCTGCTAGGTTTTACAGCGGCAATGATTTAATTTAGATAGGTTTCCTCTTCTGTCAAAATACTGTGATATGATGTATGCTACACCAAGGAAGCCTTGAAGCCTTGTCCTGAGCATTTTTTTTTTTTATAAGGTAGAGAACTGTGATAGTGAATTTCACTAAGTAGGGACGGACTTGAGCCTGGCCTAGTGAGAACTTGAATGTTTTCCTTTTTTCTTCTATGCAGTGGGCCCAATGGAATTTGTGTATCTGATTATTGCAAAGATAATGAATGAATGTTTTCTGTGGAAGACAAAGATCACTCCTATTTGAACATGGGGATTAACAGTATTTCTTGTCAGGATACTTCCAAAATTTTTTTTTATATAAATACTATCACTATTAAAACACATAGAAATAATAGAGTGTATTTCTTCTACAAGGCTCCCAGAATTTCTCCTAATGTTTGGCTGTGAGTCTCTGTGTCTGTTAGGTTCTTGTCCAGTTCCCTCTCTCCATCCACTGCCAATGTCTCTTTTATTTCCCTTACTTAGAGGGATCAAGTATCATCCGGTGAGACCTCCTTTCCTAGACCTACTACACATATGAAGCTGATGGGCTGCTTCGTCCTCAAGTGGATCAACTAACAATTGGAGCAGGGACTGTCTCTGACTTGGATTCTGTTGCCTCCCTCTGGACCCATTTTTCTAGCAGACCTGCCTTGTCTTGCCTCAGTGGAAAAGGAGGCACTTAGTCCTGATACAATTTGATGTGCCAGAGTCGGTTGGTAACAGGAATGGGGGGTAATGGGAGAAGTGGGTGGGAAGGTGGGACAGGGAGGATAGGAGGGATGGGTGTTTCCATTGGAATGTAAAATAAACAAATTGATGAAAAAATATTGAAAATGAAAAAAAGAATGTATTTCTTTCATGCTCATTTTTTTAGTCTCTTCCTTCTTCTGCCTTTGTATATAGAGAAGGGAAGTTAATATTATTTGATTTACATTATATACCACAATGATTATTTGGTAACTTGATTGTTGACGATACTTTTGTTTGTAAGCACTGCCCCATGGGAATCAAGTGATATGAAGTGTTATTAATTGAACACATTTGTTACCAGGTATGGGCAAGCTAGCTAATAGAGGAGATCTTAAACCCACAGAATGAATAGAGGTAAAAGTTAGATGGAATGATGAGATAAAAAATTTGTATTCACTCTAACAAGTATAGGGACCAGGAGAAAAACAAGAAGCATGCTTGTTGAGTGTGTAGTATGTCTAGCTTTCTGCTCGGTGTGTGCCTAGGAGACTTTTCACCACACAAAGATGATCAAGTTTTAGTACTATGACTAGCAAAACATTATTGTGTTTTTCTACATAATTATAAACAACAAATCACGATCATCCTTGGGTTTACAATGAAAATGATCAGTAGCCAAAATTCACATTGTTATCAGTAATCCATTTCTTATGTGACTGATGAGCATTCATTTACTGATCCTCAGATAAGTGTTAAGCTTACCAAAATGCCAGTGGGGTTGGAACTATGAACACTTTATTGTGTAGGGAGTTAGATTAATATAAATTAGACTTAGTAAATATCTAGGGGTTTCTGATACAGTCTCTTAATTCGGGGCATGAAGATCAACTTGGCTATGACCAATTAGCTTATCAGCTTGTAGACTAAAAACAGGAAAGTCTTAATGGACTAAAAAAGAAGGTTGAAGTCAGGAAAACAGGAAAGACTTAATGGACTAAAAACAAGGTATTTGGCCTGGCATTTTTTTCAGCTACTAAGTGGGCAGAGCCCAAATTAAGCTGAAACAGGTGGAACAAGGAGAGATCTTATTTAAGGACAAGTGGATGGAGCTAAGGGGGCCCCCCATGCTAGAGAGCTCCAATGCTAGCAAATACTCACACTAAAAAGGACGAGTAGTTTATCATCTGATGGAGAAAGTGCTGGTGAATTGATGGCAGGATCTCCCTGAGACAGAAAGAAGGTGGTGAGCAGAGAAAGCCTCAGCAAGACAGCAAAAGGCCAAGGACTAAACCCTGTGGCTCAGCTTTTGCCTAGAGGGGTTTGACCTGTCCAAACAGTGGCCTGAACGGAACTGTGGCCAGTTTTAAGGACTGAGGCAGAGCAGCTGAGTTCCTGATGCAAAGGAAATAAGTTGGCCTACAGACAGCTGGGGTCTCCCAGAGAGAAGGAAGCCTCAGCCTTATTTCAGGTGAGACTGCCATAGCCAATTTACCCTGACAAATCTACATCTTAGAACTGCTAAGTGCATTAAAGGGTTTACCTACCCCAGAGACTGTGTTCCTGACGACTGAGGACCTGGCCCAGAGACTGTATCCTTCTAAAAGGTTATGAAAATAGTTGTAATAGTTATCAATAGTTTAGTGGTTAGGTCAAAGGGGTTGTAGGAATTTGTAGGATTAGTAGTTAAGTGTTTATATTTTTTATAAGTGAATATAGTTATCAATAAATAAATATTTAATAATTTTTAAAATTTCAGTCACATTATTGTCTATTTGGTCTGTCATATTTTACATTTATTCAAAGTATGTCGTGTGTGTGTGTGAGTGAGTGTGTATAGTATGTGTACATGTGGAGGCCAAAAAGCCAATATGTAATGCCTGTCTCTATTAACTACCCCCCCCTTTTTTAAGATATGGTCATTCATTGAACCTAACACTCGCAGATTAGGATAATCAGAGACTACTTGGCTATTAAAGGCCAGAAATCCTCATGTGTCAGCCTTACCTGTCCTTTTATCATGATTCTAAAGATTGAAACTCAAGTCCATACGTGCGTGTGATAGGAGCTTTACTGACCAAGTCATCTCCTCATTATGTATTTTATTGATTCTCTTTTAGACTGAATCTCAGTGAACAGCCAAGGCTTGCCTAAAACTCAAGATCTTCTTGCTCTAACATTCCAAGTGTTGGGAGTATAAGAGCACATAACCACACTGGCCATATGTTTATTATTTTTATGAAAATCCTGATGGGGATAGAATTCGAAATGTTCTGGCTACTTACTGTTGGTAGCAGAGTTGATATGTAAAGTATGATTAGCTTGTGGAATGCAGGCATTTTGATATACTACAACTATAAGAAAGAATTTGATGATATAGGGATTAAATTAAAAGATGAAATTTAGAACAGGTAAATATATGTATGAATCTTGATAAATAGAAACCTTATCAATGTGGTTCCTAGCAATTATCAAAGCTTTGGAAAATAGAAACATTTAAAAAATGCTTGGCTAGATGTGAGTAATATTCACAGAACAGCACGAAACCTCAGTCTTCAAGGCCAAAGTCTATTGCACCACCACACTTTCTCTGGCACAGTACTAAAAGCCACTGCTGTGAGCTAAATACAAGGCCTGATCCACAGATTTGCTTTCAGGTCCTGACATAATCAGTGGATGACAACAAAGCATTCTTTCTTACATGTTCTTAGGAACACCTAAGATGCTTAGAAAACTTGCATGAAAGTTTTACAGATTTTTTGTTTCACATGGTCTTATTTGGTGTTAGTTAGCCGATATTATAAATTTTGACAGGTTTCTGAGATGATGGCCAAGGTGGCATTTCTACGGCTGAGAAACAAGAGAACCAGTGACTATTAGCCAGACACTAATGTGTACACTTTCAGGTACATTAGCTCATTAAGCTCTTAGAGCTGCAGTACATTGCCAGACTGATAGCTTGTCAGCAAGCTCTGGGGTCATCATTCTGAAGTCAGGACTAACTGGCATTCCTCACAATCAGGAGGGAAGAGGAACTAACTCTTGGGTGCTTTTGTGAAACCATTATCTAGAGTTATTTCATTACATTAGGATGGACTTTTGTTTTATATATGTCATTGATATTGGGGATATGTAAGTTCATAAATTCCTAACACACTCTTCCTGAGCAACAGTGACATGGAGACAAAACACAGGAGAAATCAGAAGCAAGACAGTAAGCAAGCTCAGAAAAGGGAGAGTAATTTTTTTTCTTAATGTGTTTATTTATTCCTTGAGAATTGCATACAGTATATTTTAATCATATTCTTCAGATTCTCCAAATTGCTCCTAGCTCATCCCCCTCCCTACCCACCCAACTTCATGTTCTCTCTCTCTCTTCTAAATACACACACACACACACACACACACACACACTCATTGATGAGGACCAACTACTCTTAAGCATGGGGCATGCCCTAGAGTTTGGTTGATATTTTCAGTCTCACTACATTGAAGAAGACTGATCTTTCCTCTCCCAGCAGCTATCACTTACAAACAGTGTAAGTCTTGGTTAGCAGTGAGACATTGTGCCCACTTTAAGGAGGGCACTTTAAAATCAACAAGGGTATTTATGGGAGATGACACTTTGTGCCCATAGAAAAAAGAAACCAAGAATCCAGTCTCCAGGAAAACGATAGCAGGTATTCCTACGTTGATAGTAAAACATTTCATGAGGTCAAGTAGGAACTTAGACAAATGTTGGATAACATAAAAGATAGGCTTCCCAGTGGGGACATCTTGAAAGGGAGGAAAACATAGATAACAAAGGGAAAATCTGTGAACTTATAAAGGGCTTAAAATTGGGAAGTGCAGAAATATGAATTCCACCACTGCTATGTGAAACCCCTGAACTCTGAGCGTGCTAGCAGATTTAAGCTTCAGGATTTTTCTCCTCATGAAGGATATGGTGAAGATGACTTCAATTGCAGAAATTTCCTGTCCTGTAAACGTATCTAATTCCTGGGTTGACAACATGGCTCAGTTAGCTAGGAGACCTTGGTAAGAGTTCTTCTCATCTCTTTCTCATAGAAAGAGAAAACTTATTCTCAAAAGTTGTCCTGTTACCTCTATGCATGTTTTGTAGCACAAGTGTATCCACAGACACACACACACACACACACACACACACACACACACACATCACATCACATCACACACAGAGACATACATGTAATTTTAAAAGTAAAATAAAATTTCAAAAAACTATGAATGTACCCAATTCTATGTAATGATTTGTTGTCTTTATCAAAAGAAAATGGTTTGTTCTTAGATTAAAATAGAAGAGAAAAACAATCAGATAGTCTTATAACTAATCATTCAAATGCTTCCAGAACAATTTTTCATTATTTAATTTAAAATTTAAAGTCCTTGTGAATAATTTATGTTGTAAGTATGTGGGTTAACATCCACCTTTACTGTGGTGATAATAATTGAGAAGCAAAGACAAGACAGATCAAAACAGAAAACAAGATTGTCAACCGCTCTGTGATAATAAACCTTGGATTACCACTTTTCTGACATCTTTTTGGTGGCTTCCATGGCTGAGTTTATATCTTAAAGTGTGGGACTGATTAACTTTGTCAGTTCTATATCAGAGAAGGAAGAATGTGGTAATAAATATGAACTGATGGGAGTCTTTCTGTCAATTAGTTTCATTATGAAATTTATCTTTTATCCTTTAACACGTTGTAAACTGAGTGATGTATACTGCATTGAAAATATAACTACTGCTGTCCAAAAAGGACAAAACTTGGTAGCAGGGAAGTCGACAGCCTAGCTCTGCCAAGACAGGGTAGGTTAGTCCTTCATAATCCCTGCTCTACAATAAATGTCTGTCAGAGAAACAGGACCAAAAGGCTGAAGACTGATGCTGGAATGTATGGAGAGAAAATGGGAACTGTCCAGGTAGTCACTGGTTTGTCATTTCTTAGTATTGGAAGCTGCAAGCCCTGCACTTCCTATATAATCAGATATATTTATCCTTCTCAGCTCTCTGAGGTGGTTGAAGAATAGACAGCTTGAGTCTCATAGCTCAATTTTGAGTTGTTTAGGAATCAAGAGGGAGTTCTAGATCTAAGAAGATGGTTATAATAGTGATGCAAGTTAGTATGAAAACTAAGTCAGTTATAGAACTTTAAACTCATGGAGATGGTTAGAAGGTAGAAGGTTAAAGTCAGGGGCCAAATATGTATGAACTGGACATTGGGAAGGTATACTGGGCCATTTAACTCTCATAAATGGGGCATATTTAATTCTGCTGTTTTGTGTAGAATTTACTGTTATAAGAGAAAGAACCATTTGTTGGAATGAAAAGAGAAGCTGTTGGGGGGGGAAGAGGGTGGAAGGGTGGGACAGGAAGGGGGAATAGGGAAGGGTTTGTGACTGAGATGTAACTTGAAGAAAAAAAAATAAAGTACTTATAAAAAAATAAATAAAAAAGAAAATATAACTAAATACATTTAAGCAAATTGCTGGAGTTTTGTGAAAGTATAACAAAGTATCTCCCAGTAGTTAGCAAAAGCAACAACAAAAAATAGAGTTCTATTTTATATGTATCATTCTCTTTGGTGGTAACTGAGTTTATCTCCAACAATATAAATAATCTCTATCCTCCATTGCTTACTAATAGATTGAATTGGGGGGATGTGAATTTGTGTAATCTTCTTTATATGTCCAAAAAGTGTCTTTTTGTGGTTTTAGGTGAAAGTCAATACAAGCAACGATTCCATACCATGACATCTCTAAGCAATATAACACAAGTGAACACACATATCTTACATTTATCCTTCAACTTAATTGGCTTGTTCTTGATTTTGACTCTTGAATGTGTTGTATGGTTTTCAAAGTCCAAGAGAGGAAAAAAAAAATGTAGGTTTCATCGACTCCAAGCAGGAGTCATTCACCTTTTCCTGGATGCGGAAAACGTAACAGCATACTGTTGATGCCATTGGTGGGCTCATAGGGAGAAAATTCACAAAGGATTTGCTGATTCTCGGTCACTCCTCACATTCTAGGAAATATATTTACATGAAAGGAATAAAATATAAATTAACATCTACCCGACTACCTATATCTGTCCACCCAATCTTGGGAGTTTGTATTTTGGCTAATATCAGTAGTCCATTGCTTAACTGCTCAGCTTTTTCTAGGCATCAAAATTGTATGGCACCACTGCCCTTAAACCAACTACATCACTTTCCCACAGTCAGCTCTATAAGAAATCCTACGTTACCTTCTAAAGCCCAAACTACAAACTCCTAGATGCACACACTGAAATTATCACTATCTTGTCTTCAAAAGTTTTATGGGTACAACCAAATTCAGAACATTTCAGGGTTACATCTCTATTGATTAAATAATGTACATGGGGCTGGGTAATGACAATCTAACTTCATTTCATTTTATATCTGTGTTTATTTAGGGAGCCAGAGGTGTCTTCAGATAAAACTTGTGTAACATTAGAAGAAAAACAGAGAAGTGTGTGGAGAAGATTGAGTGAGATGATGAATATGAAAACTTCACAATTTTTTCTGTGCAATGTGTACTTTACCATGCTGATAATAAACTGGTACTGATTACACAGTTCTACTAACTTACAAGAGGAAGCAATCAGCAAAAACTTCAATGTATTTTTTTGTTTTTGCATTTCCCTATTGCCCTTGTTTATTATAGGAGCCAAGGAGCTCAAAATGTGTGTTATTGCTAGCCAGTCTGTGCTTCATGTCTGACTAAAGGAGTTTTCATCCAAATTACAAAAGAAATCCAAAGGATATTCTTCCAGAAGTAGACTAGCTCTTGTGGATCACACAGAATAACTGATAACACACAAAATCTCACATCCCGTGACACTGCATTGCTGTATTGACTGTTTTTTTTGTTTGTTTGTGTTTTTGTTTTAACCAGCATGACCTTTTTGAGTCTGTTACTTTTTCATAAACATTGTTAGTGTTTGCTGTACTAGATGTTAAATGAATAGTACAGTATATTGATTCTGAATCTAATTTTCATTTCTAGAGTGTGGAGGGTAATGGGATCTGGCGTTTTGAGCATCCTGATGCTGCAGGAAAATTCTTTAAGAGGGTATATTTGGGAAAAAGAAAAGACATTATAAATACATTTAAAGAGTTCCTAGTAAAAATTAAGTTTATGCAAATTATTTGTTATTGAAGACATCATTAGGCTGCATTGAAGTACTAAATTTATTCTGATAATCATTATAATGATGAAAAAATTCCTTGCTTCAATTAATGATTTATACTTCATTTAAATACACAGAGTGGTTTCAATATAATTTCTTATTAGCTCTAATGATGAATTTTAAAGTATCATGATTCTGAAATAAAGATGAAAATTCTCCACACAACTTATTGCATTTAAATGGATTTAATATTTAATATTTAAAAAATCATTTGGTGTAAATAGCTATCATGAATCACAGCAAATATACTAAGATGTAATTAAATGCGTTTTCCTTTTCAAGTGCATCTACTTGTTTCATAATAAATTATTTTTGTACTCTTTCTTCTCTTAAGCTGTGTTATTATTTGGGAAATTATTGTAAATTGTGAAATAATATCAAAAGTAAAATATCAGTAAATTTAATAAACATCTCCTGTTAGGCAAATTCTTGGCAATTGGATTATTGTTTAACATTTGCTTTTATATTGCAAATTGTTTTAAACCATAACAATAAGAACTCCAAATTTTAATACTGAAAGAGAAAAGACAAAATATAGGAAAAAGACAAGATCCTATGATCAAGCTGAGTATGGTCGCACACACCTTTAAACCCAGCACATACCTTTAAACCCAGCACTTGGGAGGCAGAGGCTGGCTGATAGCTCTGGGTTCATCTAGCCTGGTCTACACATTTAAATCCTGGTTAGCCAAAGCTACATAGCGAAACTGTGTGTCAAACCAACAGTAAGGATCTTATGACAGTTCTAACCACACATGCTATCTTTATTGTTTCCATGACCATATGAGCACACACAAAGCTACTGAAGAGAGGAATGATTTATGTTGGTTGACAGTTTCAATAAGTTCTGTCCTTCATTGCTTGGCCTTATGTGCTTAGTCAGAGATCAAACTGTGATTCCATCCAACACTGAGCAAAGTGGCAGGACTGTTTTAGAAATTTTGCTGGCCTTTATGAACATGATAGTAATAAACATGAAAAACCACATACAGTCACCCTTTGCAATCAGCCAATAAGAACCCTGGACAATCTAATCCATATGTAGCAACACAATATACAGTGACTATTCCATGGAATAACAGAAATGTAGGGCTTCTGATCAGAGGCAGGTAGTTCCTGACACTCTGAGACCTATTCTGTGAAGTTAGTATGCAGTGAGGAAAGAGTCTTTAAAACAGTCAGTAGTGCAGTTCCTTGGGAAGATGGGAATTGATCTATCTGAAGATCTAACATTACCACTCTTAGGTATATACCCAAAGTAAAGTATGCTTCATCTTATAAAAGGGACACTTGCTCAGCCATGTTAATTGCTGATCTGATCATAATAGCCAGAAATTAAACAACCTAGATGCCCCTCAATAGGAAAGTGGATAAAAAAGTAGTACATTTACACAATGGAGTATTTCCTAGCCATTAAAAAAAAAAGATATCATGAAATCTGCAGATAAGTAGATGGAACTAAAAAATTTATATTGAGTGAAGTTATTCAGGCCCAGAAAATCAAATATGCTATATATTCACTTATATGTGGATATAATAAGTAAATGATAACCATGCTACAATCTACATAACTACAGAAGTTAGGGTTATGTTTAGTGTAAGGGACAGGGGTGGGAGGAGCATGTAGATCTCCAAGGCAAGAGAACTATAATAGTTATGGATGTATGGAATGGGAGGATCAAGTGGGGAAGGAAGAGGAGAAAGGGAAATAAGGAAGGGAATATAGAGAGAAACGACTAAAATTAAAGGCCATTTGAGGGGAAGAATGGAAACCTAATACAGTAGATGCTCCCTAAAATACATATATATATATGAAGGTGATCTAAATGCAATCACCAAAGAAAGAGGAAGACAGAGCCCCAGCTGGCTATCTCTTATTACTAAAAAGTTTCCTGTACTGGAATTAGGTTACATCTAATAGAGTTGTTGGCCAAGTGATTCCCATGGGTACCTCCAAACAACTGAGTTTGTTGGCCAAATGCTAGATTACACTCCACCAACTGATGAGGAAGCCCCACAGTGAAAGACAACACCTCTACAAGTCACTGAACACAGAGCTGGTTCCTACATAGAGCCTTTACCACTATTTTCTAGCATGTGTAGTACAGGAAAATGCTCTGAATGCTATCAAAGAAGAAATGTAAACAACAAAACAGCAATCCAACCACAAAGCTTTTAATCTGCAGTGATGTCCTGTCTGTGAGTGATGCTACTGTGATTGAGGTACAAAACTTGTGGGAGAAACCAGATAATAGCTGATGTGACTGAAGGTCCACTCCATGAGATAGAACCCATCCCTGACACTGTTGGGGTGACCAGAACCTGAGATTAGATAACCCAAGTACTTAAGGTAAAATCAAACACTGTTGTTCTAAAAAGAAAACGTGTCAATAAAATTACTTCGAATGACATCTGCTGTACCCATCATAGGTCAGCGCTTCATTCAACCATCATCAGAGAAGCTTCCTCCTGCAGCAGATGGGAACAAATACAGAGACCCACAACTGGACACTATACAGAGAATGAGAGCGCTTGGAACACACAACACTACATAGGAGGTCTCCTTCAAATTTCTTCCCTCAGGGCTCATGGAATCCTCATAGAAGAGGAGGTAAAAAAGAGTGTAGCAGTCAGAGGGGATGGAGGATACTAAGAAACCAGGCCCTTTAAACCAACAATATTGATTCACATAACAATTCACAGAGACAGAGGCAGCATGCACAGGGCCTGCATGGGTCTTTACCAGATGGGGTCCTAGAGCTGAAAAGAAGAGTTGGTCAATACATGCCTCATCCCCAATGCAGAATCAGTCTCCAACTGATAACCACTTGCAAATGAAAATTTAGTTTCCTCTAAGGAGGTCTCATTGGAGAAAGTAACTACTCTTGAGGTAGACTGAGTGGGCAGCAGTGGATGGCCAACAGATGGTGAACTCCAGCATCTTTGGGGGTTCCTTGTTTCATAATGTCATGTCAGGACATTTCTTTTTCAAAAATTATTTTGTGTTCATATATTTTTTTCTTATTGCTTTTTAACCAACTAGTCCTTTGTGTGTATGTTATGAGTTTCAGTTTAATGTCTTTATTGGATTCCTGAGCTGTTCAAATGAGTGGGTTTCAGTTTCTTGTGCCTTATCTTGGGCTTGTTTCCTTCACTTTATTTTTGTCTAATTCCAAAGTGTTGGGTTTTTTTGTTTTATCTTTATTATATTATATTATTTAGCCAAACTTGCTTGTTTTCTAATGAGAAACAGAAAGGGGGTAGGCCTGGATAAGAGGGGAGATGAGGAGGAACTTCAAGGAATAAAGAGAGGGGAAATAGAATATATTATGTGAAAATATCTATTTTCAATAAAAGGAAAAAGAGTGGGGAGGGAGAAAGTGGCTAGAGTTTGGATTCCATACCACTTGGAAACTAGAGTATTCAAGACCTTAGTTCTTTCATCTGTTAAATAAATGCCATGATCATTTTTCTGATTGATTCTGGAGTTTATAGATTGACCATATGAGTAAAGATGTGTTCCAATTAGAATGAAAATATCATTTTATCATCAACAATCAGGGGAATTGTTAATCATATTGGCACATTGCCACAAATTAGGACTACTCTAGACAAGCAGGGATGTAGCATTGCTCTATACATCACACTCAGAGCTATCAAGCACTTTTGAACTATAATATGTGACTGAGGTGAATATACTTGGCTTGAGTTCCAAACCCACATGTGTTAACATCATGGTGAGTCTGCAGCTAGCACAACCTGGTAAGCTATCAGTACTCAAGGAAATGGCAACAAAATCTTGTAGTCAGGAAGTAGTACATACATACAGCAATGTTATATGACCTTTCCTTTCAATGAACTATGGATGAAACACCCCTGGTTATATCATCACATTGTGGATATTACCCTGTTACTCTTCTCTGCCCTGTGCTCTACTCCCTACTTCATGACAACACTCCTTTAGATATCAAATATTTTCACCTCAGAATGGAAATATCCTCAAGAAAAGCTTGTAATGCTCTAAATGGTCAACTGAAAAAAAGGTAAATTAACCCACCTCTTTAGCATTATGGTTTTTCTAATGGTCTATATACAATATTAGATACAAATATAGTTTAGGACAGGGAACAATATTAATACAAAATGCTGTGAAGAGATACCAATATAAGGCAACTTAGAGGAAGAGGAAGAGTTTAAGGAGGTTTGCTTACTGTTTTAGAGGGTAAGTCCATGACCATCATGGAAAGGAGCTTGACACCAGGCAGGCACACAGGTATTATGCTGGATCAGTGCCTAACAGATTATACTTCATCCTCAAGCAGGAGGTAGAGAGTTAAAGGGACAGACAGACAGACAGACAGACAGACAGATAGATAGATAGATAGATAGATAGATAGATAGATAGATAGATGATAGATAGTTAGGCAGACATGGGTAATGATGTGGGCTTTTGAAAACTCAAAGCCCACGCCTAGTGGCACGCCTCCTCCAACAATGCCACACCTTCTAATCCTTCCCAAACAGTTTCACCAACTATGGAAAAAATCACTCAAATCCATGAGCCTCTTTGGACCACTATCATTCAAACCACCACAACAGAGAGTAATTTTTAAATTATTTTACATAAAAATTGTAAAATGTTAAATATCCCATCTCAAAGCTTTAAAGCATAGCTTTTTAGATTAATCTGTAGTGGTTCTAATGTAATAATAAGGAATTCTTTTCTACATGTTATTCTTTCTTTAAAATAGACTTTCAAATAATGTAATCAGAAATGATGGATGAGGATGTGTTTCTATTTTCCTAGCTTAATAGAGCTTATAGAGAAGAAAGGTTGTAGCCTATTTTTCAAGCTCATTATTACAGTTATCATTATTAATTTTGGCCAGGAAAATCTGTCTACTGAGTTGAACATTGTCAATGTTTACTTAGAGAAAGCCATTTTTCATTACTACATATCTCCAGTTTTCTTATCTTGCCTGAAGTAGAGACAATAAGAATGATAAAAATATGATATTTTTGAGACGTTTGATGTAATCCCAGAGAAAAGGAGCATGTGTACTGGTGTTTCTATTCTCTGATTGACAATGTGCAATCTAAAAAATAAACAAAGCAGTTATGATGAAATTTCTTACTTTCCCTCAAACAAAATTATTCTGAAAAATTATTTTAGTCATAAATTTATTTTAATAATTCTAGTGAATTTCTAGCTCAAAGATAGTGGAGCACATGTCACTTTAAACAAATAGTTAAAGTATATCATTTTCAGGTTGAAGTGTGCTATCTAGAGCCCACATAAAAAAGTCTAGGTAATCAGAAACTATATTATAAAATACTTTGTTTTGTTATTGTTTTTGAATTTCCATAAATTTAGATATTTTATGTGACTGACTTACAGTTTTATAAGAGATAGATAGAATTCTTATTCTGTGATGACAATATCAAATTTCTTCTTGATGATTTAATATACATATTTGTAGTCTCATTCCCCAAATCTGAAGTCCTGATTTTTATTTTTAAACCTGGTCTTTTTTATTTTTAAATTTTCCACTTTAAAAATAGTTTTAATTCATATTCAATTACAGCATTTGCGCCTTCCCTTTCCTCCTTTCTGTCTTTCCTAAGTCCCCTCTTCCCAACTTCTTCCATGCTCACCTCACTGTCAAATTAATATTTTCTTTTTATTTATTAGTGCTACCAACACATCTACCCACATCTACATAAATACACATACAAATAAAACCATTTGTTATATTTTAGCAATAAACTAGTTGTTAGAATGTCAACAAAACATATATTAATTCTCTAGCTGGTCATAGGCCCTCTATTTCTAAAACTCTTAGGCATCCTAAATTTAGGATTATCCTATTACATAAGAATCTATAGCTTTCCTGTCACATGCATCTGGGTGATATCAACAAGAATAATTGCCTTGACATATACTGAGTAAAGACTATTAAGAAGAAATTACATAACCAAACACAAGAGAGATGACACTCATTTTCTCAGTGCCAAACTGCACAGATTTAATAACAGTTTTGGAGTTACAGAAGTCTTAATCCACTTACATTAATTTGTGATAAAAGTGGTAAGTTTAAAATCCAAGAAATGAATTTTGGACGCCATATTTTTCTTGTCTCCTATCTGTATAGAAACATATATAAGGCTAGATGTACTTAGAGCTGTCCCCTGACCAACCTTGAGAGAGGTAACACTTCCTTTCCCTCTCAAATTGGACTGGAGTGTGGTTAGAATGTACAGCACAATTTATAACTTGATACTATTTGGTAATTAGTACGGGATGCCTAAAGTGGGGCCTTGTCCTTCTTAAGCCTGACCTCTAAGACAAGTCATTCATTAATAGGTGACGTTAGAGCCTACCATATAATATTGCTTTCAAAAAAAGAAAATAAATCATGTAGAAAAGTTTGTTTTAAGCCAAAAGAATTATTTTAGGATATAATTTTGTCACTTATGTAACTTTAAAATTTTTATTTAAATAAAAAATTCATGATAAGTGTTTTACCTAACATTTATATTATATTTATACAGATATGCATAAGCTGATGTACAAAAATCAATGTGTTGATCTTAGAAACTTAAGCACATTAGAATCTTAACACATAATATATACTTTAAAAGTTTTATTTACATTATTTTATTTTATGCTCTTAGTCTATTTTGTTTGGTTTGGGTCTTTTCAGTCAGTCCATGTCCTCCCGATGGCCTTGAACTCCTTGTCATCCAGCTCTACTTCCAGAGAGCTGGGATTACAGGAGTCTGCAGTTGCATCCAATTTCTGATCTTAATTTGGAAAGCATAAAGGGTCAGTACTTCATGGTCTCAATACTAATATCAATAAAGTTAAATTTAGTTGCTCCTTAAATATACTTCTTTATTGGTTTGTTTGTTTATTACTTATTTATTTATTACTAAATAACAGTAAGTCAGAGGGGAAAATGTAAACTTCAGCAGTGAGTCCAGACTTGTCTTCCCCACATCCAACTGTCTATGTCTCATCTTTGTGGAATATGTGCTGACTGCACATGTGTGATCCAGCTGATGCTCGACATCCTGAGGCTGATTTGACTCTTCATTCTCCTTTAATACACAAAGGATCCAAGATTCATAGGCAATAAATAACTTCCCAAAGATATTGACTGAGATATATTGAGTGGTGGTGACTGCATTCAGACCCAGGCTATCTGATTATAATGCCTAATCATTTGACTACAGTGAAGCCTTTGTAAGAAAGCCATTTGGTTTTGTAGACCAGACTTACCTCAAACTCAGAGACCTCAGCCTACCTCTGCCTGGTACTTTTAGGAGAAAACAACAAAACATAACTAAATAAAATATAATAAGATAAAATAAAAAACATTTTTTTCTAAAGAGAGACAGAAAGGGACACTAGCACATGCCTTTAACACCAGCACTAGGGGGCAGAGGCAGGGGGAATCTCTGTGAGTTTGAGGCCAGCCAGGATTATAAAGTAAGTTCCAAGACAGCCAGGGCTACACAGAGAATCCATGTCTCAATTAACAAAAGAAAGAAAGAGGGAGAGAGAGGGGGGAGAGAGAGAAAAAAAAGAAAGAAAGAAAGAAAGAGGGAAGGAGGGCAGGAAGGAAGCTAAAAAAAAAAAAAGAGACCAGATCCAGGTGGTAGTGAAGATGAAGAATTGGGAGGAGTAGTGGAGGGAAAACTGAAATTAGGATATACTGTGTGAGAAAAAAAAATCTGTAAGGAAACCTTTTTCAATAAAAGAAAAAGAAAATTAAAATTACAACACTGTAAGCCAATATATAAGCAAAACCTGTAAAGGAAAAAAATATATGAATGAATGAATAATTAAATAAATAATTTAATTAAAAATTTAAAAGGCTCTGGTACCATCTGTATATATTTTTAAATAAGCACAAAGTGTTTCCCTGTGTACTTTTCAAAAAAAGAAAAGAACAAAAGATACTTTTAGAGCACATTCAAGTGAAAATGGTTGTCCAAATGCAAAGTATGAAGAAGATACTTTCAACATTACCGAGATCAGAGATATACATTGTAATCTGAGTATCGTAATTACAAATTACACATGCTTATTAAAGTTTATCTTTAAGTGAATACATTAATGTGTTTTAACTTTAAATATGCAGGGGTGATATTAATTTCATTTATTCTTCCTTAAGGTACATCTATCTATGAAATATCAAAGATCATGTTGTAAAAGTATTCAAGTCTAACATATATAAACAAATAGTTTCTCCACCCCAACTACATTATTCTTGAACATAAATATGTTTATCTGCCTATTGTGGCCTTTTGTGCCATATATTTTATTAAATTAACATGATAGTTAAAACGTATTTCAGCTAAGGTTTATATTTTCTAATATAATAAATTATTTGAAAGAAATCAACTCAAAGTCCAGAATGCTGACTATTTTAGTAAAATAAAACAGAGGCATGATTATTCTCATAAGAATAAGCATGGCCTGAAGTCACACCTTGTGGTACATCTAACAGTATTCTTGGTCTATCATATTTTGAAAATCCACACCTCATATTTTCTATTTCCTTATATGGATGGTGCTAACAACACATAAGATAAAGCTATTAGCTCTCTCTAGTGGAATAGGATTTGTGTAATTTCAGCTGTCAAATAATGTATGGGGGGGATTCTGAAAACCTCAGGAGTCAAAATATGTTAGAAAGAGCAAGCAATAATAACTCATCAATCTGTTCTTTGTGTCAGTTAAAAAAATTAAAAGTGCAGAATATACCCACTTTGAAGAACCAGTGACTTTTTTTTTTTTTTAGGATTTTAAAAGCAACATTAAATCATTCTTTTGTAAAGCTGAAAGCTTCAGAAAGTTAGGAAGGAATGTTATATTTCTACCAGTAAAAAAATACTTTCTTGGTGGCCTTAATTACAAAGGACATAACTTTTCATTATATTTCTTCATTAGGAAAATAAGGGAGTGAATAAAGTATGACCTTCTCCTTTATCTTGTTCCATCCCATTAATTATCTAGTATAAAAGCTTTATTTTTATCCTTTTTGGCATTTTATTTTCTGTATTTATTTATGAAAACCCATGTTTTGTTTAAGATTTAGTTCACCAGAGACTGACCTGGGACCCGCTGTTGCATGCAAAAGGCTCAGTGTGGAGAGCTCTGTTGGAGTCTGCCCCTGCAATATTCATATATTAATATGCATACATCTTAAGGAAGTGAAGAAAACTACTTTAAGTAGATGGTACAGTGCAGCTGAGGCCAGAGCTCTAGCAAAATCCTCAGTTTCCCCAAATTAATTTTCTGTACTCATATCAGCCATTCATGCCCAGCCCTTGTTCAAATAGTTGAAATTTCTTGACATTGGCCAGTTGCCCTGAAGAGGGAATTTGAGTGAAGGACTCTATAATATCTTTTATGTCTCCTTAGAAAATTGAGGTTTCTACTCATTTGGTGAAAATCATATGCACATAAAAATAATACGTACACTTCTATTTTTAAATGTACAGGTCGCCATTTTTAGAGGACATAAGCAAATTTTGTATCTAGAGTGCCTTCATGTCTCATGAGTACATTCACCCTGGCCTGAAGACATTCTCTACAAATGCTCTCCCAGTTAGCTGTGCCATCACACTGGTCTCTAAAGAATTAAAAAGTAGGATGTGCACAATCACTATCATTCTAAGAGAGGACACATAGATCTATCTCATTCATTCTACCAGTGGAAAATACCTTAACAGGATGTTATTGGTTTGTTTCTGTTTTTATTGTTTTGCTTTCTGTGTTTTGTAATGTAAAAATATTCAGGTATCTTTCAGAACTTCTTTTTTTTGCTTAAAATTTTATTTTAGCTCAAATTAGGAGACAAAAATGATAGTATTGAATTCATGTAAAATAATTTATTTTGTCATATATGTGTTAATTAAAATAATACTGGATTTAGAAAATATTCTAAATGTTCAAATAATTATTGATGCGTTGGTTCCTGGTCTTTTTGGTGTGCTAGAGGAGAGGATGAGAGGGTGGAACCAGGAGGGGTGGAAAGAGGGCACTATGATGGAGATATATCTTGATGTAATAAATAAACATTATAATAAAAAATAATTATTGATGCTTTTGAAGTTCTTATGTTTTTCAACTAATTTCTTAATTATAATGGAAGCAATGGATTTTATTTTGGCATCCTCATGCCTCTGGGTCATTATACTTTGTCCTAACAGATGTCTGTCCTCCATTGCTCCTACACTCTTGCTGATTCATTTCCACTCCTAAATATGTAACGTTTCTGCTTCCATCCACATGTATTTTTTTCAAGGGATGACCAGTTTATTTTGGCTCATGTTTTCAGAGGATACAGCCTCTAAAGGCTGAGGAGGCAGCAGTGGAATGTGTGACAGAGGCGGTTCACATGCTCAGCCCAGGTGGATAATCCTTAAAGGATCACCCACAAAGAGTGAAACCAGGTCCAGCATCCCAAAGGTTTCACAATCTTTAAGACAGAGCCATAAATTGGGTTATGGCTAAAAACCAGCCTGCAGGGACATTTCAAGATTTAAGCCTCAACACACACCTCAGTATATTCCAACAAAGCTATACATCCACAATTTTACAGACAGTTTCTCATCAGGGAGGCAGATATAATCCATAAGAGTATTTAGACTATAAATCAGGTACAATGTAGTCAAAACACCATAAAAGTCCTTTAAATAATTAGGAAAGAGATTTTTAAAAAACATTATTGCTTACTCTTATGAAATGATGAATTTTAACTAAATTGATACTTCTATAATCTTAGTTATACTTCCTATATCTTAAACTATACTACTTGACAATGTTAACATAACATTTTGAAATTAAATTAATTGCAAATGGATTAGACAGTACGCACCGATGGTTTGAGTACACTGCTTTGGAATTAGTGCTACAAAAAGTAACCATGCCAAGGGGGAAAATAAACAAATGTTTTCCTTAAAGATTTTCAAGAATTATGGTAACAAAAGTTCATGGAAAGGTCAATTAAATTTTTTATATACCACCTCGCTTTCCCATTTAAAGGACAAAGGAGACATTAGGATAAAAAGGAATCCTCTTTCATTTCTCATCCTAAGAAATACTGCAATTATACTTAGGAGTTCTTTTCCTCCCTTCAAGTGTCAGGCGACAACTATAGTTACAGTGAGGAGACTTGAATGATCATACTATGGAACTCAAAAGGAAGTTAGAGGCACAAAAAATTTAACAGACTTTTGCTTTGAGGATCCTCATGATAATTCCAAAACGGCAGATTAAAAGCAACAAAACGATTACAGCAGCAAGCAACTACTTCACCACACCCACAGAGGACTCTAAAATAGTGAAAGCTTTTGGTTCCTCTTCCAATCAATCTGCAATATCTTCTTTTTGTTTCTGTTGCTTTTTGGTTGTCAATAGTTCAAGACTTGCTCGCTGCATGGGTTCTGCCTTTCAAATAATCATCTCAATCTTTATTGCATTCATACATAACTTATCAATCACACCCCGAAGTTTCACATTTTGACGAAATTCCTTCTCTCCTTCAAATACAATGTGAACATTTGATAATGTACTATTTGCTTCTACTGACTGAGTTCTGGCACTTAATATTTAGCATACACGGAGATGGCAACTTCACCCCCAGTCTGATGCCAGTCATGTCTACATGGAACAACTTCTTTCCCTGCATCTTTTTTGGTCTACACATGTTTCCTTGTTGTACAGCCCTCTTGGAGTAAGGATGTATTGAAATCTGAGATTTTTCCTCTGCAACAGCTCCAATATTTCATCCCCTCATGGAAAATAGGTACTCCAGAATGATGTATACAGGTTTCTTCTGGACTCTGTAGACTCTGGCATGTCTTTGAATGCCCTCCATTTTTACAAGAAATCCCATTCTTAATTTCATAACTGTCTGTTTTTTTAAAATCTTCTTTGTTTCCTGATGACAGTTTAAGTTTATCAAGTGCTTGTTTTAGGGAAGCAGATATTTTTAATTCCAAGTTTGTCATTGGCTCATCTGGGGTTGGCCTTTTTATTGCTTCTATGAGTTTAGGGGCTTGAATGATGTGCTCCTGAAATTTGGGTTTTAATTCAGATAGTTCCTCCTTCTCAATAGCCTTGATTTCCGGCTTGACTGATTCAGGTGACTTCTCACTGTTATGCCTGCCTTTTGTACAGCCTACAATGCTTAAGAAGTAAGAAAAATCAGTTGTTCTTTTTTTAATAATTTATTTTTTAATTCTTCAAGTTACATCTCAATCACAATCCCCTCCCTACTCCCCCCTTCAGTCCCACCCTTCAACTCTCCTCCCCCCTCAACCCCCCATCCTCTTCCCTTTTTTTTTTTTAGTTTAAGGTATTTCTTTTTTCCCCCAACAGCTCTCCCTTTCAGTCCAACAAATGGTTCTTTTTCTTATAACTATAAATACAATCCAAAACAACAGAAATAAATAGGTCACAATTATAAGAGTTATATGGCTTAGCATACATTCCCAATGTCCAGTCCATATGTATTTGGCACCTGACTTTAACATTCTACTATCTAACCATCTCCATGAGTTTAAAGTTCTATATCTAACTCAGCTTTCATACTAACTTGCCTCACAATTTTAAAAATATCTTCTTAGATCCAGGACACCCTCTTGATTCCTAAACAACTCAAAATTTAACTATGAGACTCTAGCTATCTATTCTTCAACCACCTCAGAGACCTGAGAGGGATAAATATATCTGATTATATAGGAAGTGCAGGGCCTGCAGCTTCCCAAACTAAGAAATGACATACCAGTGGCTGCCTGGACAGTTCCCATTTTCTCTCCATACATTACAACATCAATCTTCAGCCATTTGGCCCCATTTCTCTGACAGACATTGATTGTAGAGCAGGAATTATGAAGGACTTGCCTACCCTGTCTTGGCAGAGCTAGGCTGTCAACTTACCTGCTTCCAAGTTTTGTTCTTTTTGGACAGCAGTTGAATCAAGGGGTTTTTCTTGCCAGGAGACAGGCTTGCCACTAATTCAACCATCTCCCACTGGATATTCTTCGATGCTCATCTTCTATGTGGAGTAGAATAGGGGGTGCTGTCAGGAGCTGACATGTCTCAATAACAAAAAAAATCTTAAGAAAACATCTTTGAATGCCATATTCTGCAGATCTCTTGAGGGTTTTGAAGATGTCCTATCTATTTCTTATATTTAGATAAGCAAATATTGCTTGTCTCTTAGCAACTTGATTTCTGAGTAGCTTAGAAAATAACTGTGATAGACTGTCATAGTAATTAACAAAATGACACATTTGCATGACTATTAGTTTGCATTTCTTAATTATCCTAAACAGTTTATGACGGTTGGTAGCAAGAGGCCAAAACTTGAGATTTCATTTTTAAGCATTACTAGGAACAATACCTTTAAGAAGCGTTACCCTTAATTTTGTATCTTTTAAAGCAAGACGAACGCTTTAGGGCATCATGAAAGACAGGAAGACCTGGGTGGCATGTGAGAGCATCATCTGCGTTGGCTTCAGGGTCGAAATGCTGGCCACAGCTGGGGCTGTAACACAGAAGCGGCTTTCCATTCTCCAGGTGAAACCACATCACCGGGATACAAATAAGATACCACGCCAATCGCCTGCACTATGGTACAGGCTGCAGCTGGCTTCATGAAGCTGATGATACTGCCAAACAACACTTTTTTTTTTTTGTTTTTGCTTTTGTTTTGTTTTGTTTTAGTTTTTGGTTTTTGGTTTTTGGTTTTTCCAGACTGGGTTTTTCTATGTAACAGCTCTGGCTGTCCTGGACTCGCTTTGTAGACCAGTAGACTAGGCTGGCATGGAACTCACAGAGATTTGCTGCCTCTGCCTCCTGTGGACTGGGATTAAAGGCGTGCACCACCACATCTGCCTGTCCACATGTATTTTACTGTCCTCTTTTTCTTTCCTCACTGAAGATCTATTACCTGTCATGATCTCCTTTCTACTTTCATGACCTGTATATACAGGCACACAAATGTATACATATATATAAATATATGCATACATATATGTATTTATGTAATTTTAAACCTAGTTTTCACACACAAGTGAAAATATTCACTGGTTTTCTGAACCTGACTTACTTCTTGTACAAAATGGGTTTTTTTGCATTTTTTCCTTTATTTTTTATTTCTTCAAGTTATATCTCAATCGCAGTCCCCTCCCTATTCCCCCCTCCAGTCTCACCCTCCCACCCTCATCCCCCATCCTCTTCCCTTTTTTTTTTCTAAGTTTAAGGTATATCTTATTTTCCCCTACAGTTTTACCTTTCAGTCCAACAAATGGCTCTTTCTCTTATAATAATAAATACAATACAAAACAACAGAGGTAATTAGGCCACAGTTATGAGGGCTATATTGCTTAGCGTACATTCCCAATGTCCAGTCCATATGTATTTGGTACCTGACTTTAACATTCTACTATCTAACCATCTCCATGAGTTTAAAGTTCTATATCTGACTCAACATTCATAGTAAATTGCAACACAATTTTAAAAGTATCTTCTTAGATGTATAACACTCTCTTGACTCCTAAACAACTCAAAATTTAATTATGAGACTCTAGATATCTTTTCTTCAACAACCTCAGAGACCTGAGAGGGATAAATATATCTGACTTTATAGGAAGTACAGGGTCTGCAGCTTCCAAAACTAAGAAATGACATACCAGTGGCTGCCTGGACAGTTCCCATTTTCTCTCCATACATTACAGCATCGATCTTCAGTCATTTGGCCCCGTTTCTCTGACAGACATTGAGTGTAGAGCAGGGGTTATGAAGGACTTACCTACCCTGTCTTGGCAGAGTTAGGCTGTCGACTTACCTGCTTCCAGGTTTTGTCGTTTTTGGACAGCATTCTGTCTACAGTTGGAGCAAGGGGCTTTTCCTACCAAGAGATAGGCTTGCGACTAATTCAATCATCTCCCACTGGAGATTCTTCGATGCTCATCTTCTACTTGGAGGAGAATAGGGGGTGCTGTCAGGAGTCGATATGTCCTGATATAAAAAAATCTAAAGTTACAAAAACATCTTTGAATGCCATATTCTCCAGATCTCTTGAGGTTTTTGAAGAGGCCCTATCTATCTCTTATATTAGGGTAAGAAGATGGTGCTTGTCTCTTAGCAGTTTTATTTCTGATTAGCTTAGAAAATAACTATAATAGGCTGTCATAGTACCTAACAAAATGACCGGCTTGCATAACTATTAGTTTGCATTTCTTAATTATCCTAAACAGTTTATGACAATTAGTAGTAAAAGGCTGAAACATCACATTTCATTTTTTTCTTTACCTCCTAACCCTTCCATCCCATTTCCCTGGGGTGGGGGGTCCTTATATAACAGTCCCTCATCTCAGTTGAGAGGTCGTATGAGGGCCAAGAGCCTCCTTATTCATTGGGGGTCTATGAGGCAGTACCATCAGTGAATAGTGTCTCATTGCCCGGGAGAGAGTACTACTAAACAAACAAACCAATAAGCAGACAAATAGATTAAAAAAACTAAAAAATAGAAAAAATATGAAAAATAAAAATTAAAAATAAAAAGTCTATGTCCAAGTTCCCTTTGGTGTGTTAGTTGTAGTATTGATACCTTCTACTATATAGCTAAAATCCTACTATAAGTGAATAGATGCCATATGCGTCTTTCTGATTCTGGGTTAGCTCACTCAGGATGAGCTTTTCTAGTTCCATCCATTTGGCTGCAAATTTCATAATTTCATTGTTTCTGATAGCTGAATAGTATTCCATTGTGTAGATGTACCACAGTTTTTTAACCCATTCTTCAGTTGAGGGTCATCTGGGTTGTTTCCAGTTTTGAGCTATTACAAATAAGGCTGCTATAAACATAGATGAGGAAACTTCCTTATGATTCCGTGAAGAGGCATTTGGGTGTATACCCAGAAGTGGACAAAATGTTTTTCTATCCCATCCTGTTCCCTGCAAATGCTGCAATTTCATTTTTCTTTATTGTTAAACACAACCCTGTTGTGTATATGTACCATGTTTCTTTATCTATTCATGTATTGATAGATGTCTAGGCTGTGTAGGGAGCTAGATTAATTAAATTAGATTTAGAAAATATATAGGGGTTTATGATACAGTCTCTCAATTCGGGGCATGAAGATCAACTTGGCTGTGAGCGATTAGCTTATCAGCTTGTGGAAAAACAAGGTTGAAGTCAGGAAAAACAGAAAAGATTTAATGGACTGAAAAAACAAGGTTGAAGTTAGGAAAACAGGAAAGACTTAATGGATTTAAGAAACAAAGTGTTTGGCCTGACATTGTTTTCAGCTGCTAAACTGGCGTAACCCAAATTAAGCTGAAAGAGAGTTCCTCCTATTTAAGGACAGTACATAGAGCCCCTTCGGAGAGGCCCCTGATGCAAGAGAGCTCCGAGAGTCCTGCTGAAAAAAGTGCTGGCCATCAAATGATGACCACCTCTCCCTGAGGCAGAAAGAAGCTGGTGAACAGAGAAAGCCTCAGCAAGACACCAAAAGGCCAAGGACTAAACCCTGTGGCTCAGCTTTTGCCTAGAGGGGTTTGATCTGTCCAAACTGTGGCTGGCTTTAAGGACACTGAGGCAGAGCAGCAGAGTTGCTGATGCGAAGGGGCTGAGGTCTTCCAGAGAGAAGAAAGCATTAAGCCCTATTTAAGGTAAGACTGTGATAGCCAACTTACCCTGACGATTCTACATCTGAGATCCAGAAAAAGGACTGCTAATGCGTTAAAGAATCTACAACACAGACTGTGTTCCTGACGACCGAGGACCAGCCCCAGAGACTGAATCCTTCTAAAAGGTTAGGAAAATAGTTATCAATAGGTTTAGTGGATAGGTTAAAGGGATTGTAGGAATTTATAGGGTTAATAGTTAAGAAAAAAGTCTCTCTTCCTTTTGAATTGCCACATATCTTGTTACATTGATGAAAGGGTGATTGACAGGAACATGACCATTAGCAATGCTGACAAAACCACTTCAGGTCAAGGCTTGATGTAGGAGGAAATCATTGTTCAGTTTTTTTAAACTTTTTGTCTGAAAGCTGCAAGGTTAGAAAAGACACAGTGTTCCCAAGTGTTACATCCAGAAGATTCTGTCAATGTATCTATTATCTTAGTGAATCAAGAATCTTGCTGCTTCCCACTCTGATCCTTCCCTTGACTTCAATTCTGTATTTTAGTAGACTTCAATATCATACGAATTAGTGGCAAATGAGTACAGGGAAGGAGGATGTTCATTTGCTTTAAAAATCATTAAATTATATATTAAAAAAGAAATTGTTGGTATTTGTTATAAATGAATATTAATAGTAAATAAATACATAATAATAATTAAAAAGTTTGGTTATAAGTCTGGTTCCCCTTCTTAGTTATTTTGAACAGTGCTGCAATGGATGTGCAAGGTTCGTATTTGTTGTTGTTGGTTTGTTTGTTTGTTTTTTTTTTTGGTTGCTTTGAAACTTTATACTGTTTTCCACTGTGGTTGTACATGTTTAAACTTCTTGCCAGCAATATGTAATAGTTTCCTTTTCTCCATAGCCTCACTGGCAGGTGTTGCAATTTTCTTTTTGACATTAACTGTTCTGATTGCGGTGAAATGAATCTCAAAACAATTTTTATTTTTATTTTTTCTGCCTAAGGACATTGAAAACTTTTTCAAATATTTACTGGAAATTTGCACTTCTTCTTATGAGAATATTCTATTCAGCTTATTAGTTTATTTATTGAATAGATGATTCTTTGAGTGTTTACATATTACAGTTCTTTATATATTACAGACACTAATCTGTTAACAAGTGGTACATAACCTGTCTGTTCCATAGTTGGAAAAATATTTTCCCATTCTGTAAGTTGTTTCTTCCCTCTGATGATGATTTCCTTTGTTGAGCTGAAGCTTTACAATTTCATACAATCCCATTTGTCAATATTTTGGATTTCCTATGCTGCTTGAGTCCCATGTAGAAGACAAACCCCTATCTGTGCTTATATCTTCAAGTGTTTTATCTTTGTTTGTCTCGAGAATTTTCACAGTTTCAAGTTTTACGGTATTTAAGGTATTTGACATATTTTGAAAGTATTTCTGTGGAGAGTGAAGGATATGGCTCTATTTTCATTCTTCTACATGAGGAAAACACTTTCTCCAGCACCACCTGTTGAAGAGGCTGCCTTTACTCCAGTGTGTGTTTTTGGCACCTTAGTAAAAATTAGATAGTTATAGTTGTGTAGGTTTATCTCTGGGGCCTCTATTGTATTCCATTGCTGTACATGTCTGCGTTTGTACAAGCATTGTGTTATTTTATTTTCTAGCTCTGTAATATTATTGGAAATTCTATATTATGATACCTCTAGCATTGATCTGATCATAGCTGTTTTTGCTATTCAGTGTCTTCTATCATTTCTATTGAAACTTGATCTTGTTTTTTAAATTTATGTTAAAATTGTCATTGGAATTTTGATAAGGACTCTATTGAAACCATAGCTTATTTTGGTAATACAGTCGTTTTCACAGTATTGAATCTGCCAATCCATGAATATAGTAGACTTTTTTCCATCTTCTAATGTTTTCTTCTATTTAAATTAGTGACAAACAATGAATAAAAGAGGTTCCTTGCACAATGTACATCATTTTCAAAGAGTAAACAGAAAATAAGTACTTGGGTTGATATCAGGTCAACATAAGTACAGTGCTAGGAATTTAATTTCATTTGTTTTATAAGATCACCTAGAGAAGAATTAACAACTATGCAAGTAAGTCTAATTCCCGAGTCTTGAACATTTCAGCCCTGGGATCTGGGCAAAGGTAGACATTTTGTTG
Source organism: Lophiomys imhausi (assembly GCA_907164525.1). Taxonomy (NCBI): domain Eukaryota; kingdom Metazoa; phylum Chordata; class Mammalia; order Rodentia; family Muridae; genus Lophiomys; species Lophiomys imhausi. The sequence continues at coordinate 3,009,774 of CAJQZJ010032236.1, forward strand.
TTTTTTGTTTTGTTTTGTTTTGTTTGTTTGTTTGTTTTGAGTGGCTAAATACAGTCTTCAGTGATACTGGAGGGAAGTTTTCATGTTTAATGTCACCACAGCCAAGTTAGGACAGTGTTTTACAAAGTTTGCCTTTGCCTTTGTTTTGCGCTATTGAGAAGTCAAATGAAATGAGAACATAAAATTTCATGTTGAGTATAGTAAGAAGATTGCTGGTGTGCTGATATAAACAGCTTCAGGACTCCATAGGAAAGAAAATTCTGACTTGAATTCCAGACATATATGCACACATGTAAATAGATAGTATGTTAAACATGGTAATTATTATGAGAAACAACAAGACATAATATTTATCCAGGCATTATTAGACACTGTGTGTTTGTTCAATAATTGAATCCCTCTAATAACAGAATGGGGTAGACTCATCATTTTCCACATTTTTTGGAGAAAGAACTGAGGCGAGGAAAAGATAAGTGATGAAGTTAATGAAAATGCTACTAAATGATGTGTAGTTGGCTAGATTGTATTATTTCAAATCATTTCAGTTGATGTCCAAGATTTCTTAAAATTGGATTATGGGATGGTGCTGTGTCTTGGCTTTTGTGGTATTTGCTTGTTCTGCGTCACATACTGCATTGATAGGACTCAAAAAGCACAGCTAGTGGAACAAATGCCGCTTACTAGATACTCAGTTATTAAAGAGCTTTCAACTTTTCTTCATTTGACAATACTTTATCTGGGGTTTTGGTAAATGCTATTTAACTTACAATGTTTTGGTAAATTCCTGTTTAACTGTAGTGGTTTAAGTCATTTGAAGAAAACAGAATTATAACAAACATCTTGACAGCATCTATTCAAACACTTTTTTCTGTTCACATGACTTGTGTTTATTGATGTTCTATTATTAAACCATTCTTACATTCCTAGACTAAATCTAATTAGTAGAAATGATCACTTAAATCATATTCCCCAGTTTGGGTTGGGAGTTCTTAATTTAAACATTTTGCTTTTCGATGCTGTATCTGGCAGAGCACTCTGCAATTACATTAATATTTCAGAAGAAAAAAATGTGTGAATATTCACAGTGCAAAGCATGAAGCTTGTGAGTTCATGCTTTCTAATAAAGGTTTTGTGTACATACACACACATGTGTAATCATTTTCTTCATTTGATAATGCCTTATTTTGAGTTTTGGTAAATACTATTTAACTATTTAATGTGTGTGTGTGTGTGTGTGTGTGTGCATGTGCTTGTATGTGTGGTTGTGGGTGTTATACTTTTGGTTTTGCATATAAAAACTGAAGAGAACAGTGAACCTCTGTGTGTTATATCTCAGAAGTATATCTGGTCATTTACCTTCTTACCTGGTATGATTTAAAAATGATCTATAGCTGTTAGTATGTTCAAATTTTTTATTCTTCACAATAAAACCACTTTTATTTAGCATTTATACTTTTAGGAATAGGTTTATTTCCCTTGTTTTAAATTTTTTACTCTGGAAAGAATAGTGGTAAGAACTGAGTCGAGTGTTGGAAATTAGAAGGTGTTTGGAGTCTAGGTTGAGAAAGAGCATAAGAATCAGAAAAAGGATGTTCTTCCAGACAGAACTTCAGATGACACACAGAGAGTCTCCTAATAACAGAATGATGTTGTCAGTACCTTAGATTCTGCAGTCACCTAGGTTCAAGGTATCCCATGAAGGTATTCTGAGGGGAACAGACCAGCAGAGTTTTGAATGATAAGAAATAACTTCTGGTTTGCGAGAAATCAAGCAATCCTTACCATAATTCTTTTATTCCAGTTTTTCTTGTGTCTGCATGGATCCTCTTGACTTCCATTCTTCGTGTCACCCGAGTTAGAATTGGTATTTCAGAGGCAGTCTGTCACCTGCAACAATATTGACATCTCACTCTCAAGCTTAACAAAAGAGTTTGAGTTTCCAGGTCTTTCTTACCAATGACAGTCTCGAGAAAGTCAGTTCTCATGTTTAGAAACCCTTGGGAGCTATAAAGCAGAATTCACTGCAGCCACTGGGAGTTGCAGTTTCCACCGCAAAAATTAGATAGTTAAATTCACATCCTCTCATTAACATTTCAGGACAGAACTATTTATTCAGAAACCACTTATGAGGTGGAGAAAAATCTATGAATTTAAGTCCTTCAGAGATGAAGTACCTTACACAGGGTTTGCTTAATAATCTGTGACTTTTCTATTTGGAATGACTTGGGAAGGAATGATAAAAACAGGCTGTAACTTCAGCATGGGGGTTATATTTGAACTCTGGCACATCCTGCCTGTTCCTATGAACCACTGTAGAAAACAGGCTCTCACAATCGCTTGTATAATGTTCTTACCATCATTTCAATGTCTGTTTGGACCTCAATTTTACTTTTGCTTTAGATAGCATATCTTCACTCTTATTTTAAAGAGACAAATTTTTGTTTTGTTTTGTTTTGTTTTCTTCCTCTTAAACACTTCGGAAAACATTCAGTTTATTTTTGTAGCTCTGGTACAAAAACACAAACGCAAGTGATTATCGTTTTCTGGTACATGGCTCTTTTTTTATATTTTTTCCCTTTATTTTTTATTTCTTCAAGTTACATCTCAATCGCAGTCCCCTCCCTATTCCCCCTCCAGTCCCACCCTCCCACCCTCAACCCCACATTCTCTTCCCTTTTTTTTTTTCTTTTAAGTTTAAGGTATATCTTATTTCCCCCTACAGTTTCCCCTTTCAGTCCAACAAATGGCTCTTTCTCTTATAATAATAAATACAATACAGTACAACAGAGGTAATTAGGCCACAGTTATGAGGGCTATATGGCTTAACGTACATTCCCAATGACCAGTCCATATGTACTTGGTACCTGGCTTTAACATTCTACTATCTAACCATCTCTATGAGTTTAAAGTTCTATATCTGACTCAACATTCATACTAATTGCAACACAATTTTAAAAGTATCTTCTTAGATGTGTAACACTCTCTTGACTCCTAAACAACTCAAAATTTAATTATGAGACTCTATCTATCTGTTCTTCAATCACCTCAGAGACCTGAGAGGGATAAATATATCTGATTTTATAGGAAGTACAGGGTCTGCAGCTTCCCAAACTAAGAAATGACATACCAGTGGCTGCCTGGACAGTTCCCATTTTCTCTCCATACATTACAGCATCGATCTTCAGTCATTTGGCCCCGTTTCTCTGACAGACGTTGATTGTAGAGCAGGGGTTATGAAGGACTTACCTACCCTGTCTTGGCAGAGCTAGGCTGTCAACTTACCTGCTTCCAGGTTTTGTCCTTTTTGGACAGCATTCTGTCTACAGTTGGAGCAAGGGGCTTTTCCTACCAAGAGATAGGCTTGCGACTAATTCAATCATCTCCCACTGGAGATTCTTCTACTTGGAGGAGAATAGGGGGTGCTGTCAGGAGTCGATATGTCCTGATATAAAAAAATCTAAAGTTACGAAAACAGCTTTGAATGCCATATTCTCCAGATCTCTTGAGGTTTTTGAAGAGGCCCTATCTATCTCTTATATTAGGGTAAGCAGATGTTGCTTGTCTCTTGCCGGTTTATTTCTGATTAGCTTAGCAAGTAACTATAATAGGCTGTCATAGTACCTAACAGAATGACCGACTTGCATAACCATTAGTTTGCATTTCTTAATTATCCTAAACAGTTTATGACAGTTAGTAGTGAAAGGCCGAAACATCACATTTCATTTTTTTCTTTACCTCCTAACCATTCCATCCCATTTCTCTGGGGTGGGGTGTCCTTATATAACAGTCCCTCATCTCAGTTGAGAGGTCGTATGAGGGCCAAGACACTCTTCATTCATTGGGGATCTATGAAGCAGTACTCAAATGACAGTACATGCTGGTGAGGGTGTGGAGAAAGAGGTACCCTACTCCATTGCTGGTGGGAGTGCAGGCTTATGCAACCACTATGGAGGACAGTCTGGCGATATCTTAGAAAACTTGGAATAGCTCTGCCTCAGGACCCAGCCATACCACTTCTGGGTATACACCCAAATGCCTCTTCACGGAATCATAAGGAAGTTTCCTCATCTATGTTTATAGCAGCCTTATTTGTAATAGCTAGAAACTGGAAACAACCCAGATGTCCCTCAACCGAAGAATGGGTTAAAAAACTGTGGTACATCTACACAATGGAATATTATTCAGCTATCAGAAACAATGAAATTATGCAATTTGCAGCCAAATGGATGGAACTAGAAAAGCTCATCCTGAGTGAACTAACCCAGACTCAGAAGGACACATATGGCATCTATTCACTTATAGTAGGATTTTAGCTATATAGTAGAAGGTATCAATACTACAACTAACACACCAAAGGGGACTTGGACATAGACTTCTTATTTTTAATTTTTATTTATTTTTATATATTAGTTATATTTTTTTCTATTTTTTAGTCTTTTTTATCTATTGTATGCTTATTGATTTGTTTGTTTAGTAGTTCTCTCTCCCAGGCAACGAGACACTTTTCACTGAAGAGACAAATTTTTAGCTGATAGTTTTTCTCTTTCCACTATCCAAGAAGGGAAATACACATTAACTTTGAGAAGTTTACCTTAAAGTTTTTACTCCAAAAAAACAAAGGGATCTTTATATTTTAAATAAAGATACGTTTACATTTTTTTCATTAATCTAACTATTGAAGCACAGAGACATTTTTGGCAAAAAAAAAAAAAATCTGTCATTATCCATTTATCTTTCTCAAAAGCTTCACAAATAGATTTTTTTTTTAATTTAAAGGTTGGTATTTTCTTTGTAAATTATATATAGCCAAAGGTTAAGGACTGTGTTAGAAGATCACAGAATGATCTTTATTTTTTTGATATTTATTGCTTCAGGTTACAACTCCATCACAGTGTTCTGTTTCCACAATGCCCAGTCCCACCCTCCCACCCTCTGCCCCTTATCCCTTCCATCCCACTCCTCTGGAGTAGAGTGTACCTACATAACAGTCCCAGTCCCAGTTCAGTCATATGAGGCCCAAGAGCCTCCTCATACACTGGGGCCTACAAGGAAGCAGCACCACTAGGGCAAAGTGTCTCATTGACGGGAAAAAAGTCTATGTTCCTGTTCCCTTTGATGCACTGGTTATAGTATAGTTCTCCTGTACTATATGGCTAAAATCTGATTATAAGTGAATAGATGCGAAGTGCATCTTTCTGAGTCTGGGTTAGCTCACTCAGGATGAGCTTCTCTAGTTCCATCCATTTGGCTGCAAATTTCATGAGTTCATTGTTTCTGATGGCTGAGTAGTATTCCATTGTGTAGTAGTACCACCATTTTTAAATCCATTTTTTGGTTGAAGGACATCTGGGTTGTTTCCGGTTTCTAGCTATTACAAATAAGGCTGCTATGAACATAGATGAGGAAACTCTTTTGTGATTTTGTGAAGAATCATTTGGATGTATACCCAGAAGTGGTATGGCTGGGTCCCGAGACAGAGCTATTCCAAGTTTTCTAAGATATTGCCAGACTGATTTCCACAGTGGTTGTACCAGCTTATACTCCCAAGAGCAATGGAGGAATGTTCCACTTTCTCCACACCCTGACCAGCATGTGCTGTCATTTGAGCTTTTGATCTTAGCCATTCTGACAGGTGTGAGATGGAATCTTAGAGTTGTCTTGAGTTGCAGTTCTCTGATGATTAAGGATGTTGAACATTTCTTCAAGTGTCTCTCAGCCATTAGGGATTCCTCCTTTGTGAATTCTCTGTTTAGCTCTGTTCCACATTTTTGATTGGATTATTTGGTTTCTTGGTATTTAATTTCTTGAGTTCTTTGTAAATTTTGTATATTAGCCCTCTGTTAGATGTGGGGTTGGTGAAGATTTTTTTTCCTAATCTGTAGGTTGCCATTTTGTTCGAATGACAGTATCTTTTGCCTTACAGAAGGTTTTCAGTTTCATGAGGTCCCATTTATAGATTGTTGGTCTTAGATACTGAGCTGTTGGTGTTCTGTTCAGGAAGCTGTCACCTGTGCCGATGAGTTCGAGGGTTTTCCCTACTTTCTCTTCTAATCTATTTAGTGAATCAGGCTTTAGGTTAAGGTCTTTGATCCACTTGGACTTTGTATAAGGTGATAAGTATGGGTCTAATTTCATGCTTTTACATGTCAACATCCAGTTGGACCAGCACCATTTGTTGAAGATGCTGCCCTTTATCCATTGTAAGGTTTTGGATTCTTTGTCAAAAATTAAGTGACCATAGGTGTGTGGGTTCATTTCTGGGTCTTCAATTATTTGATTCCATTGATCCACTGGTCTGTTTCTATACCAGTACCATGCTGTTTTTACTACTATTGCTCTGTAGTACAGCTTGAAATCTGGGATGGTGATACCTCCAGATGTTTTTTGTTTTGTTTTGTTTTTTGTATAGGATTGATTTGGCTATTCCAGAGTTTTTGCTATTCCATCTGAAGTTGAGAATTGCTTTTTCCAGGTCTATAAAGAATTGTGGTATTTTGATAGGAATTGCATTGAATCTGTATATTGCTTTTGGTAGGATGGCCATTTTTATTATGTTGATCTTACCTATCCATGAGCATGGGAGATCTTTCCATCTTCTGATGGCCTCTTGAATTTCTTTCTTCAAGGACTTGAAGTTCTTGTCATACATGTCTTTCACTTGCTTGATTAAGAGTTATCCCCAAGTATTTTATATTGTTTGTGGCTATTGTGAAGGGTGTTGTATCCCTAATTTCATTCTCAGCCCATTTATTTGTTGTATAAAGAAGGGCTTCTGATTTTTAAAAATTTAATTTTGTATCTAGCTACCTTGCTGAAGGTGTTTATCAGCTGTAAGTGTTCTCTGGTGGAATTTTTGGGGTCGCTTATGTATACTATCATATTGTCTGCAAGTAGGGATAATTTGACTTCTTCGTTTCCAATTTGTATCCCCTTGATCTCCTTTAGCTGTCTTACTGCTCTAATAAGAACTTCAAGTAGTATGTTGAAGAGATATGGCGAAAGTGGACATCCTTGTCTTGTCCCTGAGTTTAGAGGAAATGCTTCAAGTTTCTCTCTTGCTGTATATCGTCTTTATTATTTCTAGGTATGGTCCTTGTGTGCCCGTTCTCTCCAGGACTTTTAGCATAAAGGAGTGTTGGATTTTGTCAAATGCTTTTTCAGCATCTAGCAAGATTATCATGTGTTTTTTTTCTTTCTACGTGTTTATACGGTGAATTATGTTGATGGATTTTCGTATGTTGAACCATCCCTGCATTCCTGGGATGAAGCCTACTTGATCATGGTGTATGAAACTTTTGATGTGTTATTGGATTCAGTTTGCCAGTATTTTATTAAGTATTTTTGCATCTATGTTCATGAGTGAGATTGGTCTAAAGTTCTCTTTCTTTTTTGAGTCTTTGTGTGTTTTGGGAATCAGGGTGACTGTGGCCTCATAGAAGGAGTTTGGCAGTGTTTCTTCTGATTCTATTTTGTGGAAGAGTTTGAAGAGTATTGATATTAGCTTTTCTTTGAAGGTCTGGTAGAATTCTGTGCTGACACCATCTGGCCCTGGGGATTTTTTGGTTGTGAGATTTTTAATGACTGTTTCTATTTCCTCAGAGTTTATATAGATGTTTAGTCTGTTAACCTTATCTTGATTTAAATTAAGAAGGTGGAATCTATCAAGAAAATTGTCCATTTCGCTTAAGTTTTCAAATTTTGTGGAGTACAGATTTTTAAAGTGGGACCTAAAGATTCTCTGGATTTCTTAAATGTCTGTTGTTATTTCTCCCTTTTCATTCTGATCTTGTTGATTTGGGATATTTTCCCTCTGCCTTTTAGTCAATTTGGCTAAGGGTTTGTCTATTTTGTTGATTTTCTCAAAGAACAAACTCTTGGTTTCATTGATTCTTTGTATTGTTGTTTTGTTTCTACGCTATTGATTTCAGCCCTGAGTTTGATGATTTCCTGCCTTCTGCTCCTCTTGGGAGTGTTTGCTTCTTTTTTTTTTTTCCAATTCTTCCAGTTCAGCTGTTAATTCACTAATATGAGCTGTCACAATTTTCTTTTTGAAGGCACTTAGTGCTATGAACTTTCCTCGTAGCACAGCTTTCATTGTGTCCTATTGGTTTGGGTATGTTGTGCCTTCATTTTTGTTGGATTTTAAGAAGTCTTTGATTTCCTTCTTTATTTCTTCCCTGATCCAGTAGTCATCAAGTAAAGAGTTCAGTTTCCATGAGTGTGTAGCCTTTATATTATTTCTGTTGTTGTTGAAGTCCAGATTTACTCCATAGTGGTCTGATAAGATACAATGGGTTGTCTCAATTTTCTTGTATCTGTTGAGGCTTGCTTTGTGTCCGACCATATGGTCGATTTTGTAGAAGGTTCCGTGTGGTGCTGAGAAGAAGGTGTATTCTTTAGTGTTTGGGTGAAATGTTCTGTAGAGATCTGTTAGGTCCATTTGGCTCATGAGCTCTGTTAGACTCATTATTTCTCTGTTTGATTTCTCTCTTGATGACCTGTCCATTGTTGTGAGTGGGGTGTTGAAGTCTCCCACTACTAATGTGTGGGGATCGATGTGTGATTTAAGCTTTAGAAGAGTTTCTTTTACAAATGTAGGTGCCCTTGTATTTGGGGCATAGATATTCAATATTGAGATGTCCTCTTGATGTATATTTCCCTTATCAAATATGTAATGCTCTTCTTTATCTTTTTTTGATTAACTTCATTTGGAAGTCTATTTTATTTGATATTAAGGTGGCTATTCCAGCTTGCTTCCTGGGTCCATTTGCTTGGAAAACCTTTTTCCAGCCCTTTACTGTGAGGTAGCATCTATCTTTGTTGGTGATGCATTTTATGTATGTAGCAAAATAATGGGTCTTGTTTATGGACCCATTCTGTAAGCCTGTGTCTTTTTACTGGGGAGTTGAGTCCACTGATGTTGATGGATATTAATGACCAAAGGTTGTTATTTCCTATTATTTTGGTGTAGGTCATCGTTGTATGTTTCTTTTGGTTTAGCTGCAATGGAGTTTTTTGTTTGTTTGTTTCCTTTGTTTTCTTGGGTGTAGTTATCTTCTCTGGGTTGCAACTTTCCTTCTAGGATCTTCTGTAGGGCTGGATTTGTGAGTAGATACTGTTTACATTTGATTTTGTCATGGAATATCTTGTTTTCTCCCTCTATGTTGATAGAGAGTTTTGCTGGGTATAGTAGTCTGGCTGGGCTCCTATGTTCTCTCAGGGGTTGTAGGATGTCTCCCCAGGCCCGTCTCGCTTTTAAAGTTTCTGAGGAGAAGTCAGGTGTAATTCTGATGGGTCTGCCCTTGTATGTGACTTAACCTTTTTGTCTTTTAATATTCTTTCTTTGTTCTGTACATTTGGAGTTTCAATTATTATGTGGCGAGAGGAGTTTCTTTTCTGATCTAATCTGTTTGGTGTTCTGTATGCCTCTTGGAATTTTATTGGCATCTCTCTCTTTAGGTTTGGGACGTTTTCTTCTATAAGTTTGCTGAAGATGTTTCTTGGACCTTAGAGTTGGGACTCTTCTCTTTCCTCTATGCCTATAATTCTTAGGTTCCATGTTTTCATTGAGTCCTTGATTTCTTGGATGTTATGGGTGAAGACTTTTTTAGCTTTCTCATTTTCTTTGGATGTTGTACTGATTTCTTCCATCAAATCTTCCACACCTGAGATTCTGTCTTCCATCTCTTATATCCTATTTTTGAAACTCAAGTATATATGGTTCCTGTTCTCTTCCCTTGATTCTTCACTTCCACTCTTATCTCTGTTTGTGTTTTCTTTATTGTGTCTACTTCTAGTTTCAAGTCTCGAATCATTTTATTCATTTTATACATTTCCTACTCCAATTTGTCTGTTGTCTTGTCTCTTTCCTGTTCAAATTGAGCCACTATGGAGATCTCTAATGGTATTCTACATTGCTTTCGCTTGTAAAATTGTGGAATCTTTGAATTCCTTCAGAGATTTAAATTCTTCTTGAAATGACTCTATCACTTTCCAGAATACAGATTTGTCACCATTTTCATGTGTTTCAGCTGTGGTGGAGTGGTCAGGTCTTGCTCTACTAGCATAGCTGCATTTTGTTAGAATCATATTTCCCTGACATTTGTTGGATCTATTCTTTCGATGACCTTTAGTCATTTGGTTGTTCTTAGCTGTTTGTTCCTGGTGCCTTCTGGGCTTGGTGCCAAGAAGGACGCTTTGGTGTAGAAGTCATATAGCTTGGTGATCTGTAGCTTTCCACAGGCTGGATGGGGCCTTGTATGGAGGTTTGTTCTCAGTGTGTCTCCCAGAGCTCACCCCTTCCTGTTTTGTCCCAATTGGGTACTCAAGTCAGAGGTTGTGGTGGGATGTGTTCCTGTAGGTTCCTGGGATCCACCTGGTCTTTGTATAGACGACGATGCAGGTTGGCAGGCCATAGACTGTTGGCTGGGGCTGTAGCTCTCCTGCAACTTACATGTTGGGCGTGTTCATGGTCCTCCCAAGCTCTCGGGAGGTTCTCAGGATCAATGTGCATCTATTAGCCAGAAGCACTGTGAGCTGGTATAGCCCACATCTCCCAGGCAGTGAGCAATGGCCCGGGATTGTTTCACTGCTCCTGAGTCAGAGCTCTCTGTGTTGTAGTCTGGGTATTCAGCATGTAGCGGCTCTGCTGGTATGCTCCTGGGTAAACTCTGGAGGTCCTAACGTTGGGGGTTGAGTCTGCCAGCTGGAGACCTGAAAGGATCCAACAGGGAGGGTGTACAGTTTCCTGGTGGGAGGCGCTCAGTGCTCGTATCTGGTGATTCCACTCCTTCAGTGTCTGTATTTCCAGTACTCAGTTCTTTGTTGACCCTGCTGGGCTGACCCAGATGGGCTTTCCCTTGTCTAGATGGTCCCCAGGGCACCTTTGTGCCTCTGGGCCCTATGCACTAAGCCCTTTATTCTGAGTCACTCATCAGTGCACCCAGGCCAAGACGTTACTGCTCCAGGGGTGGAACTATATATGCTGAAGATCTGGTTTCCTATCGGAGGAGTCAGCACTAGCAAAAGAGTCTGATATTAACCCCACAACCCATCCAGGGCTTGGACCCAGTAGAGATCAAGCAGCCTTCCAACCTGCCACCCGCCTTTCAGCCCACTCTGATCTCATCGCTCCTGCATCTCTGCTGGACCTAATTTGGGTGCTGGAGCTGTCCTGTGGATACTGGAAATTGGGGCTGCTGTCCTCCAAGTCCTGGGAACACTGCACTAGTGCTGGCAGGGTATCCTGCTGCTGGAAGTGTATCCTGCTGCTCTCTCTAGCAGCAGTGTTCTTCCCAATGACTGCAAATCCAATAGAGGGGCCTGTATGTCCAACACCCCTCTGGGCAAGCCCAAACATGCTTGCCTCTCCCAGACCGCTGCTCTGCTGTGGTCCTGCTGCCATTCTGCAGCTCAGAACTTGCTGTGGCCCAAGCCCACAATGGTTCCGCTGAGAATATATCCATTCTGTAGCTCTGCCAATCTTCCCCTAGGTGTTGGAATGCCTGCATGGAATCTGGGATCCCAGGAGGCTGGTGACTAACCCTGTCTGGGGTTTGTAGCTGTTTGCTGGGTATTTGAGTGGCTCGTACCTGTCCCTCTCCTGGTGATGATTCTCCTGTTTCCTGTAGTCAGCGGCTTTTGTGGTTTCAGCTGGTCTATTTTTTGAGTGTCCAAGAGAGGAGAGTCTTGCCCAGAGACTTTTATTAGTCCCTGGGTCTCTGGGTGAACACAGCAGGTTCGTGCCACTCAGATTATTGCTCAGCGTCTTATAACTGTGGTGTTATAGCTGTTTTCACCTCATTCAAAACATGTTCCTGTGGGTTGCTGCCATCTTGGATCCTCTGATCTTTATTTTTTAATCAACTATGCTCCTCCTAAAAAAACAAAAAACTAAGCTCTCAACTGGTCAACAGTGACGTCAGTAGAAGAAACCACATCTGGTTGCACAGAGACTTCATTTTTTCTTTGTCTGTCTCAGCTATTTTCCTGTTCATCTTGATTCCTTTGGAAAGATGATTGAGGTTTCCAGCATCAGAAAACATTGATGCATTTTCATGGCAAAATCCCTGGAATTTCTCAGAGATCAGTTGGAGAACTGGGGCAAATATACAAAAAGAAGGCAATGAAGAGAGAGAGATATGGGGTGCTAGTTCTGGGTAGAAGCACTGTGGACAAAACTTATAGGGGAAATGAACACTGTCTACAATATTAGGTATTCCCTTGGAAGCACCCATGCATTCTTCATTTAATTATGGAATGCTTTTTACTAGGTTCTCAATTTCCATAATGGATTATGATTTCTACTTTTGACTATTTCCTTTAGGTATTATGTAATTTAATTCAGTGTAGAGTGAGCTTGGGCTATTTGGCCTTGGAATCATGACTACACAAGGGCTGCCATGCCCTTCTGGAGTGGCACTCTCTTCCATGTGCTGTAGTTAACTCCTTACATATGCTTCTGATTCTTCTCAGGACTACTTGCTCTTGACCGTGGGTGCAATGTGAGTAGCTGCTTCGAGATCCTTAAATGTTGACTACCCTGCAGTGATGGACTATAGTCTAGAACTGTTATTTTCATGTATAACATATAATAAATAAAAACTATATTTCACAAAAATAAAAGTGGAATAATAATTCCAAAACACAAGGTTTGGGAAAAAGTCATTAAACAGCTCTGCCAGCACACAGATAAATGGACATGAAGTGCTTAAACACACACAAAAAAAAAAAATGTAGTAAATCTAATTGACTTTTAATGTGAAATCAATTTGGGAAAAGAAATGCAGAGTGGCTATTGTATAACACAGTGTAGATGGAGTTTCTGAGATTTTATAGTCTGCCAGTCCTCTGTCTAATGCCAACATTTACCCAATACTCTTACAATAATTTTGAGATCCTAAGATCAAAGGTGAGGTGACTGTTGAATATGTGTAATAGCACAAACTTTTCTACAAGATTCTTATTTCTTACCAGCAACAAAAGTTTGTTTGGAAGCCTGTCAGATTATGGAATAGTTACTGTGGAAATAAAGAATGCTTCACAAATTCTTTAACCAAAAACAATTAACCTGCCTATATCAGTTCCATACCTATTTCTACCCTTAAACTGCTTGTTTGTTATTTGTATAGGTTTATTTTGCTTTGTTTTGATACAGGGTATCTCCATGTAGCAAAGACTGGCTTCTTGTTTACTATGTAGCCCACGCTAGCCTTGAGTCATCCCTACTGCCACCGCTTACCTGGAGCTGGGAAAACAGTTGTGCATCAGTACACCTAACATACTGTCATTGAGGATGACAGAGAGACAGACATCAAAATGCATCTTTACCCAAATCAGTACCTGTTGTAAGACCTGTTTCTACTCCCAGGAACAACTCTATAGCACCCCTTGCCCCAGCTAACTTTCATGCTAATTATCAATCATTGCTTCAAACAGAAGCTCAGATTCTTCTTGAAGGCTCACTTGGGCTCACAGAAGTTTCTGTGATAATCCTGGGCTTGCCTGAGTGAAGCATACTTCCAAAGCGATTGGGGCTGCTAAGGAATAGGATGCAGAACAGCAGAGCTGGGGTTCCACAGCCTTGGTGCCTGGGGCAGTGCCTGCATGTTTGCTGAATATGTTTAGATGGGTAGACATGTCTGAGAAGACAAGAATTTAAACCTAGTCATTGCAATGATGATCACTCAGTTCATTCCAGTAGTGAGGTATATTTAGAGTGTGTATCCAGGATTGGTTCTGATTTGTAGCTTAAGATATGTATAACAATTGAAGACAGTATTTTAAATGGGTCAGAGAATGTCTTTCACCTTAAAATATGATTTTTATTTCTGTAAGCTATTCTTTCACCCATGACTCCCCCAAAAGACCCTGTGATGTTTAGAAATAACTTCCAAGTATTTTTCTAGAAAGATAATATGAGTTTAGCACAGCCTCCTCATAATCTCAAGTACCTAATGGTTCCATCTGGGATTTCAGAAGTCACAGGATTCAAACTCAGAGAGGCAGGCAGCATCACGTGCAGATGTTCTTTTTACTAAAGTTTCTTACCAGAACTACTGCCTGCACCTCTCACATTGGGTGAATTAGATAGTATGCATTGTTTCGTGAAGCAGCAGCAAAGCCAACATTGATTTGCAGCAAACTTTCGGTTACTAGAGAATGTCGTGTAGTGCCAAAGGGTTGCTCATTCTCAGCTCTTTGCCTGAAGATTGTCGCAATGAACACAAATCCACATCCTAACTTTAGAAATTTTAGACTCCAGTTCAAGTTTAACTTCTTTTTATGCCACGGGCATATTAAAGGGCAACCCCATTTCTTTTCCATGGTAATAGTGATGTCATTGATCAGTTTGCCAATCATAAGAATTCTCTCTCTCTCTCTCTCTCTCTCTCTCTCTCTCTCTCTCTCTCTCCTTCTTTCCCTCTCCCCTCCTCCTCCCTCTCCTTCACCTCAATTTTCCCCCTAGAAGCTACTGTTAGAATCAATTTCTTCATCTTATCTTGCTCACCACCATTTTTCTACCCTACCTTCCATACTACTTGAGAACAGCCTTGTCTAATTCTGTGCACAAGTCCAGTGCTTCAGGACCTGGTCTTTGGATAATTTCCCTTGGCAACTGGCTGCCTTTCCTTGACTCTCTGCTGAAGCTGTTCACTTTGCCAAGCTGGTTTTCTCATTAACAAAGTGCTTAAGAATTGTTTAGCTGTAGACTGTTCATACAAAATTTGGAAGTAAGTATTAGTTAGGTTATCAAAGTGCTACAGTTTTGGTTAAGATTAAGAAAGATAAGATGCCACTTTTAGCAAGAGCAGATGTTGGGGCCCATCTTTGCCATGCATCTGTTTATTAATAAGGGGTAAGCAAGAGCTTTGTGAGCATGTGACTGTATTTATTTTAAGACATATTCCATTGGCTTTCAATTTACACCATAACAAAAGTGTGTATAATGTGGCAGAAATGTTTTATGTGATTAAGAATTATTTATTCAGGATTTGTAATTAATTTAATTGTAACATCTAGAGGACTACAATTTTGAAAAACTTTCACTCTTGATTGCCTATTATTCACATGACAACCCTGAAAGAATGTGACATCATTCTAAATGGGAATGTAGCAAGCAGTTGTCCTAATTTAACATTTTAAAAGACAAAGTGGAAATTTCAGTATAAGTCATACATGTATATAAAATAGGCACAAAGAACATTGTAGTTTTCTGTTAGCATCTAGAGCAGAGCTGGGAGCATACCAGTCAGACGTCAGACTACAGACACGCTCTCATGATTTTACTCTTAGGCTTGCTGCATGGCAGATTTCATTTCTTGATAAAAGCAGAGTGAAGAAAAGTCATTCAGTTGCTGTGTTAAAGGATTTCTTTAGACTCAGGTCCCATTTGGAGGTCAACAACATTCCTTCATTTGTTTGAACTATGGTTTTACTAAATCCAATCGCACATTAAAAGGAAGTAGTTAATTAGTTATGCTGAACTAACAAAGAAAAGTTATTACAACCAGTGCTGATCTATGTTATGGCAAAACTATGACCCCACAGAAATGATCGGTGCCATTAAGAAGATGGATTGAAATGCATAGGAGTCATAATTCAAAGAATTGGTAAGAAGAGAGCCATCGAATTCAGACTGTATGACTTTTCCACTCAAATGCAGAAGGAAGATCCCCTCCACACCTGTCTCAGAGCTGCACTGCACCTCAGGAAGTGTGGTCCAGATGGGCACAGAGTAAGTCTGCACTTTTCATGTCCATTTAGCCCCATCCACTCAGAATACATTGCATTTAGTAAGTAATTTCTAATTCAGAACAGATTCCTAAGAGGATGATCTGTTTATGGTCCTAATTATTCCCTCAAAATACCCAGATTCATTTGAAGTATAATTGCTCTCAAGTTATTGTAGGGAAAAAATTTAAATAGGAAAAAGGAGAAAGAAGAAAACTTTCACAACTGATATCTACTGTCTACATTCTCATTTTTCATCTTGTAATTTTTTCTATAAAAGGAGGGTTATTTTGTTAGTCTCTAAAATAATGCATGCATGTGTATTTTTATGTGTATGTACATGTGTGTATACGTACGTGTGTGTGTGTGTGTCTGTCTGTCTGTCTGCCTACCTGCCTGTCTGCTTGTGGTTATGCATTAGTTCATGTTAGTGTGGTTATGCATGTACATAAGTGCATGTATAGGTCACAGATAGCCCTCTGGTTTCTTTGTCTACCACCCTCCACCTTACTTTTAGAAATGGGATATCTCACTGAACCTGGAATTCTCTGATTTAACCAGACTGGCTAGCCAGCAAGCTTCAGAATCCTGCCATCTCTATTACCCCAGCTCTATGATGAACATGCTACATGATCCAACATCTAGCTGTGTAGGTGGGAACTGGAGATCTAGACTTGGAACCTCAAGTTTGCACAATAAGCATGTTACCAACTAAGCCATATTCACAGTTCTTAAAATACCCTTTTACTAGGCTTTACCTAAAACATCTGACGTGACTCGACCTTTCTCTTATAAAACACTGCATAGTTCCTCATGTCCACAGATCAGATCACAATTGCAGAATTAGAAATTTCCTTCAAACTAAATGATTTATATATCATGTTCATATTTTTGATTACTCTTCATTTCTCCCCAAACTTAAAGTTGGTAATAGCTTTACAGATAAATTGCCAATGGCTGGAGAGCCACACATCACATTCTAGAAAGTTTTCCCATGCTTAGACAATGCACAAGTCTAAAAGGCAGAATAAGATATTTTGAACTTGGAATACATAGATTAATTATTACACAGGTGTTTTGTGGGGCAAGCACTGGAGAGGTTCTGGGTTGTTATAGCTATCAGCACTGTTGTTGTAAAGTATGAAGGCATCTGGTCCTTCTGGACTCATAACTTATTTTAGCTATTACATAGTACCTTATGATTGCCGGAATTATTTATTGTTCTACCTGTAAGTGTCTCAGTTCATACGCACACTTGCACACTTCCTTCGGGTGTGATGGTGTGAAAATCCTACCTGGAATTATGACGCTCACCCATCTCATCCCTTGACTGTCTTTTGCCATGCGTGAGACATTTGACTGCTCATTAGTGATTGTCATTCAGCACTTTCTCCTACAAAAGCTTAAAATAAACACATATCACAGTAGACAAAACACATGAGTGTGATTCCAGAAGATACTTCTAACTTGAGTTATTTTAATCTTGGCAAGCATATCTTAAATATTTCTACCCCATGGCAGTAATTGGAGAGTGCTTAAAATCTGAAGACAGGTATGAATCGTTTCTGCTCAAAAGTATTGAAATTCATGCTATGCAAATACCATTGTAAGCTTCTTGCTAAGTATGGAAGCTTACTTATTTCTTTTCCTGTTTACCCTCATTATTCAGATAAAATTCACAAGATGCTTAATGTATACCAAGTATACAAAAGCCAAAGTTAGAACCCTTAAAATAAAAAGTGTATCAAATACTTACTCTTTCTTTATGGTAAGAATAAAGACCACTGAGAGGGAATCTACGGTGCTCACTAGAGATGGAGAAACAGCTCTAGGAAGGACTGCATGGTCACCACTGCTGCCAGCCTTCCTGGGAAACCCCTAAACTGTTCCCTGCAGCATCCAGTCTGCACTGGATTCTCATTCCTCCCTAATGTGGATATGCTGTGCTCCACAGAGGCTCTGCTCATTTTCCAGTACGTTAGTGGATGATGTATGTTGTGTGGCTAATGGACTTGAATAGATCTTTGAATTTCACAGCTCAGCGAGTGAGCTCTCCATTTTCTTTCTGGCTCTGCTGCTGTATTTTTTTTTTTAAGAGAACAGTTTTATATATTGAAGCTAAACCGTCAAGAAACTGGCAAAATCTGCTTTACACATGATGAGAGAAGGCGAGAAAGACACAATTAGAATCCTATAACTACTGTTGCTAACAGTCATTTGCACAAAATCTTTGACATTGCTGGATGACTGAATTATTTCTCAATTAAAAATGGCATGTGGAGCAGAACCCATTGTTTTCTGTTGGGCTTGTTGTAGAGATTTCTGCGGTGACTATGGATAGATAGCTAAAATATTTATCTCTAACCAAGAACTTAGAGATGCAATTAAAGTGAATTAGCCATGTGTCATGTTTACCTTGAGATGGTAAGAAAAAAACTTTTCATAACTATCATAATGTTTCTTATATTTAAACTTTTCATTTCTAAGACTAAGAGTGCTACAACTTTTGATCTGAATAATTTTGCAGATTTAGCAATCATCAAAACAGTTCTATGTTAGCCTTACACACACTAGTCTAAAAAAAAATTCACATATAGTAATTTTGTCCCCACAAAAGAAATAAGAAGATATATTCATGCTACCTCATGAGAAAATTGATACTGTGCATTTATGTGACTAAAAAGATTAAGCTACTTTAAGTATTTCAAATTACCATCAAAGCTAGATATTTGTCCCAGATTTGAAAAACTAGTATAGTATAATTAGAACCAAAAATAGAAAAAGAAGCCCTGGGGTTGGAATCTATGGCCAAAGACTCAGACTCCCACCTGCTGTGTAAAGTTTTGTTGGAATGAAACTGTGTCCACTTCTTAATGACCTATCCACTGTTGCTTTCTCACTACAGAGACAGAACTGGAATAGCTGCAGACACTGCTTGGCCTTCAATACTGAACATGTTGACACCTATCAATATTGTGAGGGTTGTTAAATTGATTCCTAAACCAAAGTTAATCATCTATACAACAGTCTGGGGAGGATCTCAAATCCATAAAGAAGCTCTGAAAATAAAAGTGAGTTCATGGTGAAGTGGTCCTATGATTGCTCATCTCTTTCACTAAATACTCATTTCACAGAACCAAGACCAGAGCTAAAACAGAAATATTAGCCTGGGGTGGTGGCTCATGCCTGAAATTCCAGACTCAGCAGGTTAAGGCAGGAGAATTGGGAAATCAAGGCTAGCCTGAGCTATTTAGTGAGTTCATAGCAAGACCCTGTCTGTCTGTCTGTCTGCCTGTCTGTCTATCTATCTATCTATCTATCTATCTATCTATCTATCTATCTATCCTTTTAAATTTTTTTCTATTTTTTCAGATAGAAGGATGTTGGTATTGAGGGCTATTACTATTATAGCTTTGAGTGCTTTGACAAACCCTCAGATATGGGTTTGTGGTAATGTATCTATGGATTCATACTGTTGGAACATTCATTATCTCCCTAAAAGGTACAGCTTTTTTATAAGTGAGCTGTGGCTGAACCAAGAAGCAACACTGGTGGGATTTCTACAGAAATTGTATTTCAATGGAAGATTTTTAATGTGAAGAAAGCTCATATTTTTCAGAGTGCAAAGTGGTTTGGGAATGTAAAGGATTTCTCTAGGGAATGGAGAGATGGCTTAGTGGTTAAGAACCAATCCTGCTTTAACAGAGGATCTATTCCTAACACTCACATAGGGTGACTGACAATTTCCTATAACTGTACCTCCTGGGGTGGGAGTTCAATGCCCCTAGCCCCTGAAGACACCTGCAGACACAAGTATATCTCTCCCTCCCTGACACACACACACATACACACACATGATTGAAAATAATCAAAAATAAATCTTAAGGAAAAGAATTTTGTTTTTGATTGAGCTTCTAAAACTTTGTCAACAACTTGTGCTCCAAATGATTCATGAATATGTGGACTAAGGAATAATTTATTTGGGTAAATGAACAATTAGAAAATAAAAAAAACTAGGAAAGGAAACAACAAACAAATGTATAATCAAATTATCTCTTTGATGTTAAATTATTAATTTTTTCATAAATATATCATATTCAATGAGACATAAATCTATGAATGGCCTTCTGGATAAGCATTTCAATAATCTTCAAAGACCAAGAATGAAGGTAATTATGCAAGCCAAGTGCTTAGCTGAACAACCACTGAAATCTGTAGAATAGAGTTGCAAAATCTGTAATTAACTGACTTTAGTGGCTTTGTCTTTGCTTCTTATGTCATATTATCCCACTGCCCACCCTTGTCAGGATAAAAGTTATTTCTGGGAAAGGGAAGGACCAGATACAACCAATGTGATATGGCTATGAGTCTTTATGCCAACATTTGAGAGGTGGGACTATGTCCCACCACTGAGAGCCTCTGGATGTGAAAGGTAAAGTATCTAAATATATAAAACATATTTCTATATATTTCTTTATTTATCTTTCTTTTTCCTAAATTCTGTTTATTGAATATAAACTTTTAGATAGTATATTCTAACTATGGTTCTCCTCCCTCATCTTCTCTGATATTCTCCACACCTCTCCTTCTGGTTAATAGGGAAATAAAATAAGATAAAACAAAAACCAGAATAGGACAAAACAAACAGAAGAAAAAGAGCCAAAGGGAAAGTACAAGAAACACAAATAGATGCAGAGGCACATATTCACACAATTAGGAATCCCATTAAAAAAAAAATCAAAACCTTTAAGACCAAACTGAGGGAAAGATAAACAGCCAGTCAACAGAAAAATAATCAACAATTGCAACAATGCATTCACATGAACTCATACTTTAACAAAACATTTTTTACAACAACTTGAATTGTAACATTTTGCAGTATAGAGAAAGCACACATTCAGACTCCCAGGAATTCAGTGTAGGAAGGAAGACAAACATCTATCCACATAACTACTTTTGAATAAAAAAACTTCTGTCTCCCACTGGATTTTCTGAAGGCACCAAGTATGGAGGCAGAAGAAACAAATCATCATCACCCACATGTGTAACTAAAGCTGTCTGGATACAAGACACCATGTCCAAAGGGCAGGATGTAGGAATTATCTGTACAGTGTAGCCAATGTGGGACAGAGTGTTTTAGAGATACATTCAGTATAGTTCAATGAAGAACATTCAGTCAAGAGATTCAATTTTAATTAGTGAAACGGTAATATTAGAACCATTGAAATCAAAGACGGGCTCATGCATAATTGTTTCAGAACCCTACATTATACTCTCTGGTTTGTTCCTCTGCTCTTCAATCTCAGAGTTTTGCATTAAATTATATTCCCTTCATTGACCTACATCAGATAAAAATTCTGCCCCCTCCTTGATGGCAGTAGCTGAATCAGAAAGTCACGGGGCTGAGCCTTTGTGGCATCTCTATGTCAGACTTATTGTGGGGCCACAGATGTTAGGACAATATGGAGTAGCTCACTCATGGGTCTGTTCACAAACAACAGGTCATTTTTCTACTTCACTCATACACATAGTACAATGCATGCAAAATCTAAAAGTCCTTCTCCAATGTGCCTGTTTTCTTATAACTTATCTTTCTGGATTTGTATCATTTATTGAACTCTATTTATCTGTAAAGTAACTTAATTGAATTAGGAGGCATACAAAGTCCCTCTTGATTTTTCAAACACATGGTTTATATACATTACTCAAATACATCTCTGTTGACTCCCTGTATTCTAACTGACTGCTTTACTGTTCTTTTTTTTTTTTTTTTTTTTAATCTCTGGGCTAGGGACCCTGTCCATGTAAATGATTATTTTGATTTTGGGAATGAATTTACTATATTGGGATTGTATGTAAAGTGGTATTTGATGATGATAACTGTGACATTGGGTTAGGAATAATCTAGTGTCTACTACAACTTGGAAATTCTTTCACTTGCATTTCCTGAAATGAAGATATTTTCCTGTCTTCTTACCTTAATGTACTAAAAGATTTAGTCTACTCTGCAATTGTGGTACCTTACAGGACTATGCTTAACTATCCTCTAATTATAATTAATTAATTTAGATCAATTTATTTTGATATTGATTTTAGAGCTGACTGTTAGGCACACCATAGATGATAGTCAATGGAGTTTGAAAGCATCTGAAGATTCATATTAGAGGACTAGAAAACCATACATCTATCTTATAAACCATATCCTCAATAAATCATGAGTGTTGCTATGATGGCGAGCTCAGTCAGAAATCTAAAATGTGCAGAGTTCTCACCAACAACTAACTAGTTTGCATGAAAACTGTGCAGAAGTATTTACTTACACATGGATAAACTGAGGCCATAGCTACTTGAAGAGAGGGTTCACGCTAGACCATACACCAGTAGGACTCAAGTTACTTCTTTATTGAACACAAATAAGCCTTCATTAAAAATGTGGTGTAGTGAAAATACTTCACAAATTTAATTTTCCCTTCATCAATGCACAGAACATTTACACACTGAATAACCTGCATTAAGTAGATGGAAATGAATTCTTGTAAAATAAATTAGAAAATTCCAAGCCGCTAAGATGCACAGTGTATGTTCATTTGTAAAACCTTAACAGAATGGATATTTTAAAATATCCATTAAAATCCAAAGACAAAAAAAAGAAAGACAAGGAAATTAATATTTTTGTAATATAGATGTCATCTTATATTTCATGCCCAACTCATTTGAAAATGTAGATTAATTTGCAAACAATTTAGAGAGCTGAACTATTGAATTGGATCCTCTAAGATTTAGGATTTGTCATCTTTTAAAGTTGACACCCAGCGAGAGCTTGTCAATTACATAGAAGGGAAATGAAGTGAAAGCAAAGTCTCATCTCCATCTTCTTGTTACATGCTTGGTTGGGTTGAGAGAGACGCCATTTACATGCCAAAAATAATTATTCAGAAAGTTATGCTTTGCTTTAAGACCAAATTTCACCAAGAGAAAAATGCCATTATGTGACCATTATTTTATTCAGTGAGTGGGGAGGTTGGCTGGAAAGAGAAAGTACAGCTTATGGTAAAAATGTCCCTAATGTGTTTATGCTTCATACCTTAGCCATGAGCCAGATGATTTCAAGTTATTCCTTGACAAACAATGCTCCCTGCTTTGCTATTGTATCACCGGTTAATGTCAGGATTTGGGAGAAATAATTATAATGTGACTTACACGTGTCATCCTCATAGGAACTGAGACACTCATGAAGATCCACCACCTTCCCCGATCTCAAATGTTTAATTGATTTTTATTCTATTTATGAATATAAGACCAGCAATGTTAATGCCTTGGGAGAGTTGCACAAAAGTAAATTGTTTATTCTGATCAACTAGATAGAGTCAGAAAGGAACACTTGTGTGTGCTTATTCATGCTCTGACTCTTGGAGTTGACCTAAGGGTGTAATGCTGACAGGCAAAGTCACCCCAGCAGCAGGACAGTATTTAGAGGTATAGCACCCCAATAAATTCTCTTTCCATTGTATTAAGTGTAGTGCTATCAAGCAGACTTTGAATATCTGTTGCCTCTGAGCCTGACGCTAGAAATTAATGGAATCAAAGAATTGCCTGAAGTTGCACATGTTTTTTACCAGTCTTTTCTCTCTGGTCCTTTTGTGTCCATTTACTACCATATGCCATTCCCTTCCTAAGGAGAAAAGAATAGAGTGCAGAAGAGATGTATTGCAGAATTTAGATCTTTCAGAACAAATACTTGAGACATCCTCCCTTTTCCACTGTCTTATCTAAAACCCTCAGGCCAACTCTGCTTCTACTATCTCAAGAGGGTAAAGGGCCCATGTGGGTAATATGCTATTTAAACACCACCTTCTTCCTTTCTTGGTTTTTGTTTTGTTTTGTTTTTGTAGTTTGTTTTTTTTTTTTCCCCCAGTGATGTATGATGGAAGAAACTACTCCACAGACTGAGTTTGGAAGAAATAACATTCTGTCTACCTAAACTACATTCATTTTCTGAAGCCACACTGAAGTCATCCCATGCCCATGACTCTGTCTTAGTAACTGAGACCTCAGTAATTATTCATTGCCTCACCCTCAAGCCTCTGACTCTTGTTTATGGTTCTCCTTGGGACTTTTTGTCAACTGCTGGATGTGGATGTTATTTTTTTTAATCATAAAAGTAGTAAAATAACATCTATGTTGAAAACAGCAGCCATATTTCAATGTTCCAGTGTCTAAAGTGAAAACTATGATCATTATAAATAATATCTTGCTAAATTTTATAAACACATGCCACATTTTTAACTCCCTTCCCTGTGGTTCTGCATACTGAGCTCATACATACTAATCCCTAAGACCTACACATCACACTGCTAAGTACAGACAGCTGGCTCCTCCTCCACTAAGTGCACAGATCAAGATTTACTGAATAACAACTCAATAAATTATTTAGAACATTACTAAATCCTGTTGCCGTGCATATATGATTATATCTTTTGAAAATTTTACATTATTTTAAAGCCAACTCTCAAGAGGAAAATTACTGACTCAAAAAGTGAACCTGAGTATTACAATTGAAGGAATTCAATTTTAACTTCATAACAATGTATTTGAACATGGATTTTTTAACTTACTCATTTATACACTCTAAAGAACAAAATATAGATGAGCTTCCTGATTGTAAAATCAGATACCACCACCTTCTACACAGTGTTTTATAGGGGTTGGAAACAATGTGTTAAAATTTGACATAAACAAAGGCATCATTGGAAGGGAAGAAGAGATCACACGGAAGAGAGGAGAAAAAGGGGGGTAGTGAAATCTGCAAGAAAGAGAAGAGAGGGAGATTGGTGAGAGCAGTAACAGAGGGGCACAAGAAAAGAATAATTACATATGAAAATGCCACAGTGAAATCCATTGCTTTGTAAGTTAACTTTAAAAATCAAAGTTTTCTAAGTTAATCAGAAATCAAGTTGCTAAGAGGCAAGTAACATTTGCTTATCCAGATATATGGAGATAGATAGGTGATCTTCAAAAACCTCAAGAGATCTGTAGAATATAGCATTCAAAGATGTTTTCTTAACTTAAGATTTTTTGATATTGAGACATGTCAGCTCCTGACAACACTGCCCATTCTACTCCAAGTAGATGATGATCATCACAGAATCTCCATTTGGAGATGGTTGCATTAGTGGCAAACTTTTCACTGGGCAGGAAAATCCCTTGCTTCAAATGTACACAAAATGCTGTCTGAAAAGGACAAAACTTGGAAGCAGGTAAGTTGACAGCCTAGCTCTGCCAAGACAGGGTAGGCAAGTCCTTTATGATTCCTGTTTTAAAATTAATGTCTGTCCGAGATACTGGACCTAAAGTCTGAAGATAGATGCTCTAATGCATTGAGAGAAATTAGGGACTGTCCAGGCAGCCAGTTGTTTGTCATTTCTTAGTTTTGGAAGCTGCTGGCTCTGCACTTCCTGTTGATTCAGATATATTTATTCTTCACAGGTCTCTGATGTGGTTGAAGACTAGATAGTTATAGTCTCACAGTTAAAGTTTAAGTTGTTTAGGAATTAAAAGGATGTTCTAGGTCCAAGAAGATATTTTTAAGTTGGTAATGCAAGTTAGGATGGAAACTGAGTTAGGTATAGAACTTTATACTCATTGAGATAGATAGACAATAAAATATTAATATCAGTTGCCAAATATGTATGGACGGGATATTGAGAATGTATGTTATACCTTATAATTTTCATAATTGTGGCCTAATTATTCCTATTGCTTTGTATTGTATTTATTGTTATAAGAAAAAGAGCCATTTATTGGACTGAAGGGGCAGGTGTTGGGGGGAAAAGATACACCTTAAATAAAAAAGACAGATAAGAGAGTGAGGTGAATGGGGGTAGGAGGGTTGGACTGGGAGGGGGAGGAGAGAGGGGACTGTGATTGAGATGTAACTTGAAGAAATAAATAAATGTAAAAAAATCAATTAAAAAACAGATATGCATACTCTCCCTCAAAAATTGGTGTAACTATACCCAAAGGGCTTGACATCTGACTCTATAGATACTTGCTTAGCCACATTCATTGCTGTTCTATTCCTAATAGACAAAAAATAGAAGTAGCCTAGAAACCTATCAATTGATGACTGGATAGTGAAAATGTAGTCCTTTTTCTTTTTCTCTCTCTCTCGCACAAACATATGCACATATTTGCATGCACAAACACATTGGCGTTTTATTTAGATATAAAAGGAAATGAAATCTACAGAACTAGGAAATACTACGCTAGGTTAGCTAACCCAGACCTGAAAGACAAACACCATATTGCAGGTACTCTCTTCTTTTTTGATCCTAGCTTTGAATCTTTAGGTTTGAGTGTTCAAAGTGGAAAGTTAGAAACTGAAAAAAGTAGAATGGGACCATTACATGGAAGAAGAGGAGGAAGGGAAGGAGCAGGGGAAGAAACTATAGAGTAGGGAATAGTAGTGCTATGAAGGAGAAAAGAGAAAGAGAGAGGTAACCTAACTGGGGAAGGGGTTGAGAAGGTAATCAGGAGAGGGAGAGAAATGGGGCAAATAACTATCTATGTAGCCCATTATGTCTTTAAACATATAATCCTTCCTAATCTCAAGACTATAAGAATCACCATGATATCTCACTTTACGCTTGCATTATATGGTATTTCTGTGAAAATTTTCCACACACCCATGTTTTAAAATAACTGCTTATGGTAACAGACAATATATATTCATATACAAATAGACTCACTTGGGATACTGTACCATGTCAATTGCTTTTTATTTTCTATGTTCTAAAATAGCCACCGTAGCGAACTGAGTACAAAAAGTGTATTTAAAAATGTTCTAACTGGGTATCTGGTGATGCTAGTCTGTTCTTTGAAATAAAATTGAAATTGGTTAAGTATAACTAATGATCCCTTTTCAAATTGCAGAAAGTTTCAAGAATCCAAACTGCCACAATCATTTCAGGTTATGTGTTTCTGCCTATGTGGAACCTTTGTATTCCTAAGTGTTTATTCTATTTCTTCCATCTCATGTCCATCCTTATGTCAAAAGTCACTTCCATTTATATCAAACACATCCATGTTTTGATGAGGCTTTTAGCAGCCTTGGTATTTTTTTTCTCAGTGACAATTTGGCATTGAATCTTTAAAAACAAAAGGCACCAACATCTGTGGCCACTCCAACATCCTGCGTCATAAGAAGAATAAATGTCTTTAAAGTTTTTTTCCATTCCCCAATTCTGACGTCTTGCTATTCAGAGACTGTCTAGAGCTTACTTTTAGAGATCTACAGTGCCTGTCCACTTCGCATCCTCAATGGCTCAGAGAACCTCATGGATGAAGGGGCAGAAAGCATGTCGGAGCTAAAGGATAAGAAAGTTTGCTCTGAAAAAGAGTCTTCTAGACACGACATGGTCTTTTTGCACTCGTAACTTCACTGCAGCTGTGGTCACCTGCATAAGATTGGACACATCTACACTTCACCAGGGATTGAAAATGGACTCTTGAAGCTCCATGCCCCCCCAGGGAACATTGGTAATTAATGTTTGCTGAGTGAGGGCTACCATTTATTTTTCAGTACTGTAACCCATACTCGAGTAACTAACCTACAACCCATGCTCATGCAAGAAACTCTACTTAAACTCAGGGGGTCATACAAAAGGTATTAAAGTAGACGGGTCCCGAGACAAGAGGAAAGGTGTTGGCAGAAGACGGAGAAGAATGAATGAAGTGAGGGAAGTGAGAATGAGACTACTGAATTCATTATATACACATACGAACCTGTCAGGGAATAAATAAATAAATAAAGTTTATCTATTAATATGTAAAGTAGGTGTCCATACTAAGCCATTGTGGTCATATTCAGCCAATTATGTTATACCATATTCAGACACATTTATGCACCATTCAGAGAGAGACAGAAAATGCTATCACCATAGCTATGATAACATTGATTACTTTACATCTCTCAACCTCTGAGAAATTACAATGTAAGGATTTATGAGGGTTAGAACCAGGGAGCGATGTCATGCAGATGATTTTGGTCCTTGCCTTTTTACATCAGTAGAAAATAGATCTCGAAATTATATTCTTTAAATTTTCCCATATCAATTTGTTATGTTGGGAAACTAGTGACTTAAAATATATTTCATTTTGATTATGAAAAAAAGAAAATAATTTAACTTTCTAACTCTCTACTGTTTTCTGATTTTAAAAACTTTCAATAGTGAAGCTTTGAATTGTGTACTATGAACTTTTTTGTGATGTATGTGTGTGTGAACATGTGCAGCATGTATGTGCATGCATGCATTTTCCTGTGTGTGTGAGTGTGTGTGCATGTGTGAGTATGTGTGTGTGCATGTGTATGAGTGTATGTGTGTGAGTGTGTGTGTGTGCAGGTACATTTGGAGGCCAGAGAGTGATACTAGATGTCTTCCTCAGTCACTTTTCCACTTAATTTTTGAGGCATATTCTCTCATTGAATCTGGTCCTTAGTAATTCAGTTAGACTGGCTGGGCAGTGAGCCCTTTAGATCCTCCTGTCTCTGCATAGCCCCCCAGTGCTAGAGCATGGGTTCATGCAGCTTTTTAAGTAGGAGCTGAGAATGTAAGCATAGATCCTTGTACTGTTATGACAAGCACTTTAGGGCCTGCACTACCTCTTCAGGCCTTTGACTTGTGAGATTTAGGGAGGAAGCACAAAGTCATGGAGAGTGCAAAGATCTTAGAAAAACTTTAATATTTATTTCTCCATTATACCATGCTCTATGTTTAGTGAATTACATATTCAGATATGCATTTCGTATATAGCAGTGATTTATACAAACTTTAATTTGTATTTTCCCACTTATTAAGCTTCCAATTGTTCATGTTTTCTTTTGGAAATGTGAGGCCTTCCTGAATCTTTCTACATCCGCCTATGATTGCTTTTTGACAAATTCTTACACTGTTAAGAAGAATCTGTTTATTCCTCATTCATTGTTTGGGCTTTTTTTTTTTTTTTTTTTTGCTATGTGAAGTTCTATATAGGAGGTTATTTGCTTTTGACACTGTAAAATTGTCATTTTACAGACTTCTCATTTGACTTAATATGAACTAACTGGGACCAATATTAAAACACTGAGGAGAAGAGAGCTTCAGGAAGAAAAAGGAATCCAGGCAAAGACCAGCAGGATCTGTGAGTGGAAATGGAGTTCTAAGAGTTCTGAGAGACCAAGTCAGCAAGAGTTCTTAGCACTGAGACCCTGAGAGGATGCATCTGCCCAATGGAGAGCTCTGGAGACTCAAAGGAGGCCCCTCATGAGCTCTGGAGACTTGAGGGAGGCCCCTCATAAGTGTCTAAATGCTATCACATATGTGTGAAGAAATCAGTTAACATGGAAGACCCAGTTAACAAAGACCCAGTGATAGAACCAACCCTGTATTCTGAACTTTCTTTACCATGGTGACAGATACCTGACAGCAACAACTGTATATTAGTTCCTACTTATCAGAATCCATCATGGTAAAAGGCTTGGCAGAGTTCCCTGTGGGAGCACACAGTCAGGTCTCACTACTTGAAACAAGAAGAGGGCTGCACTATAATCCTCAAAGATATGCCTATAGTTTCCTCCTTCCTAGGAAACATTTCTGCTATCCACGCCCACATGACAAATGTTCTACAACCTCTCAGAACAGCATCATCAACTGGGAATCAAACATTAAAATACAGGAGCCTGTGGGGGACATTTCACATTCAAATCAAACAGGCATGAAGAGTAGCTGGCACTTGTACTGCCCAGAAATAGTGCCTGTTGTTCCCAGCCATGTGGAAAAACCTTGTAATTCGCACAACATTAGATAGAAAACACTGGAAAGTCTTGACTCAGTATGTGGTATAATTAGCCCTGGACTAAATGTTATTCTGGGACCACCTAACAAATCTTAAAAGCAAGGCTTAAAAGGATCAGGTTGTTTCCAAGTAATTTAACTATGTATTAGAACAAAGATCATAAATATGAATAGAATGCAAATATCTACAATGCAGCATAGCAAAATTCCTTAGACCCAGCACCCAATCAGAGCCTGCCACACACACAAAAAGGTAAGAGAATGTGAGTCACCAAGAAAGCCAGCTATCTGAAGGTCAGAAAACTTACACAGATAAAAGATTTTCAAATAAGGATACTTAAACAGATCCAGCTGTAGTCTGGTATTCCAAAGACTAAACAGAAAAAAAAATTTTAAAGATTCAAAAATGGCCATACCTATAAGTGTGAAAGGCTAGCTCCTAGAACAATTATGAGACAAAAAAAATTAGTCTTCATGGGCATCAACAGACAATAATTTTGATATAATATACTGAAAACAGAAACGATGATGGAAACAAGTGACAATCTAGACTTCATTAAACTTTGAAATCATGACACTTCAAAAAAAAAACCAGACAAAAATGAAGAGATGAGCAAAACACTTTATAGAAGATACATCATGTTATATAGTGAATGCGGGATGCAGAATGTACAAAGAACTCTTAACAACAGAAAAAACACGACCTCAACCCAATTTAAAACGCACAAATGATAACGATGGATATGTCAGCAAAACCATAGCCAAGAGGCTGATAAACACACAGCCAGTGTTCAAAACTTAGAGAAAGATAAACTTAAACCATAAGCTATGATCTTGCATCCACAAGAGTAGCTTAATGAAAAAGCTAGACAATCACAGAAGTTCATGAGTCCACAGAGCAATGAAAGCCTCAAGTACTGTTTATAGAAGTGTTGAATGGTGCAGTCACTTTGAAAAATATGTAACGTTTAAAAAATGTTGACACAGGTATACAAGCAAACAATTACTACTGGGTATCTAAGCAATGAAGACACAACTACACAAAGATCTACCAAAAAGTATTGGCTTACACATTTAAATATGTAAACCTTACCATTACCAACTATACTTCAATAAAGTGATTTATAAAAAAATAAAGGAGATGCTAGTAAGATATTAAAAAATCAGAATATGCTGAACTTAATTGAGATTCAATCTCACGGATAAACAAATCTGGTAGAATTGAAGACATAGCGGTAGACATTGTTTATAGTAAATCAAAATGAAAATGAAGCATTTGCAATATAAACCATATTATAATACATTGCATATAGTGTGATGTAATATAACTGGGCTACGATGCAACTTAAAGCACCTTCGTATGTATGTAACTTCAGCTCACAAAGGAGAAACACAAATACCGTTGAAAAAATGGATGAAAGCCTCCCAATCTTAGAGAACGTTTCAAGGCCATACCTTTAAAACTTGGTGTTACTACTATCATTCCTTACTCAAGTGCTCTTGTGAACTTGGACTTTACACAGAGGAGGGGTTTCCAGCAGCAAGCCTCACCTCTGTTCTTTCAACCACCCCATACCCCTCAAGTCCCAGTTCACTCTATAGAGTGCCTTCTGCAGTAAACAGCAAGAGAGAAAGGGTGTTCATAGCGATAATGAACAGTGAGGAGCAACAGGAAGAACTGGACAAAGATTTTGCATCTGAGAAATCCCCCTGAGGTTCTTAGTCCAGCATATGCTGGTTTTCCAAAAACATCTTGGAAGTGGGGATTGGAGAGATATCCCACTCTGTAAAATGCTTGCCATACCATAGTTGGGGTACCCAGCATCCCTGTGTAAAGGCATTTGTCATTCCAGGAGAATGGCCAGGAGTTTATGCGATACTCCTCCCAGACATTAAGAGAACAAAGGGACAGGCTGCTTCTATGTAAATTTCATAACTTGGAACTAGATCCAGCTGTCTTGGAGATAGTGGAAGCATCCTAGAAACATTCCCTAGTGAAACAATCCCTGGGGCGTTTCCCTGAAAATCTGGTTTACTTTCCTTGCATTCTCTTGTCTGTGGACATTCTTTTCTTTGAGACTTTTAAGCAGAATGCTGATGGCAATTGTCATCCCTTGTCTCAGGAAATAAGTCTTCCCTTCTTCTGTGGGATGCGTTCCTGGTGATCACTTTTTTTTTTTTTTTAGGTTTTTTTTTTTAAATACTTTATTTTTTTTTCTTCAAGTTATATCCCAGTCACAAACCCTTCCCTATTCCCCCTTCCTATCCCGCCCTTCCACCCTCTTCCCCCCAGCAGCTTCCCCTTTCTGTCCAACAGATGGTTCCTTCTCTTATAACAGTAAATACTATACAAAACAACAGATATAAATATGCCACATTTATGAGAGTTAAATGGCCCAGTATACCTTCCCAATGTCCAGTTTATACATATTTGGCCCCTGACTTTAACATTCTACTATCTAACCATCTCCATGAGTTTAAAGGTCTATATCTGACTCAACATTCATACTAACTTGCAACACAATTTTAAAAGTATCTTCTTAGATCTATAACACCCTCTTGATTCCTAAACAACTCAAAATTTAACTTGGCCCACATATGACTCCTGATCTGTGGTGAGAGACTGTTAGGCAGGGACACTCCACCCCAGAGGAACAAGAAGGAAGGGTCAGGGGGTAGAGCATGGGAGGGTGGGGCTGGGAAGCGGGAAAAGAGGACAATATGATAAAGATGTAACCTGAAGCAACAAACAAATAAATTTATTAACTAAAAAAAAAAAAAAAAAGGGCCTGGTGATCACTTTTAAATGTTGAACTATTCTCTCTCAACATGAGAATGTACTTTTTACATAAATAGTCTTACCTCAGATTGGAGTGCAGATGAGCCAGCAGGAACCTCTAAGAACATTAGGTTCCCTCTCTGTGTTACCAGAAAGTTATCATCATGAGAGCCTAAAATTCTTCCTGTTTTTCAGGTTTGCATCCACAGGCCTCCTGGGAATATGGGCAACCCTTATTAAAGCCTTCCTCTCTACTTTCTTTCTCACCCCTTCATGAGAGTAGAAAGCTATGGTTGTCAAGTTTTCCTGACAGTTTTCTGTGATGATTCCTTCCCCACTGCCTTACATAGCTAATTACATTGCATTGAAGCAACTTGGAGTTATTATTATTTTTATTTTTTAAATTGAAATAAATTTATTTATTTGTTGCTTCAGGTTACATCTCCATCATATTTTCCTCTTTCCCCCCTTCCTAGCCCTCCCTTCCCACCCTCTACCCCCAACCCTTCCATCCCACTCCTTTGGAGTGGAGTGTCCCTACATAACAGTCCCCCGCCCCAGTTCAGAAGTCATATGAGGGCCAAGAGCTTCCTCATACACTGGGGCCCTATAAGGCAGTACCAATAATAATAACCATATGAAATTGAGAATAGACCTGGAAAAAGCTATTCACAGTTTCATATGGTTATTATTATTTTTAAAGCAATTCACTAAAAGTCTGAACACAGAATTGAGCCTGCTTTTTCCTTCATGGACTCAACCAAGCACACTTGCATTCGGAAACTCCACACATGGTTGCATTCTTCCTCGCCTAGTGTTGGTTGGTTTTGAGCATCCTTCCAGAGCTGTTGGTATTCGTGCAGGCTGCACTGGTCTGTATCCTGCCACTGTGCTAGGATGCTGGAATAAGAACCTCAGAGAGGCTCCTCAGAGTCCCAGTTTCCCTGTCCACGATCTTCCTGTGGCTCCATGCTGTTCACTATTAGAATATTTCTAGGCTTCTATGCATATAAAAAGTAATAGCACCCTATTCTTAATCCTTGCCCTTTAATAGAAGAGATCACAAGCTCTCCAGTTTGCCTTTTTATTTTTAATACTAAATCTTAGAGAGGAAAGTGTTATTTTCTGCTTGAACTGTGAACTGAGAAACATGTCTGCTCCTGCACTGCCTTGGGCACTATGTAATGCTGCCCTGCATTCTGTAGTTACTGTGGGCCTCCCAAAATGTGTTAGCATGAGTCACCAGGGTGAAAATTTTCCAAATGATTTCCACCCAGTGTAACTAAGTTTAGAGAAAGACTGGAATCCCAATGTCAACACTGGTATTGTTAGAGCAGGAAAAAGCTAGAGAAGTCACCCACTAAACCTTCCCCGCTGCTGCTGAGGGTAAAGTCTGATACACAAACTCTACTTTTGATAGCCTATTTCCTTCAGAAATTATAACCTAGCCAAAACAAAAACCTTCTAAATTTGGCAACTGGGAATTTGTGTAAGAAAAGAAATGGACTTTGGAGTTTGGAAACATGGCTTTGTTAGATTTCCAAGATAGTTTCCTACTAATCCTTCCAGTTTTTCTTTAAAAAGCATGACCCACCCCCTTTTTCTAAGGAAGAGCTGTCTTCCTCGGAAGTCTTATGACAGCAGGATTCTTGGCTGAACTACAAAACTAGGTTCAGACATCAAAGAATGCAATTTGACCCATACTTATCACCTTGCACAAAACTTAAGTTCAAGGGGATCGAAGATTTGAACACAAAGCCCGATACACTAAACCTAATAGTGGGGAAAAGCCTTGAACTCATCAGCACAGGTGACAACTTCCTGAACAGAACACCAATAGCTCAGGCTCTAAGACACAATCAATAAATGGGACCTCGCGAAGCTGAAAAGCTTCTGTAAGGCAAAGGAAACTGTCATTCGAACAAAATGGCAACCTACAGACTGGGAAAATATCTTTACCAACCCCTCATCCGACAGACGGCTGTCTATATAATTTATAAAGAACTCAAGAAATTAAACACCAAGAAACCAAATAATCCAAACAAAAAATGGGAACAGAGCTAAACAGAGAATTCACAAAAGAGGAATCTCTAGTGGCTGAGAGACACTTGAAGAAATGTTCAGCATCTTTAATCATCAGAGAAATGCAACTCAAGATGACTCTGAGATTCCATCTCACACCTGTCAGAATGGCTAAGATCAAAAACTCAAATGACAGCACATGCTAACGAGCCTGTGGAAAAGGGGGAACACTCCTCCATTGCTGGTGGGAATGCAAACTTGTACAACCATTATGGAAATCAGTCTGGCCATATCTTAGAAAACTTGGAATAACTCTACCTCAAGACCCAGACACACCACTTCTGGGCATACATCCAAATGATTCCTCACCAAACCACAAGGACATCTCCTCATCTATGTTCATAGCAGCCTTATTTGTAATAGCTAGAAACTGGAAACAACCCAGATGTTCTTCAACCGAAAAATGAATTAAAAAAAAAAAAACCGTGATACATTTACACAATGGAATACTACTCAGCTATCAGAAACAAGGAAATTATGCAATTTGCAGCCAAATGTATGGAACTAGAAAAGCTCATCCTGGGTGAGCTAACCTAACCCAGACTCAGAAGGCTGCACATGGCATCTATTCACTTACAATTGGATTTTAGCCATGTACAGGATAACTACCCTACAACCAACACACCAAAAGGAACAGGAACATAGACCTTGTTACCTGTTAGTGGGACACTTTGTCCTGATAAATTTGCCATATAGGCTCCCAGTGCAAGAGGAAGCTCTTAACACTCATGTGACTGTTGAACTGAGGTGTGGGGCTGATATGTAGGGGCAACCCACTCCGGAAGAGTAGGATAAGTGGGAGAGGGAGGAGAGGATGGGAGAGTGGGACCGGGAGGGGTGGAGAGAGGGGACTATGGTGGAGAAGTAACTTGAAGTAATAAATAAACAACAACAACAAAAAGGAAATCTCAAGTTAATCGTATAAAGTTCTTACCATTTCAGAAAAGGATGGGAAATCTGCAGTGATGGCATCAGTGTGTCTGTGTGATTACTTGGTTGTAACAGTCCGCAGGGTTTTCTGTACACATGTCCAAAATCTCCTTTCCTATGACTTAAAACAAGATACCCAAAAATGTCTCCTAGATTTCCAGTGCTTCTTCCTTATTCTTTAAAAATAATAATTACATCATTTTCCCCTTTACCTTCTTCCCTCCAACCCTTCCCATTACATGTCCTGCTGCTCTCGGTCTATCTCAAATTCACTTTTCTTTAATTATTATAGCACACACTCATAATTCTTAATATATCATTAGGAAATACATATTCCTAAATATATAAATAAAACCTGTTCAGTCTGTAAAACGATATTTGTAAATATATGATGTCAGGGATGACCACTTGGTACTGGATAAACAATTTGGGTGTTCCTCTCCAAGGAAGACTATTTCTCCTGCTCTCAGCATTCTTTAGTGGCCAGTGGTTCTCTGTCTAATGGTGGAGACTCATGAGCTTTCCCCCTTTCTTACAAGCATGTCTGTTGGTCTCATCCTTCTTGGTATTTCACTGAAAATATAAGAGAATCTGCATCCATGAAGTCTCCCATATTTTTGTGATTTTTCTGAACTCCCACAATTTTCTGATAATAAAACCTGCTATCCCCCAGATCAAAACCCCACTGGATCAACACAAATGCTGCAATTGTTAGAATCTTTCAGGAACTTTCATTTTAGCTAAACACGATTTAGCAAATATAGTTCAGCAAAAATGAAACTTACACTTCATGTATCATCTATTTTCTTTCCTCCTAGGAAAAAAAGCTAGAAACAAAAATTAACTACAACTTAACTAGGATTCAAGGAAGGAAAACACTCAATGGTGGAAATAATACATGTACATACATATTTACATAATGCTCCATTTACCTTGCTTGCCATGGTGAAATACAGTATATGATTTTCAAATGTTTCTGGAAGTTCTAAGGAACATACAGTATTACACACAGACTTCTGAGAGTATATTGTCTGTGTTTTGGTACAATAGAGAATTATGTATAGTTTCTACTGAATGTTGCGAATTTAATTTTGAAAAATATTATATAATGAAGTAACTATTATTATAAAGATGCCTTCCAATGACATTTAATTACAGCACAGGGTAATTTATTTTACTAGCAAGAGAGTATCTTGGGCTAATTGCATTTATTTATGTTTTGTGTGTATGCCATCATAACTAACAACTTATCCCACACATTTCATTTTGCCACCAACGTCCTGGAAGATATTCTAGATATTCCCCTTAATCTTGGTAATGTTTCTTTCTTGCAGGAAGAATATTTCTTTGCCCTCACACCTCCCTGGTAGAAAAATGCTTTGATCTCTCTAGAAGTCTAATTGCATTTCATGGAGAGGATCCTCTTTGCATTTAGGTCTAGACTTGGATGCCCAGTGTCTTTTCTTTCATGTTTCTATTCAATCATTTAGGTGGCAAATTTTCTGTCTCACCAACGCTTCTTTTCATCTCAGCTCCTGGTAACAGTAATGTCTGGGTAGCCACATTGTTTCATCTGGTACAGATAGGCTCTCTGATCACCCTGGAAGGGTTATGGCAACTTTGTCTTTGATTATTTTAATCATTTCTCCCATTTGCTGAGAGTTAAGAAGAGTCCAGGGTAGGATATTCTGATACCTCTTATGGAGGTTGCCTCTATAGAGGAGGAATCCTCACTGTTGTGAAGGTGTCATTAAAGAAAATGTTTTATTTAAACACTAGTGATAGGATTGGACTTAATGCTCATGGGGGAAAAAGTGTTTCATCATGATGAATGGCATCAGTATTAAAAAAGAGAATAGTGGAATTCTACCCAAACAACATCCTTTTTAAAAATTTCATACCCATACCGTACTTCCCCAAAAGGTTCAATGAACATTAGCATAAAATTTATCTCATAGCAAGTTAACAGAAAGCCAGGTAGGCTAAGGAACAAAGAAAATAGGTAAAGAAAAGGAATCCCAAGCTCCTTGCTTTGTTTTCTTCAGCAGCAAATTGATTATGTTGAGGAAGTATGCCAAGAGATTGTAGGTGGGCCAGAGGTTTAATAAGAAATTTCAATTAGAGATGTAAGCATCCAGGTTAGAGATTTCCAAAAGCATGGGACAACTACTCTGGACCTCAGTTTCCACATCTGTGAATACAAAACCAAATCAGGTCATGTCCATATTTCTATAGAAATATATAATTTGTCCAGGGTCTCAGGACTCATAAATATTCAAAAAAAGGCATATGCATTGCCCTTTTTGGTATATTTGAGCCAAAGAAATGCAACCAAAACAGTCTTCCACTATACTCAAATTTTTTCAGCTATTCTTTTATATACTTATCTATTCATAAATACCATATAACCAACCCCAAAAATTCCACCAGAGGACTCTTACAGCTGATAAACACCTTCAGCAAGGTGGCTAAATTGAAGCCGGGCAGTGGTGGCGCACGCCTTTAATCCCAGCACTTGGGAGGCAGAGGCAGGCGGATCTTTGCGAGTTCGAGGCCAGCCTGGTCTACAAATTGAGTCCAGGACAGCCAGGGCTATACAGAGAAACCCTGTCTCGAAAAACCAAAAAAAAAAAAAAAAATCAGAAGCCCTTCTTTATACAACAAATAAATGGGTGCTAGTGTTTTTACATTTATGCATGTGAACAACATGGGTACAGTGTTGGCAGAGGCCAACAGAGGGTGATAAATCCCCTGGAACTGGAGTTACAGACACTCATGAGTGGTGATGTGAATTCTGGGAAACAGATGTGAGTCCTCTGCAAAAACAGCAAGTGCTCCTCACCACCTGCAGCTCCTGGGAGTCAGAGTCTTATTTGTTATTTTCTGTGTAATTTGTTATTTTCTTCTCTCATATAATATATCCAAACCACAGTTTCTTCTCTCTCCACTCCTAGCTCCTCTCCTCCCATCTCCCCCAAAACCACTCCCCCTCAGTTTCCTCTTCAGAAAAGAGCAGGCCTCTAAGAGAGACAGCCAAAAAGAGCAAAACAAGATAAAATAAGACAAGGTAAAAACCCTCATATCGAGGCTGGACAAGATACCCTAACAGGAGGAAAAGAGTCTCACAAAAACCTCAAGCTAACAGCAGTAACATATATGCAGAGGACCTGGTGCAGACCCCTGTAGTAGCCATACTTGCAGTTTCAGACTCTATGAGCCCAAGTGAGCCCTACATAGTTGAGTCAGTCGGCTCAAAGCAGGACTGAGACTCCTCTTTGCAGCTTTGAGTAAGTACTGGGTGTGTCTTACTTAGGGTTACTATTGCTGGGATGAAACACCATGACCAGAAGCAACTTGAGGAGGCAAGGGTTTATCTTACTCGCAGTTCCCTGTAACTATGCATCATCAACAGCAGTGAGGGCAGAAACTCAAGCAGGGCAGGAACCTGGAGACAGGAGCTGATGCAGGCGTCATGGAGGACTGCTGCTTACTGGCTTGCTCCTCATGCTTTGCTCAGTCTGCTTTCTTATAGAACCCAGGACCACCAGTCCAAAGATGGCCCCATCCACAAGGGGCTAGGCTTTCTCCCATTAATCACTAAATAATAAAAATCCCTGCAACTGAATCTTATAGAGGCATTTTTCTCAATTGATGTTCTTTCTGTTAAGATAGTCTGTGTCAAGTTGATAAGAAAACTACCTAGCACAGAGGGTTAGAGAAAGACAGGAGTAAAAGATAACTAAGGATGCTGGGCAAAAATTTGGGAGGATGTATTTGCCAAGGTTTCTGGGGATAGTAAGCAAGAAAAGGAGGTTGGATGCGTGAGATTGGAAGATCAGGCATGTGTCTGTCCCATGGACGGCTGGACACACAAGCCTAGAGTGTTGTACCTGGCATGATGACTGTTAAGAACCTTCAGAAACATGTCAAATCCACCCATGCTACTTTATCAACTTCACTTAAAAACTGCTCAAGTCCCCTAAACACAATGGGCAAAGTCCTATGGGGATGCCTAAACAAATAATACCGTAAACACCCACAAATCTGTTGAGACTAAGACCACTACCCAAGCGACATAGGTACTGCCTGAGGGTGCAATGTATAACTAAGCTGGGCCATTCAGAACTTTTAGTTCTGCCCTTTGGATCCATAGTCTGGGGTCACACTCAGTATGTTCTCCTATATAGTTTTTCACTCCGTTTTATATGCTTAAAAGATACCAGCAAGAGAGAGGGTGGTTAAGAAGTCCATAATCCAATAAAAAAATGGGGGACAGAGCTAAATAGAGAATTCACAAAGGAGGAATCCCTAATGGCTGAGGGACACTTGAAGAAATGCTCAACATCCTTAATCATCAGAGAAATGCAACTCAAGATGACTCTGAGATTCCATCTCACACCTGTCAGAATGGCTAAGATCAAAAGCTCAAATGACAGCACGTGCTGGCAAGGGTGTGGAGAAAGGGGAATACTCCTCCAGTGCTGGTGGGAGTGCAGGCTTGTGCAACCACTATGGAGGTCAGTCTGGCGATATCTTAGAAAACTTGGAATAGCTCTGCCTCAGGACCCAGCCATACCACTTCTGGGTATACACCCAAATGACTCCTCACGGAATCATAAGGAAGTTTCCTCATCTATGTTCATAGCAGCCTTATTTGTAATAGCTAGAAACTGGAAGCAACCCAGATGTCCCTCAACTGAAGAATGGTACATCTACACAATGGAGTATTACTCAGCTATCAGAAACAATGAAATTATGCAGTTTGCAACCAAATGGATGGAACTAGAGAAGCTCATCCTGAGTGAGCTAACCCAGACTCAGAAGGATGCACATGGCATCTATTCACTTATAGTATGATTTTAGCCATATTGTACAGGATAACTATACTACAACCAATGCACCAAAGGGAACATGGACATAGACTTTTTTTTCTTTGTTTGTTTCTGAATTTTCTCTCCCTGGCAATGAGACACTTCTCACTTGTGGTACTGCCTTGTAGGCCCCCAGTGTATGAGGAGGCTCTTGGCCCTCATATGACTTCTGAACTGGGGTGGGGGACTGTTATGTAGGGACACTCCACTCCAGAGGAGTGGGATGGAAGGGTTAGGGGGTAGGGGGTGGTAGGGCGGGGCTGGGAAGGGGTGAAAGAGGACAATATGATGGAGTTGTAACCTGAAGCAACAAATAAATAAAGAAAAAAAAAAGAAGTCCATTCTGGGCTTTCAACAATGACACAGCATGCTGTCACCACCACAATGTTATGAACAATCAGTTAAGAGTTATTTGTTATGAACCGTTGGTTAAACTTGGCCTTCCGAAGAAAGATGCTCCTTGACCCAGTTTATCCTGAGCAAATGTCTCTTGTGAAATATGACAGGGGCAAAGAGTCAGTCCCCAGGAAACTGCAAGTTTTACATTCCAAAGAAAGGACGCGGTCAATGACTCTACATCTGATTTGGAATCTCCGATGCAATTAATGATTGCTGCACGTGTCCCTTATTAGACCGACTTGAATGAGCACCAGGAAAGGTTTAGGCTCTAAGAGCTAATCAGGAAAAATACCACTAAGCTTTAGGGTCAGTTAATTAACAGTAAAGTCATATTTTTCACAGATTAAGTCAGGCTCTTCCTTTGACCTCATTTAATTGCTGCTTTTAAAAACCACTAGTATAGGGCACTCTTATGGAAATGCATTGAAATTCAGTCATTCTCTTGAGGCGTGAGGAGAGTAGTTCTTTTAAAAGTGGCATGGAAGTGTAAATTGGCATATCCATTGTGGAGACCCATGGAGACTGTGTACTTCATGGGAATGTATTTTATTGTACAAAGTGCAATGTGACAATGCATGTGGAATCCTGGAAATGCTACTTTTAGTATGTGAGGCTTGTGAAAAGAATGCAGAGAATAATTCATATATGAAGGTATTTATTGTAGCATTATTTTCAACAGTGAAACTTAGAAGCCTTAGCACCCATATTAAAGAAATGTTCAAATAAATAACACTATTTCTCC
Source organism: Lophiomys imhausi (assembly GCA_907164525.1). Lineage (NCBI taxonomy): Eukaryota > Metazoa > Chordata > Mammalia > Rodentia > Muridae > Lophiomys > Lophiomys imhausi. The sequence goes on from CAJQZJ010032236.1 coordinate 3,051,141, forward strand.
AACATACTATATATCATCAAAAAAAAAGAAAAAAGGAATCAAATGAATGACATAAAAATATGATTTGTGTTAAAATTTGCCAAAGGAGTATGTAAAATCTGTATCCCAATGATGCAAAGTACTTAGAAAAATAAAAATGAAGTGTGTTAGAAGTTATTTCTGTATTGTATAGTACAGACTCTGTTTTCTTTCTTTGCATTTGGTTTTGCTATTTAAAGTAATTGTATGTAATTTTTTTGTAAACAGAAATATAACTCAACTTATTATTTGGAAAATGAATCTAAACTTTTTTTCCTTTTTTTGAATTGTCAATTTATTTTTT
>CAJQZJ010032236.1:3061800-3085544 GCA_907164525.1 Lophiomys imhausi
ACTTGGCCTTTTGGTGTCTTGCTCAGGCTTTCTTTGCTCACCGGCTTCTTTCTGCTTCAGGGAGAGAGCTGGCCATCAGTGGCCAGCCCTTTTTTCAGCAGGACTCTTGGAGCTCTCTAGCATCAGGGGCCTCTTCTTTTTCTGGGCTCCATGCACTGTCCTTAAATAGGAGGAACTCTGTTTCAGCTTAATTTGGGCTCTGCTCACTTAGCAGCTGAAAACAATGTCAGGCCAGATACTTTGTTTCTTCAAGTCTATTGAGTCTTTTCTGTTTTTCCTGACTTCAACCTTGTTTTTCAGTCTATTAAGTCTTTCCTGTTTTTGCTGACTTCATGCTGATAATGCTCTTCAGGCCCTGAATTAAGAGACAGTATCAGAAACTCCTATGTATTTTCTAAATCTAATTTATCTAACCTCTACACATACTATAGTTTATCTACATACATACTGAGGGGTATCATGGCTACTTCAAAGTTCTGACATTTATGAACAAAGTTGTTCCTAGAACTCATATGAGATTTTAAATATGTACTTATATATTTCCACTTACTTTGACTATTGGTACAATATATGGGTAAAAAGAGTATTTGGTAATTGCACTAACAATATTGCTACTGAAAACTATTATACTTATCTATCTATATATATACATATATATATAGTATATAACTAAATATACTACTTAAGTATATGAGGCATTAAAATACAAGAGGTAGAACTCATTCCATTCCACAGGCAGACACACCCTCATGAATACCAAGTTGAAGAGAAACAGGATGCTTTCATGTTTGTACGATATCAGCCAAAGAATCCCTGGGACTCAGTTTTAGTGTGACCTCAGGCTGGTCACCAGTTCCAAAAGCACTCATTGTTTTATGGCAAAATATCTTTGCATTTGTGCCCATGTGCCATGCTCACCGAGGCTGTATGGAGTTATGTGTGTGAACAATGGAGCTCCAAGGAAATGTTAAAGATACATTTCCCCATAAGTGGCTGGGAAGGTTTTTTGGCATCTGGCCTCTCCTCATTTTCCTATTACTTTACAAGTATATCAAGTTGGGTTAACAAAAGCAAAAGGGAAGAAAATACAATGCAAAACGGAGAAAGAAAAACTTCCTTCCCTTCTTAGGGAAGGCAGGCTATTCTACTTTCCCTTCCCTCTGCCATATCCTATGTCCTCTCCTTCAAGCCCCTCCCTTGCCCCCTCACTTTCTTCAAATTGATACACTCTTTTTCTTTGTTATTGTTTCATATATACACATACATAAATACAACTTGCTGAGTTCGTTTAGTTTGCAGTCACTTGTTTGCATATTATTTCAAGGCTGGCCACTTGGTATTGGGTAACCAATTGGGGGCTACATCTGCAAGAGGCTAATGCTCCTTCTGCTTGTAATTTTTGGTTTTAGGACCCCTGTGAGAGTTTCCCCTTACTAGTCACAATGCCTATTGATACTACAATTGGTGGTCTTGCCTAGGCAGCCATACTGCTGGGCTTTCACAGATGAGGCTCCCCTGTCATCTCAAGGAGACACAGAATCACACAAGACTCCCTGGTCCTCTCCCTTACAATCTTTCTGCCCACCTCATCTGTGATGTTTCCCAAGCCTTAGGTACAGGAGTTGTGGTGTAGATGGATCCATTGACCCTGGGCTGCATATGACCTATTTGTCTGTGCATCATCACCAGTTTGGACTTTCTATAATAGTCTCTGCTGCAAACAGAAGAGTCTTTGATGAATAAAGTGATGAAGGTAGGTTCCCTTCTAAGATCCATATCCTCACTAGCCCTGGGTAGTTTGGTAGGTTTTTAGCACCAGGCATAATTTTCTTCCTGTTGAGGCTTAAGTCCAGTTAGATATCTGCTGGTGCCTGCTAATACATGAGTGCCACTATTGCATCTTCAGGGAAATCTTGCCATGCTGATTATTGTAACAGGTCATTGGCAGACATCACAGCTGGATAGGACTATTGATTCCCTCCCTGCAGCTTGAACAGTGTTTTAGAAAACACCAAATCTCTGTTATTTTTATTATAATTGCTTCTTACAACTTAGGCAGGCTCAACCTTTGCTGATAACTTGTTCAGTCCTGATTTGGCCTGAAGGGAAGCACTTAGTAGTTATCGTTTAGACACAATATGGCTAAGTACTGTTTCACTCTATAAAAACATTTCTTATAGTTAAAAAAAATCCTATTTTCTAAGTAAGTAGAAACATTCATCTCTATATCTCTATATGAAACACAAGTGTCCTTTCTTCTGTCATCCACTGTTTGATCTTTCTTTGGAAAACCCAGGGCCTACATTTCCAGCAGGAATTATTTATTTTGTTGATAGAAACCACAAGCCCTTTCTATTTATAAACATTTCCATATAGTAAAACTTGATCATGTATAGACCATTTTATAAAATTAAATGCTTACTAAAAATGTGTGTGATCTGAAAATAAAAGTAAAAGGAAGAAACTCTGTACCTATCGGTAGATGTCATAAAATGAGCTTATCAAGGAAAACAAAACAAAACTTGGGATCTGGTAGCTATTAAACACATACGCTTACTAAGCCTGGGAAACTTTCCGATTCCCATTGCTATAGATACAAAAGACTCAAATTTTGAAGACACCCAGAAAATGCTAAAATATTGTAAAAGCAATCATTTATACCAAATGTAGTATAAAACAGTAATAGTATGAAGACATGTGCCGTTAAAAGTGATTTCACCTGATTTCTTGTTGATTTCACAGTTTCATATTTGGAAGTTGTAACCTCTAGCATACTTAAAGCAGCACATGTATAGCTCATAACTGTATTTACATTGGAAAGTGCTGATGTAGATTTTAAAAGAACATATTGTCTCTGTTATAGGTAGCTGTTATCTTTGAGGACAAAGGAGAATTTTCAATTGTTACAAGCAGTGAAAAGATTCTGATAGGAATTTTATTCAATGAGCTGTTCTAATTAGATCTAAGCTGTTACTGGGATCCTGAGGAGGGGTTGGAGGGGAGAGAGGAGGGTTCCTATAAGCTCTCCAAGTCTCCAGTCATGCACTCTGGTTGACTGGCCTGCTAAGCCAAGCTAAAACCAGTCACATTGTCGTGGTGGACACATTAATTGGAGAACTCAGTAAGTTATAAGAATCTGTTAGTACCCTTTAGAAGGTGATTGGAAACTCCAAATTGTGGAACTTGTGTGAACCAGCCTGTCTGATTTTTTTCCTAGAATTCACTTGAAAATCCTTACCATTACCATTTTCCTGTTTTCATTATTAGGACTCTAGTACAGAATAAAAAAATATTAATATCACACTCTATCCCTAGCACACACAATATTCTCTGGAAGATGACAGTAAGAATCTTGTCATAAGATACATAGAGGTTATAAGTGAAAACAAAATCTGGAGGTTTAGTTAAAAGGTCACCTACCTGAAGCAAAAAAAATCACAACAATGATACCAAATACATTTGTGAATTAATGGTGAGATTTTTGGCCTTTAATGCATTAGAAAGTTACAAGGAATTTGAGGGAACTCCCACCTCTTCAGGTACATTCCATTTTGCGGATATACATAATTTTCCATCCACTATGATCAAAAAATAAATACCGTTATTTGTGATGACTATATGTTTAAAAGTTACCAGGGCTTTTGCAGTTGATTTTTGCAACTATGCTTAATGTAAGTCCAATGATGAAACCTGGGACTTTCAGAAAAGCCTGGGAAAAAAAGTGAGTATTATGCAGAAATAAAAAGAGCAGTCTTCTATGGAAAAAGTTGGATTCTGATGGTGGGACCTTGAGGTGGGAAGCTAGGGACTATAAGGAGTCTTCTCCTTTGTCCGGTATCATGCATAGACTGTATTATACACTGTTCTGTATTGTGCATAGACTGTATTATACACTGTTCTGTATTGTGCATAGACTGTATTATACACTGTTACACAAAAACCTTACCACCATTTCATAAAGGGAGCTGTGTCATATTGAATTGGATAAACTCAAATGTTTGCCCTGAGTAAGTAACATATGAAAACAAGAGTTTCCTTGTAGGTATCTTCTCAGTTATTTGTCAGAAGTCCTTCCACAAAATACGCAAGGCAGTGTAATTTCAGAGGGGTTCAATAATGCTGAAGGAATGGAGGTTTCAATAATTAAAGCAGTAATTGATGGAAGAGTTTGTTTGTGGAAAGATTTGGGCTTCAAGACCATACTGAAATTCATGAAGATGATAGAGAGAAAAAGACTGTAGCAATGAGCTATTTTATAAAAGTGAAAGTTGTAAGTTTGTCATCGTATCTGATTCTTCCCTGTGAGTCTATTCCTAGCATTTCTTTAAAATAATCAAAGTAGGTAACACTTCTTAAATACTACTGCCAGCTAAACGCCAATCAAAGCTAAGTTGCAAACAGTTCAGGTAAGGCTACACACTCAAGATATGTGGTCTTAACATACCCAATTAGTTCAACAAGAGTGGTTTTGTCTTGGTTCATCAATGTATGACTATATTCTGTTCGATGGATTTCTGGTTGAGGCTTACTGAATGAAAGAACAAATGGCTGAAATAAGTAAGTAGTTGAGAGCTGTTCTAGGCTATCATGTACACTCATGTACCACACACACGAAATTGCTTTTCCAGATCACATTGATGAATGAGAACTCTACCCATAGGTAGAGAGAGTCTCCTTTACAATAGACTGGAGGTATCCAGAGAGCTGTGCAGACCAAGTTCACGAGTTTCTTCAGTGCCAAAATGATTTGTTATTGCAAAAATTAAACACACAGTTTTAGCTTCATCAGCACCTGAAATCTAACCCAAAGTAAGACCATCTCCTAGAGCAGAACCATCAATTTAGCAAATAAAGGGAACTTTTAATTTCCAAAAGGAAAGCACTGGGCCTCTTGGTAAAATCCTTGCTAGCCTGTTGTATCCTTAGCCCTATCTTTAGTTGCCTTTCACATAATACTGTGAGGCCGTATTTCTTTAAACTCATAAGTGCCATGTAACATGACTCAGAACCTAAGCAATGCCAAATAATACTTATAGAATACACTGAAAATTTAAAGTCACACTTGGCCATGGCTAAATGATAAAGACAGAGTAAGAACATAAAAATGTTCTTCCTCTTTAGAATGATGAGGTTCAGAGCTTTGAGATTGAGATGGAATTAAATAATGGATGGACCATATGAACCTGGGGTCATTTTCTGACTTAGTTTTACATATGAAAAAAAGTTGAAAAAAATTAAAAATAAAGCAGTTTTGAGATGGGCTCAGCATTTAGTAGGTCAAATGTCCTCATTGCTTCTTCTTTCATTTGACGTGTGGGTTTTAGGCTTAATAACTATCGGAGCTTTGAACTGCTCTTGGTACCCAGAAGTCTTGATTTTTCCACTCATTTTCCTCTGGTTTTTAGCATCAAGAGGGCTTCCATCAGTGGACACTTTGCATGTCTTGTCTTTATAGAGTTTATACTATTCTGTCATTCAAAGCATTTCAAAACATACTTCTTCATTTTTGATTTACCAAGAAAATTTCATATTTAGAAAAAAATGTCTTTACCCCAAATGGATGGCTTCATGCTTTTATTTATCTTGCATATTAAATGCACTCAATGCTTACTAGCCCTTGGGCACATTAACACATACAATAGAGAGACAGACAGACTCTGCCATTGTAGTTCACACTTTGGTAGTCAACTCACAAACAGATCACAGCTATTAACCTAGCCTGAAATTTCCCTCCTTCTTTCCTATGCATTATTACATAGGTTTCAGTGGTGTGAACAACAAGCTTCAGTTCTCTGAGAAGAAGGCCCTGTTTTTCTTGCAGATGGTTCCTTCCTAACCTTCTTAGCCCTCTTAAGCAGATAAGCCTGAAAGAGAAACTGGCATCTGGAGATACACAACACAGACAGCCCAGCAGGACAATATTCTGAAGTTAACCGTGTTTACACAATTAGTGGGCTTTGCAATCTAACAGCAGCTTTGGGGAAAACGTGGCCCATTAGAGAATATTGTCCTGACTCTGATAATTTCTTGAATTCAAATTTTCATGAATTGGAAAATGTATGACTAAATTAAAAGCAAGTAAAGGCCAAATTTCAAAAACAGGCATTGAAAGGAAACTGTTAAGTATGGCCATAGCCAGGTCTTGGAGGTACATATATAACCTTCATATTTCCCATGATAAGTTAGTTAGATGGACATATGGTTAATGCCTTAGCATTTCTTTCATCTTTGGTTTGTCAAGAAAAAATACCTTCATTATGAAGTGTTGGGCACTAAGTCCTATACATTTGTTATCTTACCAATTTTATTAGGTGAATGAGTTAATTCTCTTAAGAATATTCTTGTTAGGAAAAATATTACTGAACTTAACTATAATACCAGAAAGAGGCACCATATCTTCTGAGCCCCTAACTCATGCTGAGCACTAACAATTATTAATCAAAAGTCAACTGTGCCCTAAATTCAGACTATTTTTAGACCTGCAGTGGGGAATAGGAAAGAAATTAGCCTTGCTTTAAAGGACATGATCTTTAAACAATAGGAGTTAATATACTATTTATTTTAAAAAGTCAAACACATTAAAAGTGTATTTGTAAAGAAAAATTAATTTAAAAAAATACCGGGGAATATGTTTCCCCAATAAAGTATTATCACCCTCATTATATTGGTGTTATAACTGATCTCTCAGCATTTTAATGGACCATTGACAAAAATGCCCAGTTAGAGGGGACTATCCGAACTGAAACAAGTTAAATGTTCCCTCCAACCCACAGAGAAAGGGATGAGATACCCATTGCTTCAGAATGCTGTTGCCATGGTGCCTCATTTAAAACAACAAAGAGCATTTACCTACCAAAAACAGTGATCATGTGATTGTGTCTGAGACCCAAAGGAGACAAATTTTAGGTGAGACCTAAAAACATCAGATTACAGAGCAATGAGAATGTCTTCATACCGTTTTCCTCCTGGTTGGGAATTCTCCTTGTGGAGACTAAAGAAAAACTCTTCTTTCTTTTCTTACCATCAATTCCGGTTTTAGGAGACATAAAGCTCAGGTTTCAAGAAATAGTTTCAAGCCAGCTTACTAGTTGACGCCCGTCTGACCTTATCTTATTTTTTCCTTTGAATTTTTGCCTTTTAGGACTGTCTCATTTGATTAAATCCTACCATATATCATTGTCCTAATTAGGTTTTTATTGTTGTGGTAATATATCACAACCTACTTGGGGAGGAAAAGGTTTATTTGGGCTACACATCCTTATCACAGTCCATAATGAAGGGAAGCCAGGATAGGAACTTAAGGCAGGAACTGAAGCAGAGATCATGAGGAATTTGTGCTTACTAGTTCGCTTCCCCTGGTTTGCTCAGTTACCTTTCTTACGCCTCCTAGGACTTCCTGCTAAGGGATGGTATCACCTACAGTGGGCCTTCCCATATCAATCATCCATCAGATTGTCTGTAGGCAAACCTATGGGACAGTTCCTTAATCAAGGGTCTCTCTTCCCATATGATTCATGCTTGTGCTAACATGAAAGCAAAAATTATTCACTGATTGTGTATTCTAACATAGCCAGTTTTCAAGTTCTGGGGCTCTACTTTGTAGAACATGAGACTCAATCTACTTTCCTAGGTTCTAGAGTTCTGGTACGTATCTAAAGTCATGAACAGCAGCCTACTTAGGTTACATTCATAGTCCAAAGCCTATTCAGGTGTTATGGGCCTACAGAAGGTAGATCCTTCTCGTGAGTCTCTCAGAAAAATACAGATCCTATTGAACTCCTTCCTCAGTCCACCTGCAACCCTATGTGGTCTGCTTCCCTTCTGCTTCCCAGAGTGCAGTAGCCTTGATTTCCTGTGTGCTGCACTCATATTCTTGGCCTAGGGACACAGCAGGAAGCAACGGGTTTATTTTAATCATGGTTCAAGAATATCTGTGAGGTACCCTGTGACAGTCAGGCTGAATAAACTTGCTCCTCACCAAACTATTAGGAAGTCAGTGAGCACCGTGGTTAAGCAGATGACCTCTGGACCATCTAAATTCGACCCCTCACTCTTTAGCTATGTCCTATTATCATCACAAGCTTCATTTATCCCATCTGAAAGTTGGTAATGATTGTTCTTGCTTCATTGTTAAAGGCTTGAGTGGATCAAGTGTGTGGAGTACTGAGCGTGTGGCCCAATACAGAAGAGTTAATCAACTGTTTTTCTAATTAATTGCTGTTATTTTATTCTAATTTTCTCAGGTCTTCATAAACCTCAGTTTTACCCTCAACATCACTGAATCACAGCTTGGTTCTGGGCAATTCCACGTCTACATACCCTGAGAACCCACAGCCCAGATCCACATGGCACCTTGATGTCCCTGAGATTATTTTCCCTTAGATTTTTGAACATCCAATAAATAGCATAGGTGACTGTCCCCATGAACTTGTAACTTCCAAGAAATATCACTATGCCCTTAGAGACTTTGGTATGGCATGGTTTATGGGTCTGTGTAGGAAGGAAGCAGGTATTGTCACTATAATTTAGTGCCATTTCACACAGTTGGTGACTCTGACACATTCCCCATGATGGAGTTGCCCCCAGGCTGCTATTTTTGGTTGCCGACTCCTTCAGCCAGCTACACTGGGCCACATTGCCCAACTTCTTTGAGCTTTTTCTCCTCACCGCTGTCTCTCTGAACTATAAATGAAACCATCCTCATGAATGTGGCTCTTCCAGGAGAAGAGTAGAGAAAAATAGTTTGGTCATGATATATATTTTCCTTCCAAATCATGTATACAGCCTCATCTCTCAGGTGTAAACTGGCAGGCCTTACAGACCATATATTCCTGGAGCATTCATCTCAGGGCCCTGCAGTCCCAACCTGTGATCTTCTTCAGCATTTTCACCAGGGCACGCAGTGCACCTTTGCCTCTGCTCTAATATATATGTATATTATATATTATGTGTGTATATATATGTATATATCATGTATAAATGTCTACAAAGGAATTGCATGAGTTCATAGCACAGTTTGAGTTCTTTTGGTGTAACTCGTAGGGTCTTTTATTCAGGGTGTACAGCTGTTTTCCAATGTTCTACACTAATAAGCATTGTACATGACAAGAGCAGAGTGGTTCATTTAAGGTGAAGGAGACACAATAATGCAATTAGATCATTGTCCTTAGTTTACAATCTAGTAGAAAATATAATGAATAAAATAGCAAAATTAAAAATAAAGTACAAATATGATAGGCTATATGCAGCAACTAAATGGTGTTATGCCAGACAAAATTAGATAATGCAGCATTTGGGAAAAGATTGTAAAGACGAAGAAAAATGAGTCATCTGTATGGAGCGTGGTGTCTCTGTCCTTGAAATTATAATTCCCTATCAAGCAGCACCTTTGGGAACCCCAAGTCAAAAAGTGAGGGTGGTAAAGCCTGCTGAGGAAGTTTTATGAGAGTCCTCAGCCAGCCGTGTGAGAATGACACAGCTCCTGGTGCTGAACCTTGGTAAGAAGTCTCCGGGTGTTGATGCTGCCCCTTCCCCCTCTATATGGATGCGAGCATGGCTCTCTGATCCAGGTACACACCCTCCTGTTTCTCCTTGTAAGGATAAGTCAGAGGAGACAGAAATCCCCCTCTCAACAGCTTGGTCCCAGTTACAGCCATTGATTCACTTGACAGCTCTGGCTCAGATAGCCTAATCCACCTTCTTAGTATTTCTGCTAAACTTTGTGGTTCTAGCATTTCACACTCCCAAACCTTATCTGCTTGGTATTCCGGGGATCCTGTAGAATTTTCTGGTTTTGTATTCTATTTTGTCGATTTTAATTTCTGAACATGAATTCATTTGTTTCCTGCAATATCTGTCATTTAAAAGACTTTATGTACAAAGGGACAATTTAGCTCATGCTGAGCTCACAATATTGAGGGGAGGGTTTCAGATGCACAATGAGAGATATTAGTAGGTACATGTTTGCCCAAGGCAGGGGATGGGAGCAGAAGGCTTTGAGGTAGAGTTTTTCATGATCAGAAGCAGAAGCAAGCAGCATGCAGGAGATATAAAAGACTATTGAGGGTAATGAAACACTGTGAGTTCATGCATCTAGAAAAAGAGAGGTTTGTCTAGAAGTATTCAATAAGGTTATCTGCATATCTATGTATCTATATCTATCTATATCTATACACACACACACACACACACACACACACACACATATATATGTATATATTTTGGAACATGCTGTCTAATTGCTCCATCTCACTAAATGATATCAAGTGGAATGGTAATATACACCCAAATCCTTTGAATTAGAGATAATTAGGGGACGGACTAAGTAATTACATTAGCATTATCAAAATTATGCGGGTTTTATATCTTATCCTTTGAGAATATTTGAGTAGTTACTTAGTCCATAGACTTGAAATTGTGTTCCAACCTGTCATTAAAATAATACATGTTAAAGAGAGTTTATTATTATTATTATTATTTAGAAAACAACAACTAAGATACTGGAGTGATGGTTCAGTGGGTTAAATTCTTTTATCACAAACATAATACCCAGAGTACACATCGTCCAGATCTACATAAAAACTGTTCAAGGTGGTACAGGTCTGCAAACCCAGCACTGGAAGGAAGAGCCAGGCCTACACTGGAGGGTCACCCGCCAGTCATGTAGCTAAATTCATGAGATCCAGGTTAAGTAAAGAGAGGACTGTGTCTTAAGGAATAAGGTGAATAGTAACAGAAGACAACAAGTATCGTCTGTTAGCCTCCGCGTGTGCTCATGTGGACGTACCTGCACAGAAACATGCAAATGTACATTCATATTCCACCCCAGACACAAAACAGCATCCCCACTGGTGACTAGCAATAATACTCTGATTCAATCTTTTCTTCAACTAAGCCTCAGTGATTCCTATGCTAATCATTTTGGAAAGAATTTGCCTGACAGAAAAAAAAAATAGACATTTGCCAGCACCACATTGAGAGGAGGGTGTTTCACTCTTCCTGATTTTTAAATACTGAAGTTATTCTTGCTCCAGGCAACCTGAACTTCCCTTTCCCAGGAGCTTCACACATGCTCTGTCTCACTCTTTTTTGGTTTACCTATTCCAAAAACTGCTTACCATGGCAACCCTTGTCTGTGTGACAGGCAGTTAAATTTGCTTGGAAAAACTGCAACAAAGTGTCATTTTTCATAAACCCTCTACACTCAAATGTTCTCTTCCTAAGGGATTTCCAGTCACTTGGTTGTGGTCTTCTGGCCCTTGCCAAAAGATAGTTTCTTAGTGAAAACCTTACTGAGATCCACATACTTACTCGATATTAGTGATGGAATGCTGTTGGGATGGGTATAGCTTCTCAGAACAGAAAAATAATTGACATTCTAGCTCTGCGTTTGATGCCACAGAGGCAGCACTCAGATGACACCAGAGCCACGTCCTTATGTGTTTTATAAGAATGTGCTTTGGGAACCAAAGGATTGTGAGAAGTGAGAATAATAGACAGAGAGCCAAAAATAATTCCTGCCCAGTTTGGATTCCACTCTGCACACCTAAGTATGTTTTGAAAAACTCCAAGATATTCCCAGAGGCCCTCCTATGGGATTGGGGTTGGGCCAACAATGCCAGCTAAGAGGTTTGTTTTTTTTTGGGGGGGGGGGGGGGGATCATGAATAAACTCATAGATCCCTTGAACCATCTGTCAAGAGGCAGTAAATGTGGAACACTATTGCTGTATTTTAAATACAAAAATTGGTATTTCTATGGTATTTATTCCTATGGTCAAACATACTTAGATCAATATGCTACTTGTTATTAAATCTGTAATTGAAGCACCCCAAAACAGTAATAGTTGAAACTTTCACAATTCTTCACATCAAATTGCTACTCTTGGCATCTAGTCAGGGTAAAATATATTATGCAAATTAGATCATGGCCAAGAGCATGAATGGAATTAGTTTTAAGATCATGGCCATGTGCAAATGGTGGTGGATGGGGGTAAGTACTAGCATATGACCCAGTGAACTTCTGTGGTTCATGACAGATACTTCTTCCAGGTAACTTAAACTCCTCTTCATACTCAGGCATAAGGAAATTGGTTAAAAAAAAAAAAAAATCCTCCAAGGAGACATTGAAACTGCACGTCTTTATGGGGTTTGAATTTCACTAATACTGAAGTTCACTTTCATATTTAGTTTTCAAATTCTAGTCTTTAGTGATTTAAAAAGATTAATATAAGTCCAGATGACTCGTGATTCATAAACTACATCTTATGCTGTGATTGTGTTACTTATATATTATGGTCAAGCTATAAAATAGGGCAGTTGCAAAGATGGGTTGCTTCCTGAGCACATGTTTTATAGGCAGAAAATCATCCTGTAGACTGCATTCTGTATGAAAATTGTATTATCCTGTATCCTGCACCAAACATCTGATTTTGAATGGGTATGAGAATCATAAAATTCTTATCACTCTGCCACAACCAAGGGGAAACATTCTGAGAAGAGAAAGGGGGTAACTGCCATCTAAGTGCTAATTAAGTCCATAGAGGTCAGAAATGATGTTTTTAAGATAGATCTGGCCCAGAAACCAGGTGTAAAGTGAATACAACTGGATTAACAACATGGTAGACAACATGGATGCGTGAATAAGTACTGTGAAGTTCGACCCCTCTGAGCAGGTTTTCTTATAAAGAAAGTATTGTTTAAAATCAAATCATAATTACACCAGTGCCTACGGATGGACATGAGCTGTAAGAAACACATTGTCATTGGTATGAATACAAGGGTGGACTCAGGGTGAGCAGCACACATAATGTACTACGCTTAAGGAATTGTGTACCCTTTCAAGCCTGTTTGAGGTAGACAAAGACCCAAGAATGCAGTCATAATTGATGTGAGCAACAAAGTAGGGAATGAAGTTAGAATGGATGAGAAGAAGGAATTAGAGACCTGGATTCCATTGTGCCAGGGAGATTGGTTGGAGTTGTTAATTGGGATAAGTGTCCACAGGAGCTTAGGTGTCAGAGCAGGTAATAAGAAGGAAAGCTGATACTTTACCAAGTTGTCTCAAACTTGATTATTCGTGTGTGGAGTGTTGAGAGGAGGTGTAATAGCATTTTGAATGTATGAGACAATTTCTCCCAGGGTTGTTACAGAACAATGTAGCTAAGCCCTTTCTCTATAGCACATATATCTGTCCATTCATTCATTTAGGCAGAGTTTAAGAAATATTCATTGAATGACAAGTGTTCTTGGTTTAAAACAGATTGTCCTGTAATATGGCTTTTTCGTAATAAAAAATATATGTTTCATGGCAGTTCCTTGTGGTTTGGTCTGAACAGTGCAGGAGTTTGCCAAGCCACTAGATCAAGATGAAACCAATCCTTGAACATTGATTCTTTATTGTCTAGAGAAGAAAAAGAGAGAAATAATATCACATGTTACACCTATTATAAAAGAGTGGAAGAATTCGGCAAGAGAGAATAAATGGGGACTCAACAATGTAAAGGATGGTCAGCCACATTTATTTGTAAAGAAAATAAGGTTTATGTTAAGACTGAATAAAATAAGACGTTGAACACTGGAGAAACAAAAGGGATGATCCAGGCATCAAAAACCACATGCATGAAAGCACGGAGGCAGAGCCTAGAACCTCTGTGAAAAGAAAAGATGTCCTTGTGGCCGGAATATGATGGGTGAGGAGAGAGAGAGTGACTGACGTTAGGAGGCTGGACTTCGAGAAGGACAGGTCTGAGCTCCACTTTGCTTCATAGGCCTTTCCTACAAGTCCAAATTCTGTTGCAAATGATGACAAACTTGTGACATGTTTTAACTTAAGATGGAAAATAGCCATACAAACTTTAGAAAGAATATGCCATTGATTAAAGTACAGTGTCTTAGCTCCAAAGGGGAAAAAGTCGTAAAACTTGCTCCGAGGGATTTAGGAACCAAGGCTGGTGTCTTAGGTGACTATGTTAGAGCTGTGCATGGAGAGAAGAGGTTCATTTAGGAAATAGAAATGACGAAAAATTACTCAGCAATTTTGGTGCTAATTATGTTCTTCTCCAAACTCATGTAACCATAGCTATGCCCAACAGTGAGTATAGCAGCATTAGTCACCAAAGAAAATTATAGAAACAACACAGATGCAGATGATTACTCTAGCACAGTCCAATAACCTACTAATTTTATATCAATATACAAAGGTATAAGGGCATATTCAATAATCTTCCCCTTCTTCTTGGACCTTCCTGTGCTATGTCTATATCTCATTTTTCTCAAGCCCATGCACTCCTACATAGGAGAGGAAGAAGGATACAGAAAAGGAAAAGTAGGAATTCCCTGGGGCTAACCTCCAAAACCCATTAAGACAGGATCATTGATCAGCTTGTAGTCTCTTCCCCTACATAACAGAGTTTTCAGTTATCCTTCAAATAACCAAAAAGAAGGGCGGAAAAACACCCTCCCCACCCTCTGGGCATGGGACGTCGCTCTCTTAAAGTGACTTCCTGCTGATTTGGGTCATAGTAGACCTGTTTGGGGCCCCAACCCAAATGGGAAAAATGATGAAAAATGTTAGTACAATCCTTTTATGTTCAGTCCTTCTGTTCTCAGCTGTTTAGATGACCTAAGGGGTTTGTAGGCAGAAGCTGATCTTGCAGGCTTCACTGAGGTTCCGGCCGGAGCATTGTGTAGAGCTGAACGGTCCCAGCGACACTGGATTGCAGTGGTGGTTGCAGGCCCCCGATGGAGACAGCTATTGAGGAAGTCTGCCAGGCAGAATCAACTGGGTCACTCATCCTCCTTGGTGCCTGATTCTGCTCTCTGCTGAGGATTCCGCTGTCCGCCGTCTCCAGGCTCCCCTAATGGACACTTCGATTCTCCTGGAACGATAAGAATAGTTGGCCACAATGGTATTGACCCTTGCATATGGACGTAATATTAAGATTATATTGGGCTACATAGGCATTGATCTTGGTATATTGATACATAATTAAGAGTATATTTAACCACAATTGAATAGATCTTTGTATATTGATACAAATTTAAAGATAATGCTTCCCAATGGTATCATACCTAGAGATACTTAAAAATAAAATGTGAGGCTCTGACCTCTTGATACCAACCGTCTAAAACGGTCTAGGATAGTTAAAACAAACTCCTAGTCATGCAAACATGTCTCTTTGTTAGCTACTATGACAGTCTATCACAGATATTCTCTAAACTACCCAATAATCAAGTTGCTAAGAGACAAGCAACATTTGCTTATCTAAATACAAGAGATGGTTAGGGCATCTTCAAAAACCCCTAGAGATCTGCAGAATATGGCATTCAAAGATGTTATCTTAAATCAAGATTTTTTTTTGATATCGAGACATATCAGCGCCTGACAGCACCCCCTATTCTACTCCAAGTAGAAGATAAGCATCGAAGAACCTCCACTGTAAGATGGTTGAATTAGTGGCAAGCCTTTCTCTTGGCATGAAAAAATCCCTTGCACCAACTGCAGACAGACTGCTGTCCAAAAAGGACAAAACTTGGTAGCAGGGAAGTCGACAGCCTAACTCTGCCAAGACAGGGTAGGTAAGTCCTTCATAATCCCTGCTCTACAACAAATGTCTGTCAGAGAAACAGGACCCAAAGCCTGAAGATTGATGCTGGAATATATGGAGAGAAAATGGGAACTGTCCAGGCAGTTATTGGTATGTTCTTTCTTAGTTTTGGAAGCTGCAGGCTCTGCACTTCCTATATAAGCAAATATATTTATCCCTCTCAGGTCTCTGAGGTGGTTGAAGAATAGACAGATAGAATCTTATAGTTAAATTTTGAACTGTTTAGGAATCAAGAGGGTGTTATAGATCTAAGAAGATACTCTTAAAAGTGTGTTGCAAGATAGTATGAATGTTGAGTCACATATAGACCTTTAAACTCATGGAGTTGGGTAGATAGTAGAATGTTAAAGTCAGGGGCCAAATAGGTATAAACTGAACATTGGGAAGGTATACTGGGCCAATTTAATCTCATAAATGTGGCATATTTATATCTATTGTTTTGTATAATACTTACTGTTATAAGAGAAGGAACCAGCTGTTGGACTGAAAGGGGAAACCTCTGGAGGGAAGAGGGTGGAAGAGCGGGTTAGGAAGGGGGAATAGGGAGGGGTTTGTTACTGAGATGTAACTTGAAGAAAAAAAAATAAAGTATTTATGAAAAAAAAAAAGAAATACAAACTTAAAGTAAGCTCAATCCTTACCAACATGATACCACTTAAAGTGAAATTAAAATAATTAAGCTAAAAGAGATATACTTCCTGGAATGCATGAAGATGCAAAATCATATATTTAAAAAGGACAGAATATCCTTTGATGGACTTATGGTACACGGTAACACTCAGCTGAGGGGAAGTAGGGCTGACTCTCAAATGGAGTGAAGAAAAGGAAGACTGGGCACAGTTTAGTAGCACCATCCTAGTTTGGATATTGTTCGTGGATATTCATTACATAATTATAAACTCAAAATCTGAGTAAAGCATGCTCAGGAGAAACACTGAAAAAATGTCAGTTAGTCAAATCCTGTGTACCTGAGTCCTCCCAAACATGACAAAAGTTACTGATAGCTGAGACATGGGGCTCCCTCTTTCTCACATATAACACAAAGAGAAATCATGAATCAAGGGAAGCATGCAATTTCCAACCCAGGCACTTTGAAATGATCCCATTTTTTAACATAGGCAGATTAAGGGAGGATTTGCCAGGTTATTTTCTTACACAACCTGCATTGTGCTGCTCACTGACCACAGTGAACTGTACTGCCCCTTATTAATAATTAATCAAGAAAATGCCCTGTAGATGCTCCCACAGGCCAGTCTGGTGGAGGCAGTTCCTCAGTTGAGGTTCCCTCTTCCCTGGTAACTCTAGTTTCAAGTTGATAAACTCTGACCAGCTCAGAAGCCTTTATAGTAGTTTTTTTTCCTCTGGCTACTATCAGTCATCAGTAAGTTGAAACACATGATGTAATTCTGAATAACAAAAAAACATTGTCTCACCTTCTGAAGACAAGATTTTTAGACTGGAATCAAGATACTAGCAGAACCATGGGTCCTGGCTCCCTGTGGAGGTTCAGAAAAACAGCTGATACTTTTCTGTTCCAGCTTCTGTCAGCCATGACATTCTTTGTCTTGTAGCTGCTTTACTTCAGCCTGTCCTTATGTGTTCACAGGATGTCTTCCCCTTTCTTGATTTCCCCAAATCTTTCTTGCTGTCCTTAAGAACCTAGGGGGTACTTGTGGTGGCATTTAGGATTGATTGTGATAAATTACATAACTCACTACCTAAGACTCTGAACTAAATCAAATCTGCAGCAACTTTTTTTTTCAAGTAAGACAACATGCACAAGGTCTAGAATCCCCAGGTGAGGTACAGGCAGGTAGAGAATATTTTAAATGTTAAGAGTACTAAGAGGAGTCATTTGGATGTGTACCCAGAAGTGGGATGGCTGGGTCCTGAAGCAAAGCTATTCCAAGATGTCTAAGATATCACCATACTGACCTCCATAGTGGTTGCACAAGCCTGCACTCCCACCAGCAATGGAGGAGGGTTCCCCTTTCTCCACACCCTTGCCAGCATGTGCTGTCATTTGAGCTTTTGATCTTAACCATTCTGACAGGTGTGAGATGGAATCTCAGAGTAGTCTTGAGTTGCATTTCTCTGATGATTAAGGATGTTGAGCATTTCTTCAGGTGTCTGTCCATCATTAGGGATTCTTCCTTTGTGAATTCTCTATTTAGCTCCATCCCCCATTTTTTGATTGAATTATTAAGATTTAAGTTTAAAAGCTACTTACAAAAGGCATACTCAATGCAAACAAATTGTCCTTTGAGATCTCAAAATATATACAGTAAAGGTTTTCTTAGCTCCAAAATAAAAAATAATTTCTTCTTTAATCCAGATTGAAAGATAATACTTTAAATGTGTCTTCAAAAACCCCAAGAGATCTGCAGAGTATGGCATTCAAAGATGTTTTCTTAAAGTAAGATTTTTTTGATATTGAGACATGCCAGCTCCTGACAGCATCCCCTATTCCACTCCAAGTAGAAGATTATCATCAAAGAATCTCCAGTGTGAGATGGTTGAATTAGTGGCAAGCCTATCTCTTGGCAAAAAAAAAAAAAAAAAAAAAAAACCTTGCTTCAACTGTAGACAGACTGCTGTCCAAAAAGGACAAAACTTGGAAGCAGGTAAGTCGACAGCCTAGCTCTGCCAAGACAGGGTAGGCAAGTCCTTCATAATTCCTGCTCTACAATCAATATCTGTCAGAGAAATAGGGCCAAACAGCTGAAGATTGATGCTGTAATGTATGGAGAGAAAATGGGAACTGTCGAGGCAGCCACGGGTATGTCATTTCTTAGTTTTGGAAACTGCGGGCCCTGCACTTCCTATATAATCAGATATATTTATCCCTCTCAGGTCTCTGAGGTTGTTGAAGAATAGATAGCTAGAGTCTCATAGTTAAATTTTGAGTTGTTTAGGAATCAAGAGAGTGTTATAAATCTAAGA
The DNA here is from genome assembly GCA_907164525.1 of Lophiomys imhausi. Lineage (NCBI taxonomy): Eukaryota > Metazoa > Chordata > Mammalia > Rodentia > Muridae > Lophiomys > Lophiomys imhausi. Next base: position 3,080,350 of record CAJQZJ010032236.1, read on the forward strand.
AGATGCTTTTAAAAATGTGTTGCAAGTTAGTATGAATGTTGAGTTAGATGTAGAACTTTAAACTCATGGAGATGGTTAGATAGTAGAATGTTAAAGTCAGGTGCCAAATACATATGGACTGGACATTGAGAATGTATGCTAAGCCATATAACTCTCAGAATTGCGGCCTATTTATTTCAGTTGTTTTGTACTGTATTTATTGTTATAAGAGAAAGAACCATTTGTTGGACTGAAAGGGGGAGCTGTTGGGGGAAAAAAGATCTACCTTAAACTAAAAAAAAAAAGGGTAGAGGATGGGGGAGTTGAGGGGAAAGAGGGTGGAAGGGTGGGACAGGAGGGGGGAGTAGGGAAGGGATTGTGATTAAGATGTAACTGGAAGAAATAAAAATAAATAAATAAATATAATATAAACAAACAAACAAAAAAAAAGAGTACTAAGAGGAAGAAAGAAGAGTGAAGATTCTGAACAGCACAATGGGGCATGTCAGAGTTTGTACCCTAGCCTGAGGAGCACTCAAAAAGATACTTTAGAGCATCAGGGAAAAAATTAGACAAGAGTGACATCATGGAATCCTAGAGAGATAAGGGTTCAAAGAGTAACTAAGGAAATTGAATGTAGTTGGCAAGCTGGACACATTAAGGAAATAAACTGTCTAGTGGATTTGGCACAATACTTCAAAGCCATTCTTGCTGAGTACTGGGGACAGACAGCAAGCCCACTAAGTAATGGAAATAGAAGGATGAGTACTATGAAGCAGTGAAGATATGGGGAGTAGTTTGATGGGCAGGGCAGGAGTGGAATGGTGGGTTAGAATTGGTTGTGGGTTGGTTCTGTCAAGGCCAGTAGATAAGACATGGAAGCCACTAAATGGGAAGCATTGAACAAGGAGAAGTGTCAGTTCAGTTGAGAACGGCCAGCCAGAACTGATGCTGGGGGCTGAAAATGACTCCTTCCTATATGAACTTGTCTGGAAGAAAAACCCTTGCTCAAGCATATCAGGAAAATGAGGTTGTAATATTTACAGATTTGGTGATGAGATGAGTAATTGCGACCCCAGCAGTTTTGATTTGTTTACAGCAATAATAGAGATGTTGGGAGGGAAGAGCTGACTGCATTACTTTTCAGTATCCTCTGCTACAGATGGGCTTTACGTTACTCAAGACTGAGGGTCCAAAGAATTCTGGCACATGTAAATGTATGGCTTTTCTATGTCCATCCATGACACAGAGAATTATTATATTTATTATTAGTTTATGGCACTAAAATGGGCAGATTCTGAGCAATTCTAACCCAACTATACTGGCCAATGTTCCAGCCATGTGGCCCGTTTCCTGGAATCTTAGTCTCACCCTGAATGTTCCTTGTTCATCCACGTCCAATGGCAACTCTTCCTCTCTCTAGACCCCACCTAAGAACATCTCCTTGGGCTTGGAAGTCATGCCTTATCCTCTCCTTCCCAGCTATTGGCTCTTCAGCTCTTTCTTTGACCCATCTGAAGTTGATGGAGAACAATGTTCACAACATACCAAGACAGGAGATACTTCATAATAATGACAACTCCAAAGTCCAGACTGCAACCAGATCTCTGGATACAGAAATCAGTATTTAATTACAATGTGTGTAAACACATCCTCCAACAGGCACTGCTCTCAATCTCCGGCTCTGCCTCTATTTTGGATCCAAATCCTGATTCCTCCCCTTCCCAGCTATGAGCTCTTACCACTTAACTGTCAGTGTCAGCTTCCCTATATGGAAACTGGAGGCCATGGTAAAGTCTGTCCTATAAGATCAACGGAGCAATCAAAGTACTTACCAGTATAAAATGCACACAACCACAACAGTATCTAGCAGAACAAGTAATCAGTTCATGTGAGTAATGCCACTCATAATTCCTCTGAGATAAAGAACATGTGTGTACATTTTCAGTCTACATGTGTTTTCTACCCATCAAAAGCAAAAGAGGAAGTTGGAAAATTATAAAAGAATCATGCATAAGGATTTTATTGGATTAAATATATACTTGTTTTTAGGAATTATTAGTTTTAAGAGAACAATCCAGTGTTATAAAATTTTCTAGTTTCTGAAGACTTACCATTTTTTAAATTTTCCTAAAATTAATTATAAATTTCACAGATGTCAGTTAAGTGATAAATTCAGTCTGGAAATAAAAACTCATTTATGAACAGTTTCCTTCAAATTTTAGAGAGCAGAAGATTTATACTTCATGATTCCATTCATTTGTATTTTCTGCAAAGAATTTTCTTGGACTAGTAATGTCACCTAAGTGTGTGATGCGTTGAAATCACACTGAGATAAAACAATCAAGTGATATTATTGATTATTTGTGTAACTCCTCAAAATTCATCCTTGTTAGATTCAACTTGACAAAAAAACATCTGGTGTCTTCACTGTGATAATCCCACGAAACGTATCAAATAGTGTATCAGAAAAGAGAGGCAGACTTGCAATTATTTGTGGGTCTTATATTTTATCCTCATATTCTCTTTGAAATGGAAGAAAAATATACTTTACTTACCTCGTAAACAAGGACACAAAAGTTCTTATAAAACATACATTTTACCTCTAGAAGGGATATGTTGGTCAAAGGGTACAGAGTCAGATCTGTAGGACATTAAGTTCTGGAGATTCAGTACAGAGAGTAATGATAACAACTGTGGCTAAAAATACTGGATTATACACTTGACATTTCCTAAGAGTCAGTCTTAAATATGTTCACTCCCTTGTAAACACAAAATAACTATGTGAGGTAATAGGTATTATAATTACCTTGTCAAAGACTTCATAATATAAGCATATACAAAACCATCACATTGTATGTTATGAATATATATGATGTATTTTAAATTATTTATTTATTAATAATTGTAACTGGTATTTGCTACTTTGTGAGTTCCTCTTTCTTTCCACCTTCTCCCCCTCCCCGTTCTTCTTCCCTTTCAACCTCATAATACAAATAGGAGAGAAAAAAGGATAGAGAGAAAAGGGGCAATGCCATTGTTAGACTACTTCCTGCTGATAAGGGGCATCAAGTTACTTGGGACAAGTTTGATCTTTGGTGTCAGAATATCTAATGTCTTCTTGTTGTTGTTTCTTCTGTGTGCATGACTATCAAACAGAAATCAACTGCAACCAACAGAAACCAACAACCAACCAACAACCCACCACTACTCAGGGCCCAAGCATTTATATACTCTCTAAAAAGTCCACAAATGACACATAATCACAGAAACTATCTGCAGCTGGCAAAACTATACCCCTGCTAGAGCATAAAGTAATCACAGTTAGCTGCTGCAAAGCAGTCTCATATTCTCACACCTGGGATAGAAACAGAAACATATTCCCATAATATTTCTGTATTTTTTTAAGAAACCAAAATTCTAAATATCTCACTTCAATTAATATGTGCATAAGTATGACTAAATACTGCATCTGTGAATGTGTATGCATGGATGCCAAAGCAAACGTGTGAAAGTCAGAAAATAATTTTGTAGAGTTGGCTCTTTCCATTAACTATTGTACGGGTTTGGGGATTGAACCCAGATCTCCAGGCTTGTGCAGCAAGTGGTGTTTTTAACCTGCTGGACCATGTCACCATCTCATGATTTAATTTAATTTTTTATTTGTGTGTGTATATATCCATGTGAGGGGACCAGAGAAAAACCTCAGAGGTCACTCATGAGGCTCTGTACAGCTGTTTTTGTATCAAGCTTTCTCACCAGCCTGTAGCTCTCCATGCAGGCTAGGTTGTCTGGCTACTGAGCATTATGGATCTGTGTAGCTATGCCTCTTCAGTACTGGGATTCCAATGACACTCTGCTGCATTGTGGGAATCAAAATGAGGTCTATATGCTCGCAAGACAAATACTTTACTAATTGAGCCATCTCCCCAGCTTCTAAATATACACAATTTTTTATCTGTAAAATTTATTTTTTTGAGGGGGAAAAAGAAAGCACAGAGTTTGTGGAAAAAGTCATGACTCTTGACTCACCACAATCATATCATTCCATCTGGTACAATATGAAACATGAGCAATGAAGGAGAAATAAAACTAGAAAAACAAGGAATTGTTACTCTCAGAGTGTTATTGCTCTTAAACACCATTACCAATTCTGAAAACTTTTCTCATTAGGAACCCTGAAAGTTGTACATTCAATTCTGAGTATATTCAACATAAATAGACGAATTCAAATTTCTACATATTAATCTTAAGAGACATCAAGAGATCAAAAGGCATGTAGAAGCCATGTAAATTTGTAAGGTATATACACATAGATATAAAACCATGGCAACCTTTGTACTGGGGAATTTTGAATTTTTGTCTTTCATTGACTCACTCCTAACCCTAATCCTAACCCTAACCCTAACCCTGAGATGTTTTTAAGTTGGTAATTCAAGTTAGGATGGAAACTGAGTTAGGTATAGAACTTTAAACTCATCGAAATAGATAGATCATAGAATATTAATATCAGTTGCTAAAATATGTGGACTGGACATTGGGAATGTATGTTACACATTCTAATTTTCATAATTGTGGCCTAATTATTCATATTGCTTTGTATTGTATTTATTGTTATAAGAAAAAGAGCCTTTTATTGGACTAAAAGGGGGAGCTATTGGGAGTAAAAAGATACAACTTAAATTAAGAAAAAAAAAAAAAAGCAGAGAAGAGGGTGAGTGGGAAAAGGGTGGAAGGGTGGGACCGGGAAGGGGGAGGAGGAAGGGGACTATGATTGAGCTGTAACTTGAAGAAATAAATAAATGTGGGGAAAAAAAGTCATTTTCTCTCCAACATTCCTCATCACAAACGTTACTTGAGAAGCTAGACAATAAACAAATGCCAAGATCTGGGTTTCTCTGGACTTAGAAAGCTTTTTTTTTTTGTTTTTGTTTTTTTTTTAATAATTTATTTTTTATTTCTTCAAGTTACATCTCAATCACAATCCCCTCCCTACTCCCCCCTCCAGTCCCACCCTTCCACCCTCCTCCCCCTCAGCCCCACCATCCTCTTCCCTTCTTTTTTTTTTTTAGTTTAAGGTATTTATTTTTCCCCCCAACTGCTCTCCCTTTCAGTCCAAATAATGGTTCTTTTTCTTATAACTATAAATACAATACAAAACAACAGAAGTAAATAGGCCACGATTATAAGAGTTATATGGCTTAGCATACATTCCC
>CAJQZJ010032236.1:3085944-3125624 GCA_907164525.1 Lophiomys imhausi
GGGAATGTATGCTAAGCCATATAACTCTTATAATCGTGGCCTATTTATTTCTGTTGTTTTGTATTGTATTTATAGTTATAAGAAAAAGAACCATTATTTGGACTGAAAGGGAGAGCTGTTGGGGGGAAAAATAAATACCTTAAACTAAAAAAAAAAAAAAGAAGGGAAGAGGATGGGGGGGTTGAGGGGGAGGAGGGTGGAAGGGTGGGACTGGAGGGGGGAGTAGGGAGGGGATTGTGATTGAGATGTAACTTGAAGAAATAAAAAATAAATTATTTAAAAAAAAAATTTTCCATTCCTTTCACCATATTAACCTCATTCATAGATGATGCTATAACAGAGCTGTTGTAATTAAAACAATGTATGAACCTTATTGATCCATTAATTTAAGTCATTGGTACATTAAACAAGTTGTAGTGCCTCATATCATTTTAAAACTCATTATTTGGATGAACCTTTGGCTACAGTTTTCTTCACTGCCATTGACACCTGTGGCCTTTACTTCCTGAAAACAGAAGAGAAATTGTAGATTACCAAATGTAACAGTAAATTTTTATTTATCATACAAATATTTATTAATATTTAACAATCACCTAACAATTGTCTATAAAATTCCCAAATCCTAAACCCAAAGCCTAACTCTGAAACCTAGCACCTAAAACTTCTTAGTACCTATAATACAAACATTTAACATTAACCTAAGTTTTCTCAAAAGAATATTTTTCTCTGAGCGTGGGTCCTGATGGATGGCTGGTCTTCATACAATTTTTCAGTTTTAAAGTTTCTTAAAGTCTCGCCTTTGTTGTCTTAAGACCAATTAACATATGAAAGTTTCCCAGGCAGCTCACCTGCTTATTCCCTGTCAGGCCCTAAGTCCCAGAGATCCCTGTTTAAGCACTCCTGAATCTCAGGGATAATCTGTCGCCTCTCCAGACCTGACAGGGTCAGTATCAGAGGGTGAAACTTTCCGATGAGATTGTGATGTGTGTTTTTCCTCCTGTCAAGGAAAATGTTGTTGAGTGAGTCAGGAACAAGAGAGAGAGCCAGCCTGCAGTCCATGTGAATCCTGCCTTATATATCTTCACCTGTGGGCCGAAGCTTTCTTGTACTTTTTCAGTTATGTCCCTGGGCTCAGTCTTTTTCGAAAAAGCTTTTTGCAGAGGGGAGTGAGTTCACAGGCAGTCCATGGATGTGGGCAGGTGCCTCAGGGCATGTCATTCAAATGCTTTTTACAGAGAGCTGTGAAATGACAGCAGACCTCCAGAGGGCAAGCACCTCAAGGGGCATGCCCTGCCCTTAGCCCTAAGATCAAAGAGGTCCTGGTCCTTGGCAAGTTCCCAAGGACATGTCACTTCAGAAGTAAGTCTTTATTACAAGTTCCCTATGCTATTATATGCTAACACTAAACCTACTACAACCTAAGGTTTGGGGCATTGCTAAGTTTAATCAGCTAAGCACATCCATTGACTTTTGGTTAAGAAGAAATCCAGCGACCTCCAAAAAAACAGCATGGAATAGTGTGGGTATTGTTTAATGCTCATGACTTTGATCTTACATGGTTTTCATAAGGTCCTAAGAATGCCTCAAATGTACACCACTCAGCATTTTATGATCTCATATTTCATGTCAATCAAAGACGTGAAACCTTCCAGAATATCTCCTGATCAACCTAAAATTGAGACAGAAATGATATGATAACCAAATTCATGTCCCTCATTTATCCAATGCCATCTGTTTTGGAAACATAGACATAATAAATAAAATGTGTAGCAAGAAAACCTTCATATTGTGGGAATTGAGAGAAATATTTCCTCAATTTCTCATTAACTTTACCATCATAGGCTATCAAATATTGTTATCAAATGTTAGCAAAGTGAGCAGTGAACAAAGAACACAGAAATGAGAAAACGCTGTTTAATAATTTTGTATTAATTACATTGTATGCGTACAATTTCAGGCTTCCACAACAAATTCCATTGGCGAGGTGAAAGAAATGAAATTAATTTTTTCATGGTTCTGGAGATGGAGACATCCGAGATCAAGGCATAGACAAATTCAGCTAGGAATATAGTGAGAGCTTCCTAGCTGGAGACAACAATTCTTGGAGTGTAGGGTTTGTTTGATTTTTTGTTTTTGTTTGTTTTTTTGGTTTTTGTTTTGTATGAAAAAGTACTCTATTCCAATTGCATTGGGGGTTTGTCTGTATGCCACTATGACTTTTCAAAGAACCTATTCCCAAATAAATTTATTTTGAGAATTAGAATTTCAATCCATGTATTTGGGAGTCAGAGGGACACAATTATTTTGACGGCAATACAGTTAGAAAACAGGCACAAATTGGACACACTAACATTTTCTTGTTCTTAATGTTTTGACAGGAATATTTTTAAGTCTAGAAAGTTAAAATTAATATTCTAAGAATAAACTTCTCTTTTTCAAATTCTATGAGCAACAACTCCCAGCCTCATGGAAATTGTACCTTGGGAGATAACTGAGATTACATCTCCTTTTTAAAAAAAATGTTTAATACTTCAAGTTACATCTCCATCACAGTGCCCTCTTTCCACCCCTCCCAGTCCCACCCTCTCACCCTCTACCCAGTATCCCTTCTGTACTACTCCTCCAGAGTGGAATGTACCTACATATCAGTCCCCCACCCCAGTTCAGCAGTCATATGAGGGTTAAGAGCTTCCTCATATACTGGGGGCCTACATGGCAGCACCACTAGGGCAAAGTGTCTCATTAACAGGTAACAAAGTCTATGTTCCTGTTCCTCTTGGTGCATTGGTTGTAGTATAGTTATCCTGTACTTTATGGCTAAAATCTGATTATAAGTGAATAGATGCCATGTGCATCTTTCTGAGTCTGGGTTAGCTCACTCAGGATGAGCTTTTCTAGTTCCATCCATTTGGCTGCAAATTGTATGATTTCATTGTTTCTGATGGCTGAGCAGTATTCTATTGTGTAGATGCACCACAGACTTTTATCCATTCCTCTATTGAGGGACATCTGAGTTGCTTCCAGTTTCTAGCTATTACAAATAAGTCTTCTATGAACATAGATGAGGAAATGACCTTGTGATTTGGTGAGGAATCATTTGGATGTATACCCAGAAGTGGTATGGCTGGGTCTTGAGGTAGAGCTATTCCAAGTTTTCTAAGATATTGCCAGACTGATTTCTATAGTGGTTGTACAAGTTTGCACTCCCACCAGCAATGCAGGAGTGTTCCTTTCTGCACAGCCTCACCAGGATGTGCTGTCATTTGAGCTTTTGATCTTAGCCATTCTGACAGGTGTGAGATGGAATCTCAGAGTCACCTTGAGTTGCATTTCTCTGATGATTAAAGATGTTGAACATTCCTTCAAGTGTCTCTCAGCCATTAGGGATTCTCCTTTGTGAATTCTCTGTTCAGCTCTGTTCCCCATTTTTTGATTGGATTATTTGATTTCTTGGCATTTAATTTCTTGAGTTCTTTGTAAATTTTGGATATTATCCCTCTGTCAGATGTTGGGTTGGTGAAGATTTTTTCCCAATATGTAGGTTGCCATTTTCTTTGAATGACAGCATCTTTTGCCGTATGGAGGCTTTTCAGTTTCATGAGGTCCCATTTACTGATTGTTGGTCTTAGAGCCTGAGGTGTTACTGTTCTGTTCAGGAAGTTGTCAGCTGTGCTGATGAGTTTGAAGCATTTCCCCACTTTTTCTTCTATTAGATTTAGTGTGTCAGACTTTATGTTAAGGTCTTTGATCCACTTGGACCTAAGTTTTGTGCAGGGTGATAAGTATGGTTCTACTTACATTTTTTTTACATGTTGATATCCAGTTAGACCAGCACCATTTTTGAAGATGCTGTCCTTTTTCCATTGTATAGTTTTGGCTTCTTTGCCAAAAATTAAGTGACCATAGGTGTATAGGTTCATTTCTGGGTCTTCAATTCGATTCCATTGATCCACTGGTCGGTTTCTATACCAGTATCATGCTGTTTTTATTACTACTGCTCTGTAGTATAGCTTGAAATCTGGGATGGTGAAACCTCCTGATTTTTTTAATTGTACAAGATAGATTTAGCTATTCTGGATTTTTTGTCATCCATATGAAATTGAGAATTGTTTTTTTCCAGGACTGTAAAGAATTGTGTTGGTATTTTGATTGGAATTGCATTGAATCTGTATATTGCTTTTGGTAGGATGGCCATTTTTATTATGTTGATCCTACTTATCTGTAACCATGGGAGATCTTTCCATCTTCTCATGTCCTTTTCAATTTCTTTCCTCAAGGACTTGAAGTTCTTGTCACACAGTTCTTTCACTTGGTTAGAGTTACCCCCAGGTATTTTATTTTGTTTGTGGCTATTGTGAAGGATGTTTTTTCCCTAATTTCTTTCTGAGCCCATTTATCTTTTGTATAAAGAAGGGCTTCTGATTTTTTTTGAGTTAATTTTGTATCCAGCCCCCTTCCTGAAGGTGTTTATCAGCTGTATTAGTTTCTTTATAGAGGTGGGTACTGCAAAATGGTGATAGGCATAGAATATCCCATGGCTTCATGGAGCTTAATTCTAGAGTGGGGAGAGACAGCAAGTAACTGTATGAAACCTAGGAAAATATCTGGTAATGATGACTTCTGTAAAGGAAATATAAAACTGCAATTAATTCAGTACCATGGACTAGTATAGATGTGTGACTTAAGGACTCTCTCTGAAGAGACCCCAGAATGATGACAGAGACAAGATTGCCATGGGAAAAAATATCCAAATATTGGTGCAAATAAACAAATGAACAAAATGTGGTGAAAAGCTTCATCTATTATCATGTTAAGGTAACTAATGACAAATTAGAGAACCCAAATTTATAATCCACAGACTTTTATATATGTAATCACCAACTGAGAAATTTCTCATAGGTTTCTGTGAACAATGACACTAAAAATAAACTATCTGGATTTTCATTAAGCTTTCCTTTCTTGCCAATTGCTGCCTTCTTTTAGTTGAGCAGAGGAGAGCATTAGTGAATTCTGTCCAGCATTTGGATGAATATATTTGTAATCTATATGCTTATATAGTTGACTATGGACATGCAAATCCAGTGACTGTTGGATGTAGTAGTGCATGATTCATTAAAACAGAGACCATCAATATATCATTCCCATCTTTTGAAACAAAAATAAAGTCAAGTTTTCGATTCAATCTCAGGTCATCCCTTGTTGGAAGTCCTCATTCACATTTGTCCATTTTCATGAGAATATTTAGTTTAAAATGTTTAGAGGATATATTAAATTTTAGGGGGAAGGGAGAGCAAGAGAGTGGGGAAATGTGAATAATAAAATGGACTCAATCAACAGCTAAAATATCAAGTCTAGCATGCTCTGTTGGTGAGTATTCAAAGAGAGCAAGAGTCTAGTCAAACCTCTCAAGCTGACTAAGACAACTTGGTAATGGTGAGTTATACATGTTTCCCCTTCCTTCAAAGGGGGACGGTCACCCTGGTTGGTATTATTCACTTTAAGGCTTTAAGGCACTGACAAAGGTTTAAGATAAATTAAGCCTCAAGTAAATGAAAAAGACAAGGATTGAAAACATGTCCTGTGACAATGCGAATGGACACACTTCCGTATTATTGTACAAATTTGGTATGGAAATAGAAAATGTGGTATATTCATAGAATAGCAATATTATAAAACATTAAAGTGATTGGGTCAATATTGGAATAATGGAACCCACATGTTCAGTGTGTTTGCCTCTCAAAGAAGTAATAGAAATGATGTGGATGAATTCATTTCCCCCAACCTTTCCTATTCATGTTCTTTTCTTTTTGAAAAGTCACACCTTTAAAATGGGCTTCTTTTTTTTAAATATAGAGGTGAAGCTTAGGGTGCTATCTGATGCCTTGTAGTAACAGTAACTCAGAAAGATAAGAAAGCTTCTGAGCTTGGGATGGACTCTTTTTAGAGTTATGCTTCACATGCAGGATGCTCAGAACCATGCTAAGAAATCATGATTTCAAGAAAGCATGGCTGAGATTGCTTAGTCTACCATGGTAGGCATGCAAAGGAAAAGTGTGCTAACATTTTCCCCAGCAATATTTCAGCACCTTCTCACACATTATCTACACAATTGGAGTCTGTAGTTCAAACACCTTTGGGGTGTATTTAAGTATTGAGGTGGAATGGTAGCATCCGAGCTGCAAATGCTGAAAGAATCTGGGTGTAACTTGTTTGAATGCTTCACTATTATCTTAAAGTGTGTAGGTTCCCTTTCCCTTCCAGGCAGGCGGATATCTCACTGTGTTTTGTAAACAAGCTTTCTTTTTATACCTACCAACTTATAAAGGGTTTCTGTTTCCTACAAAAATGAAACAAAAACTGTTAACCTTCCTTGTCAATCTTGCTTCACAAAAAATTCCAGATCCATTTGTCCACTGACTCAATCACCTTTCCACTCATCTCGTGGTATGGTTCTACCTTTATAGTTTTTTGACATCATACATGTGCTGGTTAATTTTATGTCAACTTGACCCAAGCTAGAGTCATTTGGAAGAGGGAACCTCAGTTGAGAAAATGCTCCCACCTGATTGGACTGTGAACAAGCCTGTGGTGTGTTTTTCTGATTGGTGGTGGATGTGGAATGGGAGGATGCAGCTCACTCTGGGTGGTGTCAACCCTGGGCATTGTATAGGAAAGCAAGCTGAGCAAGCCATGGGGAAAATGCCAGTAAGTGGCCTTCTGCCTCAGTTCTTGCCACCAGGTTTCTGCCCTGACTTCCTAAGTGACTGACTATTACTTGGAAGCATTAGATGAAATGTACCATTTCTTCCCTAATTTGCTTTTGGTCATGGTATTTTATCACAGCAGTTGAAACCCTAACTAATAAAATACCTTCCCTTGAGCAGCTTCCCATGCCGGTAATGCTCTTTTTCTGTTTTTCCTCCTTATCCACAAGGCTTTTCTCTGACTTCTGAAATAGTGTTTGTCTTCCAAGTATTTCCTGTTCAATGAGGCATTGATAATACCCTAGAAAGAAGAAACCCTATGATCACCTTTATCAAGGCACAAATGCGAGTCACACTAGATTTACTTGTGTACATGTCTTAGGGCTCCAGCAGAGTGTGCATCTATGTAGGTGGTCCCTTGGGCTCTAGGACTATGATTTTCTGTACTGGGTAGCTGGTATTCACTGACTGAAGCTGTCTTTGAGAATGTGGTTTTGGTTTGATTTGGTTTTGGCATTCGTCTGATCTAGAGAGCAATGGTCACTGCAGAGTGAGAACCAATAACACCAGTAAGAGAAGGGAAAAAAATGAAATTTCAAATATTTGGTAAGTTGTCAATTTGGGATAATCCTGTGCTGGAGAACCAAGGAAGAACAAGTGGGGCTTAGAATTCTTGAAAATAAACTCTTGGGTGACTCCATGTCCCCCAAGTACAAGCTCCAGGGGTTTTGTCTCTATTTTCTGCTCCAAAGGAGAGAGGTGACATCTGTAATGAGAATCAAACACATCCTTGCATGGTTCCCAGGAGGTCAGGGAGTGGAGTGGAGCTCAGAGCACATGATGAGAAGGGTACAGTCTGTACCTACAGTGCCAGGGAGTCTGTACTCTCCGTAGCTGTGGCCTCAGAGTCACAACTGTGAAATTGTGAAAAGACATTAAAAAAAAAAAAAGCTCCAGATCAGAAATATGGAGCTTTGCTCTGTGGAAGAGCCTGTAGTATTAATGAAAATGTGTCCCCCTCTTCCACATGGATGCACATTGGTGCTGCCCAACCTGTCTTTTCATATGGCAAGGATCTTCTGACTGAGGGTTCTGAGCTGGGAGAAATAGGTGGCAGTGGTAATGTAACTCTGGGAAGAGCCAAGACAAGCTTTTGCCCTCTAATAGCAACACACTTGGTTCCATATATGAAAGGAGTTGTGAATCTGGCTGTCATAGACCATTTGTATCTAAAGTCATAGTGAGGTAGAATAATGAAAGACTCAAATTATAACTGAGATTCTGCCAATAAAATCTAAATAGATGTCATCCATTTCCATCATTTACTTTTTTAGATCTTTTTGTTTTCTCATCCCTCCTATAGAAACAGTACCCTACCTTGCTCAGAGTACACGGAATAAACAAATGGGACTACCACTGAATTGTGCAACTTTAAAAGGCTTCCTTAACATAGAGAAGATAGTTCAGACATTAACCTGATCTTTTCAGTCCATGATCAAATTGCTGGACCATCAGGTGCCAGGTAGCAATGAATGTGATGCTAGAAAGATTAGAAACAGCTCACATAGCATGGGGGGAGTTTTGTGACCATTTTCCTTTTGTATCCATCCATATTCTCATGAACACTATTCATTATGACCAGCACTAAGATCAGTGAGCATAAATAAATTTTATGTAAAGCATGGATGAATCGACAGAACATTCCACTTGCAGAGGAAACATCCTGGAAGGGTCATTGATCAAGCCTTCACAGGATGAGGTAACTACTTATCAGCTGGTTGTCCAAATGGTTATGACAGTAGCAGGAGATGTGACAAATACATTAGAAAGAATACATTTCCAGAAGAGAGGAGGAGTCTCCAGACTTCAAACTTTACATCAGCTTGGGACATCGTAATGACCTCCACATTCTCATAGGTGACTGATATTTGATGAACTACCGCAATCAATTTTACTGATAAAAAGAAGTTAATGTAGTAAGTTCAACGCTAAAGCATATCTGTAACTATATTTGCTAATTAATGTATACATTAGGCTGCCTTGATTAGAAACCAATTAACTTTAAATGATGAGTCAGCTTTGATTCATGGAATCGTGCTCTAAAGATGACTGCATGTGAAGTTATTGATGAATTAATTCCATTTTTGCAAAGATACAAAATGTAAGCAAAAGCCCTCTAAGAGTCTGTTTTTTCTAGCAGGCCCCACGTATCCATTCAGTTCTCTACATTGCTTTGTGTCAAAAGCGCAATCTAACTAATACAGGGTGTTCTCCATAATTGTATTCAGTTGAAGAATATCACTCTTTATCCTGTGTATCAAGTATATTCATCATTACTAGAGCATCTCTCTGTATGTAAATATTTAAAACTAACCTTTTCGAAGGGAAATTTAAACAGCCACTGTTTGCATCAGCTGATGGCTTAATCACAAATAGCATAGCCTTCAAATTAGCCTCCTGTGGATGATTAGACAACGTAGCTGATGAACCAGTGTGAGGCACCTGTGCAAAACGGGCAGTAAAAGCCACAAAATGGCTCACTCCCAATTAATAAATGAACTAACAAACCAATGACAATGTCTTTGGTGCTCTGAATGACTGATCTCGCCTGACTGCTGGAGTGTTTCCATTTAAAGCAGATGGTCAAGTTTTTTTGTACAAAGTGATTGGACAAGGAGTGTTGACTAGAGTTCCTTCCCTCTCACGCACATTCCAAGTCTTTGCTTATGGAAAACAGTCATTTAAGGTACCCACTCCTCTCTTCAGACTGTGTTTCCAAGTCACTCTATCTCCTTTTAGTAAGCAGGGAAATCATTTAATAGATCATGATAAGTAGCTAACATGGAATATTGTAGGTGGCATTGAACACATTTGAAAGTTGATTTATTTACATATTGGATTAACCTGTGCATTAAAATATTTCTATCTGACTAGGCTAGTTTCCATCCTCCTGGGTTATTAAGAGAAAATTTAGCACAGTTCATATTTTATTTCTTGAATTTCATAAAGGCTTGCAATATGTCATGAACCAATCATTTGCCTTCTATTTTGGCTACTTTGCTAGTTGCTGCTACCAAGTACGTGACCAAAAGAAATTTAAAAAGCAAGGATTTATTTCAGCTTTCAGTTGGAGAAGAATTCTACCATGATATGGAAGGCATAGCAGCCAAAGTATAGAAGGCTGCATGCCATCCTTTATCAACAAGCACAGAGTGAGTGCTGCTAGTTTTTTGTTTGTTTCTTCATCTTGGGAATTCTTTCCTTTCTATAGTCTGGGAGCTCAGAACATGGAATGATACTGTCTATATTTAAAGGAAGTCTCTCTCTTCATTTAACCTAGTCTAGGTAATCTCTAACGATCATGCATAGAGATATGTTTCCTGGGTGATTCTAAGCCGGTCAAGTTGGTGACCAATATTAACCATCATATCTTCAAGGCAGCCTGATGCTGGAGACACACCCAGTGTCTTGACATTGGTACCAAGCACTCAACACCTCTTGGACTATAAAATGCCCACTGAATGTTTTATTTGCACAAAACAGGGATGTGGATGTGGCTCAGTTGGTAGAGCCCTTGCTGAGTATGTAGAGGTCCCGGTTTGATTCTCAGTGCAGTATAAATTGAATGTAGTGGTGGTGCATGTCTGCAGTACCAACAGTATGGAAGTAAAGGAAGAAAGACCAGAAGTTTAAAGTCATCCTCTGGTATAATATGTTCAAAGCTGGCTTATAGAAATATCCCAGTTTTACATATGCTATTGACTGTATCATGAAGTCATAATGTTGTGCACCTCGTTTAAGGAAGAAAACATTTAAACTACAAGTACAAAATTAGTTATGAACGGGAATATTTTCATAGAACAAGCGTAAAGTAATAAAAAATTTCTAGAGCTTTGTAAGTTTAGGACTCGCCCCCCCCCCCCATCTCTTTTGGGTGATTTCCCAGAAACGATTACCCAGACAGGCTATGAGGCAATAGTAGGCTTTCTCTACTCTCCCAGAGCTCTCAGCAACAACACACACTCACAGGGACACTAAAGCTTAAAACTTCCTGAACAGCTCATTCCTTAAATACCTCTCTGGAATTAGAAATAACAATTGTTTGGAAGCTTGCTACTGAATGAGAGGGCAGCAGGAGGCTGGACATCTGAATCCCACATTATTTATTGACAGGTGTGGCTGAGTCTGGCTCTGCCATTAACTCACCTGAAATGTTAAAGAAACCAGGTAACTTTACTACCCCTCAGTTTCATCTTTTTCAGAGCAAAGAATATTGATACAGTCTTCCTCGATGGATTGTATGTGAGCTCATACAGGCGAAATTTGTACAGTGACCCACAAGGGTTACTTCCTTGTGAGATGTTTCTGATTGTTATCTGTAAACTCTGAGCCAGAATCTAATACAAATGCTTTTGTTGTTGTCTTTTTTTATTGTGCTTAGTATTAAACCCAGGCTCTCTGATACTTCACTACTGGGTGGTATCCCCAGTTAAGACAAATGAATTGGATTATGCTCCCCATTAAGGTTTTTGCTTTTCTCTCCCCTACATGTTTAGATAATCTAATAGGGGGAGAATGTAGTAATGTGAATGAAACACTTGGAAATCTTTGGAAGAAACTTTTTAGGTTGCAATATAATGGGTGAAAATATGAAAATCAAAGCCATATTATAGTCATTAACTACAGCATAGTACCAGGCCAAGCACTCTCACATGTTTTCATATATATAAAGATTCTACTCATTGGGGACTAGATGAAGAGAAGAGGTAAGTAATGCTAAATAAAAACATTACTTACAATGATCATATTGATTATCTATAGATAAATTAACACTGAGAAATTTTTTAAGTTCCTGTTTAAATTTCCTAAATGGGAAAAATAGCTTCCTGTTGAAATACACTTCTTAAACTATAATTACATTTTTTCTGCTTTTTGAGATTATAAGTGTGTCCTTTAAACCCTTCCCTTTCTTCCCTCTAACCATTCCCTTTTTTTTCTCCTTGTTCTCTCTCAAATTAATGGCCTCTTTTCTTTAATTGTTTTCATATTTATTCCTAAATATATAAATACAACTTGGTTAGTCCATATAATGTTACTTGTAGGTACATGTTTTCAGGACTGATCATCTGGTATTGAATAACCAATTGCTGTGATTTCCCTGGAGAAGACTCCTTCTTGTATTCCCAGCATATCTTAGTTGCCTGTAGTTCTTTGCCTAGTGTTGAAGCCTCATGGATTTATCCTCACTGATATCATCCTGTTCAGCCCATGTTTAGGCAGCCATGTTGGTGAGACCCCTATGGGTATATCTTCTCTGATATTTCCAGGAGACACAATCTCAACACAAGCTCCCCAATACTTTGGTTCTTACAGTCTTTCAACAGTGCTCTTGGCAATCTTCCACAAGGATACCTGAGTCTTAGGTGCAGGATTTATGCTGTGAAAGTGTTAGTTGGAACTAGGCCCACAACTCTGCATTTTGATCTGTTCTTGTTTCCAGTAATGGTCTCTGTGTGTTGGCAAAGAGAACATTCCGAAATGAGCAGTGAGGATTACATGTATATGAGGGTGAAATAATTTTTTTCCTTTATTTTTTATTTCTTCAAGTTACATCTCAATCGCAGTCCCCTCCCTATTCCCCCTCCAGTCCCACCCTCCCACCCTCAACCCCCCATCCTCTTCCCTTTTTTTCTTTCTTTTAAGTTTAAGGTATATCTTATTTCCCTCTACAGTTTCCCCTTTCAGTCCAACAAATGGCTCTTTCTCTTATAATAATAAATACAATACAGTACAACAGAGGTAATTAGGCCACAGTTGTGAGGGTTATATGGCTTAACGTACATTCCCAATGACCAGTCCATATGTATTTGGTACCTGACTTTAACATTCTACTATCTAAACATCTCCATGAGTTTAAAGTTCTATATCTGACTCAACATTCGTACTAATTGCAACACAATTTTAAAGTATCTTCTTAGATGTATAACACTCTCTTGAATCCTAAACAACTCAAAATTTAATTATGAGACTCTATCTATCTGTTCTTCAATCACCTCAGAGACCTGAGAGGGATAAATATATCTGATTTTATAGGAAGTACAGGGCCTGCAGCTTCCCAAACTAAGAAATGACATACCAGTGGCTGCCTGGACAGTTCCCATTTTCTCTCCATACATTACAGCATCGATCTTCAGTCATTTGGCCCTGCTTTTCTGACAGACATTGATTGTAGAACAGGGGTTATGAAGGACTTACCTACCCTGTCTTGGCAGAGCTAGGCTATCGACTTCCCTGCTACCAAGTTTTTTCCTTTTTGGACAGCATTCTGTCTACAGTTGGAGCAAGGGGCTTTTCCTACCAAGAGATACACTTGCAACTAATTCAATCATCTCCCACTGGAGATTCTTCGATGCTCATCTTCTACTTGGGGTAGAATAGGGGGTGCTGTCAGGAGTTGATATGTCTTGATATAAAAAAATCTAAAGTTACGAAAACATCTTTGAATGCCATATTCTGCAGATCTCTTGAAGTTTTTGAAGAAGCCCTATCTATCTCTTATATTAGGGTAAGTAGATGTTGCTTGTCTCTTAGCAGGTTTATTTCTGATTAGCTTAGCAAGTAATTATAATAGGCTGTCATAGTACCTAACAGAATGACTGGCTTGCATAACCATTAGTTTGCATTTCTTAATTATCCTAAACAGTTTATGACAGTTAGTAGTAAAAGGCCGAAACATCACATTTCATTTTTTTTCTTTACCTCCTAACCCTTCCAACCCATTTCTCTGGGGTGGGGTGTCCTTATATAACAATCCCTCATCTCAGTTGAGAGGTCATAATGATGACTTTGCTTAGAAAAATTTCTTCATAGATACAGTAAAGGCTATATCTTTCTCAATCCATTTAAAGATGACTGCAATAACTGGTGATATTAAATTGAATGAAAAACTAAAAGTACAAATATTTAAAAGAACAGATCATCTTCTGTCCTGACATGCTTTGTCAGTCATCATTTGCCAGCTTGGTTGACTGGAGCATTTATATATCTTTATGTATCTATGAATAAAGATTTGCTAATGTCACAGGTACCGATATAACAATTTCAATTACTATTACTATATTGTTTATTATTATTATTGTTCTTGTTATTTTTTAGTTGATTCTGGAGAGAGAGAGAGAGAGTAAATATAAATGATAGAATCAAGATAGAAAAGAAAATATCTACTTCCATGGCTGCACCATGGGAGCACAAAAACCTGAATTCAGTTCCGAGAACCCACATATAACAGCCAAAGGATGGTTATTGTAGAATTACTTTGAGGGGATTTGCTTTGCCCTTTTTTCCTCTCAAATATCTACAAGGAATTTCTATAGTACTTTACCGTCTTTAGCTCCCAAGTAAATGACACAGAGACATGAATTAAATTAATAAGCTTCTGGCACTATGCTGGGCAGGTTCTGAGTGCCTCTAACCTCACTAGACTCTTAATACCCAGATAAATGTGCCATTACTTGACATCTTAGAGTTGACTTAGTTCACTCTGTTCCATGTGTGTCCCCAGGAAGAACTTCTCTTGACTACATACTCATGGTGCATCCTACCTAATGGTGACCTCTTTCATCTCCCTCATCTTTCTCCCTTCACTTCTCCTATAGTCCCTCCTTGGATCCTTCACTTGATCCTAAATCCTGCCTTCTCTCTGCTGCCCAGTCATAGGCTCCAGCCTTTTATTAGAGACAACTGGGGAACATTCTTTACAGCACATTAATCAATGCAATGTCTGTGTACAAACTGCAACCTGATCTTGGGACACAGAACTCTGTTTCTGATAGCTGAGTAATACTCCATTGTGTAGATGTACCACAGTTTTTTAATCCATTCTTCAGCTGAGGGACATCTGGGTTGTTTCCAATTTGTAGCTATTACAAATAAGGCTGCTATGAACATAGATGAGGAGACTTCGCTATCACTCCATGAGGAGTCCTTTGGGTGTTTACCCAAAAGTGTTTTGGCTGGGTCCTGAGGCAGTTATTCCAAGATTTCTAAGATATCGCCATACTGACCTCCATAGTGGTTGCACAAGCCTGCACTCCCACCAGCAATGGAGTAGGGTTCCCATTTCTCCACACCCTCGCCAGCATGTGCTGTCATTTGAGCTCTTTATCTTAGCCATTCTGACAGGTGTGAGATGGAATCTCAGAGTCATCTTGAATTGCATTTCTCTAATGATTAAGGATGTTGAGCATTTCTTCAGGTGTCTCTCGGCCATTAGGGATTCCTCCTTTGTGAATTCTCTATTTAGCTCCATCTCCCATTTTTTGATTGGATTATTTGGTTTCTTGGCATTTAGTTTCTTGAGTTCTTTGTAGATGTTGGATAATAGCCCTCTATCAGATGTGAGGTTGGTGAAGATTTTCTCCCAGTCTGTTGGTTGCCGTTTTATTCAAATGACAGTGTCTTTTGCCTTACAGAAGCTTTTCAGTTTCATGAGGTCCCATTTATTGATTGTTGATCTAAAGTCCTGAGCTGTTGGTGTTCTGTTCAGGAAGTTGTCACCTGTGCCAATGAGTTCGAGGGTTTCTCCTACTTGTTCTTCTAGTAGATTTAGTGTGACTGGCCTTATGTTAAGGTCTTTGATCCACTTGGACTTAAGTTTTGTACAAGGTGATAAGTATGGGTCTAATTTCATTCTTTTGCAAGTGGACATCCAGTTGGACCAGCACCATTTGTTGAAGATGCTGTCCTTCTTCCATTGTGCGGTTTTGGCTTCTTTGTCAAAGATTAGTTGGCCATAGGTGTGTGGGTCCATTTTTGGGTTTTCAATGCGATTCCATTGATCTACTGGTCTGTTTCTATACCAGTACCATGCTGTTTTTACTATTATTGCTCTGTAGTACAGCTTGAAATCTGGGATGGTGATACGTCCAGATGTTCTTTAATTGTACAGGATTGATTTAACTATTCTGGGCTTTTTGTTGTTCCATATGAAATTGAGAATAGCTCTTTCCAGGTCTATAAAGAATTGTGTTGGTTTTTGATAGGAATTGCATTGAATCTATATATTGCTTTTGGTAGGATAGCCATTTTTATTATGTTGATCTTACCTATCCATGAGCATGGGAGATCTTTCCATCTTCTCTAAAGGCCTCTTCCATTTCTTTCTTCATGGGTTTTAAGTTCTTGTTGTATAGTTCCTTTACTTGTTTGGTTAGAGTTACCCGCAGGTATTTTATATTGTTTGTGGCTATTGTGAAAGGGGTTGTACCCTTATTTCTTTCTCGGTACATTTGTTTGTTGTATATAGAAGGGCTTCTGATTTTTTTGAGTTAATTTTGTATCCAGCCACCTTGCTGAAGTTGTTTATCAGTTGTAAGAGTTCTCTGCTTGAATTTTTGGGGTCGCTTATGTATACTATCATATAATCTGCAAATAGGGATAATTTGAATTCTTCATTTCCAATGTTTATCCCCTTGATCTCCTTTAGTTGTCTTATTGCTCTAGCAATAACTTCAAGTACTATATTGAAGAGATATGGTGAAAGTGGACATCCTTGTCTTGTCCCTGAGTTTAGAGGAAATGCTTCAAACTTCTCTCCATTTAATTTGATGTTGGACACTGGCTTGCTGTACATTGCCTTTATTATTTCTAGCTATGATCCTTATATGCCCGTTCTCTCTAGAACTTTTAGCATGTGGGGGTGTTGGATTTTGTCAAATGTTTTTTCTGCATCTAGCGAGATTATCATGTGGTTTTTTCCCTTCATCTTGTTTATATCGTGAATTACGTTGATAGACTTTCGTATGTTGAACCATCCCAGCATTCCTGGGATGAAGGCTACTTGGTCATGATATATGATACTTTTGATGTGTTCTTGAATTCGGTTTGCTAGTATTTTATTAAGTATTTTTGCATCTATGTTCATGAGGGAAATTGGTCTTAAGTTCTCTTTCTTTGTTGGGTCTTTTGTGGCTTAGGAATCAGAGTGACAGTTGCCTCATAGAATGAGTTTGGCAGTATTCTTTCTGATTCTATGTGGTGGAAGAATTTGAAGAGTATTGGTGTTAGCTCCTCTTTGAAGGTCTGGTAGAATTCCGTGCTAAAGCCATCTGGCCCTGGGCTTTTTACGGTTGGGCGAAATTTAATGACTGTTTCTATTTCCTTAGGGGTTATTGGGCTGTTTAAGCTGTTATTCTGATCTTGATTTAGTTTTAGTAGGTGTACTCTATCGAGGAAATTGTCCATTTAGCTCTGGTTTTCAAATTTGGTGGAATATAGATTTTTAAAGTAGGACCCAAATGTTTTCTGGATTTCCTCAATGTCTGTTGTTATTTCTCCCTTTTCATTTCTGATTTTGCTGATTTGTGTTCTTTCCCTTTGCCTTTTAGTTAGTTTGGAAGGGTCTGTCTATTTTGTTGATTTTCTCAAAGAACCAACTCTTGGTTTCATTGATTCTTTGTATACTTCTTTTTGTTTCTAAGTTGTTGATTTCAGCCCTAAGTTTGATGATTCCCTGCCTTCTGCTCCTCTTGGGAGTGTTTGCTTCTTTTTTTTTGCAATTCACCCAGCTTAGCTGTTAATTCGCTAATATGAGCTGTCACAATTTTCTTTTTGAAGGCACTTAGTGCTATGAACTTTCCTTGTAGCACAGCTTTCATTGTGTCCCATAGGTTTGGTTATGTTTTGCTTTCATTGTTGTTGGATTTTAAGAAGTATTTGATTTCCTTCTTTATTTCTTCCCTGACCCAGTACTCATCCAGTAAGGAGCTGTTCAATTTCCATGTGTGTGTAGGCTTTCTGTTGATTCTTTTGCTGTTGAAGACCAGCTTTATTCCATGTTGGTCTGATAAGTTACAAAGTGTTACTTCAATTTTCTTGTATCTGTTGAGACTATCTTTGTGTCCGACTATATGGTCGATTTTGGAGAAGGTTCCGTGAGGTGCTGAGAAGAAGGTGTATTCCTTTGTGTTTGGGTGAAACGTGTGATATCTGTTAGGTCCATTTGGTTCATGATCTCTATTAGGCTCAATATTTCTCTGTTTGGCCTCAGTCTTGATGATCTGTCCATTGTTGTGTGTGGGGTGTTGAAGTATCCCACTACTAATGTGTTGTGATCGACATGCGATTTAAGTTTTAGAAGTGTTTCTTTTACAAATGTAGGTGCCTTTGTATTTGGGGCATAGATGTTCAATATTGAGATGTCCTCTTGATGAATATTTCCTTTTATGAGTATATAATGCCCTTCTTTGTCTTTTTTCATTAACTTCAGTTGGAAGTCTGTTTTGTTTGATATTAGGATGGCTACTCCAGCTTGCTTCCTTGGTCCATTTGCTTGGAAAACCTTTTCCCAGCCCTTTACTCTGAGGTAGTGTTTATCTTCAATAGTGAGATGTGTTTCTTGTATACAGCAAAAAGATGGGTCTTGTTTACGGATCCAGTCTGTAAGTCTGTGTCTTTTTATTGGCGAGTTGAGTCCATTGATGTTGATGGATATTAGTGACCTGGGTTGTTATTTCCCATTAGTTGGGTATAGGTGATCGTCCTGTACCTCTTTTGGTTTAGTTGCTGTGGTGTTTTCTATTCCCTTTGTTTTCTTGGGTGTAGTTTTCTTCTCTGGGTTGGAATTTTACTTCTAGGCTTTTCTGTAGGGCTGAGTTTGTGTGTAGATATTGCTCAAATTTGATTTTGTCATGGAATATCTTGTTTTCTCCATCTATGTTGATAGAGAATTTTGCTGGGTATAGTAGTCTGGCTGAGCACTTATGTTCTCTCAGGACTTGTAGGATATCTGTCCAGGCCCTTCTAGCTTTTAATGTTTCTGAGGAGAAGTCAGGTGTAATTCTGATGGGTCTGCCATTGTATGTGACTTGACCTTTTTCTTTTACAGCTTTTAATATTCTTTCTTTTTTCTGTACATTTGGTGTTTCAATTATTATGTGGGGAGAGGAGTTTCTTTTCTGATCTAATCTGTTCAGTGTTCTGTAAACCTCTTGGATTTTTATTGGCATCTCTTTTTTCAGGTTTGGAAAGTTTTCTTCTATGATTTTGTTGAAGATATTTCCTGGACCTTGGAGTCGGGAGTCTTCTCTTTCCTCTATGCCTATAATTCTTAGGTTCTGTCTTTTCATTGAGTCCATGATTTCTTGGATGTTGTGGGTGAGAGATTTTTTAGCTTTCTCATTTTCTTTGGATGTTGTACTGATTTCTGCCATAGAATCTTCCATGCCTGAGATTCTGTCTTCCATCTCTTGCATCCTATTTTTGATACTCATATCCGTAGTTCCTGTTCTCTTCCCTTGATTCTCCACTTCCTCTTTTAACTCTGACTGTGTTTTCTTTATTGTTTACATTTCTATTTTTATGTCTTGAATGGTATTGTTCATTTTGTACATTTCCTTCTCCTGTTTGCTTGTTTTTGTCTGGAAGTCTTTCATTACTTTGTCCTTTTCCTGTTCAAGCTGAGTCACCTTGGCTTGGAGCTCTTTAATGGTGTTATTCGTTGTTTTGACTTGTAAAATTGTGGCTTCTTTGAATTCCTTCATAGATTTAAGTTCTTCTTGAAGGGACTTTATCACTTTCCATAATGTAGAATTATCATCGTTTTCATGTGTTTCTGCTGTTGTGAGATCATCCAGATTGGATGAGCTAGGATAGTTCTGCGTTGTTGGAGTCATATTTCCTTGATTTCTGTTTTTTTCTTGGACCTTTGGCCATATGGATGTGTTTAGCTGTCTGCTCTTGTTGTCTTCTGGGCTTGGATCCACAGGGGATGCTTTAGTATAGCAGTCGAATTGCTTGGCTAAGTGTCGTTGCTTACAGGGGGATCTCAGGGTCACTGTGTTTCTAATAGTCTGAAGCACTGTGAGCTGGTGCAGCCTATTCCCAGGTAATGAGAAATGGCCTGGGATTGTTTCACTGCTCCCAAGTCAGACTTCTCCATGTTGCACACTGAGTGATCAGCCTGTAGTGGTTCTGATGATATGGACCAGTTTGCCCAGGCACGAATTCTGTGGACTCTGGTTGTCATCCCAGAGACTGAGAGGGCCCGGCTCCATGCCTAATATGTCTGGGTTTTCTAGAGTACAGCTATGGTCCCCTGGCTTCTGGCTTCCACGTTTTGGAACACTCGTCCTCTGTGTGTCTCCGCTGCTAGCTCTGCCTCTGTGTGCCTCTGTGTGCTCCCAGCCCTGCCACTCCACTGTGCGGGCTTCCTGCTAGGCTCCTCTCCCACAGGCTTGGCACCTCTGCCCCGCCCCCGTGTGCCAGCTTCCCACTTGGATCCTTTGCGGCTCGCACGGCTGCGGACCTCCCGCCATGTGCCCTGTTTATGCCTTGCTAAGACTTCAACTAGCCCGCCAAGTTTCCTAAATAGCTATAAGGTCTGCCTGAAGTGTGGCGAGCCTAGTAGGCCAGTGAGTGATCCCTGTGTGGGATCTGATTCTGCCTGCTGTGTATTAGAGTTGATCTTACCAGCGCCTCTCCAAATGGGAGTTCCCGAGTCCCGGATTTAGTGGCTTCCGTGTCTGAGAGAGATGGGGGGAGAGCCTTGCCCTGGGACTTTTAACAGTCCCTTGAGAGCTGTGTGTGTTCCCGGAGGGTCTAGCCCCTCCAGTTTTTGCACAGTGTCCAATAACTCTGTGCTTTTTATGGCTCTTTTCCCCATGTTCAAAATGCGTCCATGCGGGTCGCCGCCATCTTGGATCCCAAGGTCCCATTTATTGATTGTTGGTCTTACAGCTTGAGCTATTGGTGTTCTGTTCAGGAAGTTGTCACCTGTGCCAATGAGTTGGAATCTTTTCCCCACTTTCTCTTCTATTAGATTTAGTGTGTCCAGTTTTGTGTTTAGATCCACTTGGATTTAAGTTTTGTGCAAGGTGGTAAATATGAGTCTATTTGCATTCTTTTACATGTTGACATCCAGTTAGAACAGCACCATTTGTTGAAGGTGCTTTCTTTTTTTCATTGTATGGTTTGACTTCTTTGTCAAAAATTGAGTGACCACAGGTGTGTGGGTTTATTTCTGGCTCTTCAGTTCAATTGCATTGATCAACCAGTATGTTTCTATGCCAGTACCATGCTGTCTTTATTACTATTGCTCTGTAGTACATCTTGAGATCAAGGCGCTGATACTTCCAGATGTTCTTATATTGTACAGGATTGATTTAGCAATTCTGGATTTTGTTGTTGTTGTTTTTCCATATGAAGTTGATAATTGTTCTTTCAAGGTCTGTAAGAATTGGGTTGATATTTTGATAGGAATTGTATTGAATCTGTAGATTGCTTTTGGTAGGATGTCCATTTTTATTATGTGGATCCTACCTATTCATGAGCATGTGAAATATTTCTATTTTCTGGTATCTTCTTCAACTTCTTTCTTCAAGGACTTGAAGTTCTTGTTATATAGGTGTTTCATTTGCTTGGTTAGAGTTGCCTCCAAATATTTTATATTATTTATAGCTATTGTGAAGGGTGTTGTTTCCCTAATTTCTTTCTCGGTCTATTTGTCTTTTATGCAATAGAAAGGCTACCGATTTTTTAAAAATTAATTTGTATCCAGCCACATTGCTGAAAGTGTTTATCAACTCTAGGAGTTCTTTGGTGGATTTTTTGGTGTCACCTATGTATACTATCATATAACTGCAAATAGAGAGACTTTCCAATTTGTATCCCCTTCATCTCCTTTAGTTGTCTTATTGCTCTGGTTAAAACTTCAAGTACTATGTTAAAGAGATATGGAGAGAGTGGGCAGCCCTACCTTATCCCTGATGCTTTAAGTTTCTGTACAATTAATTTGATGATGGTTATTGGCTTGCTGTATATTGCCTTTATTCTGTTTAGGTATGGTCCTTGAATGCCAGATATCTCCAGGACTTTTAGCACGAAGTGGGTGATAAATTTTGTCAAATTGCTTTTCTAGCATATAGTGAGATGATCATGTGTTTTTTCTTTCATATTTTTATATGATGGATTATGTTGATGGATTTTAATAGGTTAAACCACCACTACATTCCTGGGATGAAGCCTACTTCATCATGGTGTCTGATACTTTTGATGTGTTCTTGGATTCTATTTCCAAGTATTTTATTGAGTATTTTTGCATCTACGTTCATAAGGGAAATTGGTCTGAAATTCTCTTTCTTGTTTGGTCTCTGTGTGGTTTAGTATCAAGGTGACTGTGGCCTCATAGAACAAATTTGGCAGTAGTTCTTATGTTTCATTTTGTGGAAGAATTTGAGGAGTATTGGTTTTTAGCTCTCCTTTGAAGGACTGGTATAATTCTGTGCTGAAACCACCTGGCCCAGAAATTTTATTGTTTGGGAGAATTTTAATGATTGCTTCTATTTCCTTAGGTGTTTTAAGACTGCTTAATTTGTTTACCTGATCTTGATTTAACCTTTGTACGTGGAATATATAAAGGAAATTGTCCATTTAACTTAGATTTTCCAATTTACTGGAGTACAGGTTTTTGAAATAAGACCTAATAATTCTTTAAGTTTCCTCAATGTCTTATGTTATTTTCCACTTTTCATATCTGATTTTGCTATTTTCTCTCTGCCTTTTAGTTGGGCTAATGGTTTGTCTATATTGTTGATTTTCTGAAAGAACCAACTCTTGGTTTCATCAGTTCTTTGTATTGTTCTTTTTGTTCCTAAGTTATTGATTTCAACCCTGAGTTTGATGATTTCCTGCCTTCTGCTCCTCTTGGGAATGTTTGCTTTTTTTTTTTTTTTCCTAGAGATTTCAGTTGTGCTGTTAAGTTGCTAATATAAACTGTCTCCAATTTCTTTTTGAAGACACTTAGTGCTATGAATGTTCCTCTTAACACCACTTTCATTGTGTCCCATAAGTTTGAATATGTTCACATTCATTCTTATTTGATTTTAGGAAGTCTTTGATTTCATTCTTTCTTTGCTCCCTGACCCAGTGGTCATTGAGTAGACAATTGTTCAATTTTCATGAATGTGTAAGTTTTTTTTGTTGTTTCTGCTGTTGCTGAAGTCCAGCTTTAATCCATGGTGATCTGATAAGATACAAGGAGTTGTTTCAATTTTCTTGTATCAATTGAGGCTTGTTTTATAATTGAATATATGGTAGATTTTGGAGAAGGTTCCATGAGATGCTGACAAGAAGATACATTTTTTGTGTGTTTGCGTAAAATGTTTTATAGATATCTGTTAGGTTCATTTGGTTCATGGCCTGTGTTAGTTTCATTATTTCTTTGTTTGGTTTCTGTCTTGATGACCTGTCCTTTGATGTGAGTGCGGTGTTGAAGTCTACAACTATTAATGTCTGGGGCTCAATGTGTGGTTTAAGTTTTAGAAGGGTTTCTTTTACAAATGTGTGTAAAAAATGGCTAATTAAGCTATTTAACCTGTATTTAGATTATAGTTATTTTGTTCCGCAGCCTTTAATCTTTATTCCGCCTTTATTCCACAGAGACCTCATGGATTTCTAACAAGCCTTGGCCTGAATTGTGCAATCCTAGCCCATCTAAGCTAGCTCATAATTCTATTATCCAAATATGACCCCATATATACATACGTCCCCTTGGAATGCCATTCTCCACGATATGCCGATGTTCCTGGCCATGTGGAATGAGGTTCTTTTTTCTAACCCATGGTGTGTGCTTCCTTCTTCCTGCTGCTGGCTGGAATGCTTTCATCTCTGTCTGAAGTACAGGTTTCCTGTTCTAATCCCCGAAAGTCCCACCTTTCTCTGTCTTTGCCCAATCTCAGGCCTCGGCATTTTCTTTAACCAATCAGAGTCAATGTAAGTAACAGACAGTAAGCAGGACCAATTAATTAACATTTAGAATGCTTAACAATACCCCAACAATTCCCTCCTTTTGTCTAAAAAAAGCTAAAATTTTTAACTCATCAGTAAAAGCAATAAGAAGAAATATGAAACAATCAAGAAAAGCATATATAAAAGTTACACACATAATGTTTAGCCTATTTGTATCAGGCAATCTTGAAGAAGAAAAAAAAATCATCTTGGTGTGTCTAAAGTTCTGAACCTAAATAATATATATCATATCCCATATTTATAAACCTAAAGATTTTATTTAGACTTCAAAATATCTTAAGAAAAAATCTTAAACAACTCAAGTTCAATTGAAATTTTATAACTATTATGCCTTCAACCCCATCAAAGACATAAGAAGGGATAAAGTTATTATTTGAGTGAGTAGGAAGCACAGAAGAACAGCTTCCAAAAAGAAATCTGACAGTTTGTTGCCTAGACAGTCCCAAATATGTCTTGATATCATTGGAGCATCATCTTTAGCCTTCTGGCCAAGCATTTTTCACAGACTAAATTGTGCAACAGGAAATAAGAAGGATTTTCCCATTCTGTCTCTGCAGAATCAGGACATTGACTTACTTGCATTTAAGCTATGGTCCGTCTTTGGACTGTATATAGTCTGTTGAGAGAGCAGGGGCATTTTTGCCCAACAGTAGTTATCTCCTGATGGGAGATTTCTTTTTGAGGAATTATCTCCTGATGGGAGATTTCTTTTTGATGCTCATTGTCTTCTTCCAAGTCAAATGGGAGCTGTCAGGAGCTGACTGTCTTAAGTCAAACAATTCCTAAAATAATAAAAATATCTTTAAATGCCATTTTCTGTATGCCTTTGAGGGTTTTGAAGAAATCTACTATTTTATTTATAAATCTATCTATCATCTATCTATCTATCTTTGAACAAGCCAACTGTATATTTTAACCATTTACTATCTGTTTAACCTATTAAGTCTATTTTGTGATAAATTAAAACTAGTTTTTGACATGACCAGAAGCTCAACTGGCCAGTCAACTTGTATTATCCAGACTCTTAAGTAGATTGCAATAGCAACCCACGAAAGGATTGGAAGTAAACCTATACTTTTAAATGAGTTGTATAGGCACAATACCTCATTGAAGAGTTGAAATGTACTCATTATGTGTCAAAATATAAAATTATATACCAATTAATCAAAATTTAACCTTATTTTTGTATCAATATACAAAATTCTATACCAAAGTGTCGAAAAAAACCTTATTTGAGAATAACAATTGTGAGAATAACAATTGTTTTGAGTTTCAGTGCAGATTCAATAATCTATCCTTATGTCTTATCATTTCTATATTACATACATATATTCCCCCTCTTTTTCTTTTCAAGTCTTTTCCCCCTATATAAGAGAGAAAGAAGGATAGAGAAAAGAAAAAGAAATTTAAAAGTCCTTGAATCTAATTTCCTATACCTTGCTTAAGAGGACCGTATAACAACTTGTAACAATTCCCCCTAAACAATATCTATAATACATCAAATAACCAAATAATCATCCACCCCACTTTTTGGGAATGGGACGTTGCTCTCTTAAAACTGCTTCCTGCTGAACTGGGACGCAGAAAACCTGTTTAGTGCCCAAATAAAATGAAGAAAAAAAAAAAAGGTTAAGCAAGTAAATTGTAACATTGTTGTCCAGTCTCTATGTGCTCAGCAATTTGAATGTTCTGAGCAATTTGTAGTTTGAAATAGACTTTGTTAGGAAAGTTCAGGGCTTTATTGAAGCCTGTCTGTAACAGTCTTTGAGGCTGGGTCATCTCAGCAAGCTGTTCGAAGTTGTTCTGGATGCAGATTTTTGAGGAAACAGCTATTAAAGAAGTCTATTAGGCTGGATCATTTGGAATACTTGTCTTCTTTGGACTCAGGTCCCATTGTTCTGAAAATATATAATTTCTCACAAGTAACATATAGTTCTGCAATTACAAAAATGTCTTGGATGTGCAGGATGCACAAATTAATAAAGGAATATTTTCTGTTCTTTGAACAGAAGAAAGGCCTTTGTAAGTCTCCATTCATGCCATAAAAAGATGGCATGTAATATCTTTCCTAGGGCAAATTGTCTTTTGGACAATAGAAAAACATTCTTTTTTTAGTTTTTTCATTTATTTAGTATACAATAAATGTCCAGAAAGGATGGTGAAACAAGACAGTTGAAGGAGGGAGAATTGCTCTTCTCCAGGGAATAAGATCCCTGATAGGTTATAAAGTTTCAAATGGTCAGTCTTAAACATATATACAAATTAGAAACACTAAATGGCATCATATATACATATATAAGCATGAGTATGTATTCAATATATATAATATATAATATATGTAAAATAATGATAATTACAGAAGAAGAGGTTATGAATCCAAGAGAAAATAGGGTACATGGAACAAATTAGGGGAGTGAGAGAGAAGTGGAAACAATGTTCTCATGTATGGAAATATTAAAGATAATTTAAAAATATTTTGTAAAAGACCTTTTCACCTTTAGCTTATATCATTAAGTCAAGTTATTCCTGGGTGTTTTAATCACCAATTTCACCAAGGCATGCATATTTTAGTAACCGCATTTTCTTTTTAAATTTCTAACATTTTAAAGAAGATATTATGTACTTCTCTTTTTCTCATTGCAATAAGTGTACACATATATTACGAATTCATAGGCACAAATAGAATACTCTCTAACTTTGTGTACTTACTCTCCAGTGCTTGCAATCCATATTTTATTCCACATTTTTAAAAACAAAATATAACAAAAATGACAAACAATCAAAATACAGAGTTGTGGAGTCCAATCTTAATGGATAAAACTCTTGCACCTAATGCTCTCGGAACGTTATGGGAGAAAAGCCAGAAAAATTGGAAAAGTGAGAGGATCAGGGAGTTTGTTATGTGATTTGTCTCCTGAAAATGTCAGAAGCTGCATTAAACAGACTAAGCAGGTTGTGTTTATGTATTTAGGAATAAGGAATGTGTGTGTGTGTGTGTGTGTGTGTGTGTGTGTGTGTGTTAACAATAATTAATGGTGAAGAGGTCACAAATTTGAAAGAGAGTAAATAAAGTTATTTAGAAGGGTTTGGAAAGAGAGAATGATGTAATTATATTATAATCTCAAAAAATTAAAGAAATAACTTTAAAAAGCACAAAATTTATGTAAAAGTAAGTAAATTGTAAATATTTGTAGGTGCTTGGTGAAAACTATAAGAAAACAGGAACATTCTATTCTATATGGACATGGAAATTTTAATTTTACTGTGTTTTGTTTTTGCAGTCTTTGTAAGATTGATTTATAGGAATAACAAGCTAATCCATCATCTACCTGGCTGAACAAAATCAGTGAAGGAAGAAGTTGAAGAGCAGGTGAAAGCAATAGAAGGCCAATGGCTTTCTATCTTTTGTGCTTAGAAATAATTCTCTTCTTCAATGCTTAATAAATACTGATTATTTGTTAAAAGTAAATTTTGTAAGTGCTTAAAGTTTCATTTCATTCCATCAATATTTTTGTGTTTGCATAGATTCCTTAATTAGGTTTTGTGGCAATGTGGAATCAGGATCAAACCTGGATTTGCCTACTCCCATCTCATTTGAACTCATAATCTCTCCTCACATCTGTGGGGTGTCTAGATGATCATATAGACACTCATTTTAATAAAGCAGTTCAATTAAAGTATTTATTAGCAAGGACCCCATGGGAGAAGCCACATTGTGGAAAGACTTGGCTGAGAGGGGTAAAGAAATTAACCCAAACTCATTAGCCCTAAAAAACTAACACAATATTCCACAAACCATCAGAAACCAGCATGAGCAAAGACTCAGTAGGCAATGCCACATGTTGGTTCCATTTTCTAAATGCTCTGAATTTTCATTAGGAATTTTGTTACACATACACTTTGGTTGTAGATGTTATCAAAATGTAAAGCCAATATATTTTCAAAAACAAAAAAATAGTAATATTATTAATTCAGTACTAAATTTGATATACATAGTTTTGGAATTCATCTATTTGGGAGAGGAAAATCAAATTTATAAAACTTTTAAGAAAATATCAGGAATCAAGATTAACCTCTCACACATGTAAACAGTAGCATAGGACCTAGAGACCTTGGTCATTTAAACTAAGGTTACTAACTTCACCAAAAATTGTTTGAACTTTGGACAGTTAGGCTATGAGTCTAAGGGCTTTTTCTCCTTATGGTTAATATGAGTTAAATGAATTATATTTCATTAAGAACTCACAGTAAAGCACCCAGCTTAAAAAGCAAAAATATTTAATAATGCCAAAAATTTCTAAAATGATGATTTTGAACAGAATTTTCTTTTGCCACCTACCAATATGCATGATATAGGTGAAGCTGATTTGACAGATGTAATAGGATAATAATGATATTCATAAAGACAGAAAAATTGATACCTCTGCAAGAAAACATTGAAACTAATAATGTATCAGAAAACCATGGAAGCAATGAGAGCTAGAGAGACCAAGTTGTCAGAGAGAGGGAGGCCTAGAGTCCAAATATGAGGTGAGGTGGTAGCTAACATTTCTCTGTAACAGGTGCTGATTCCAGTTACAGGCTCAAAGTTGAAAGTCACAGCTTGTCATAGTCACAGCACTCTGCTGGTAGAAAAAGAAACTTTAAGCAATCACAGGCCTTTTATATGGGTCTCCTTTTCTATGTCATCAGTTTGTTGATAGTTTGTTTTTTACATTGGTACCATACATTATTATTATGTCTCTGTAGTTTAATTTGAGATCCAGTGTTGTGATGCTTCCAGTACTGGAATTCTTTGCAGATTGTTTGACTATTTTCAACAAGAGAAAACAGGGGGACAAAGGTGGAGAATGAAGATGGGGGGACAAATAAGAACAAAGCACATGTGACAATGCCATAAAGAAAACTATTACTTTGTATACTAACTTTAAAAATAAAAAGTAGTTTTTATTCACCTGATGTAATTGTCATCTTGGAAGTGTTCATCTTAATAACTTCACCCTTTCAAGCTCTTTTTGTACTCTGGATGGATGGTTCAACTCAGATGTTCTGGCTCAGACTCCTCTCCAAACTGACTGATTCAATCCTGCTTCTCTTAGCCTCTGATTGAATTGCTCTGCCTCGTCTCAAGCTAACTGGCAATCCATTCTAATCTTCTGATTCCTTCTCATTCTCTGGCTTCAACCACCTCTGCTGATCTGCACAGAACTGCCTGAACTCATCAATGAACTCAATTCCACTAACCTGAATTTATTCTGCCCAGTTTTCGAGACCCCAAAGACCACCCAGGAGCTAATTCCTATGTAAATACATGAGGGCTGTTTATTCAAGCTCAGAGCTTGGACTCTCAACACTCACTGACACAGTAGTTTGAGTTGAGAGGCCCCAGACCCAAAAGTACAGAGTTTATATAGAGACTCAGACAAAGAAGCAGGTTCTTTACCATATGATTGGATGACATTTGGGTAGCTAGTCATGTCCATTTCTGATTGGCTTGTTGTTACTGACTAACCAGCTGAAGTCAGCTTGACCACCAGGATGTTCCTTTAGACTTTTTGTGTGGTTTCTCAGAGTGAGCTGTCTGGTGATGATGAGGGAACACCACTGGAATGCAAGGTTGGGTACATTTTGTTGTTGTTCTGGAACTGGAGGTCAGCTCTGAGTCAAACTTAATACAAAATGGAATCTTTTTTTCAAGATGGATTCAGTCAGGCACCACACATTCACTGCACTGACTCCTAACTGACTGAACTGAACCAAACTGCACTCTCTGAGCTTAACTCTCCAAACTCTACTGCCTCTCTCTGATTTCTTAAATAGCCTCTCTTTCCTATGCTGTTCTCATGAGAGTTGGGTATATCCTATTCTTAAAAATCTTTCTCTGATTCATCACTTTCTCTCTCTTTCAATTGGACATCCTTTTTTGAGGTTAAAGGTGTGTATTAAGGGTGTGTTTATATTCTAGCCAGAGGCATGAAAAATGTGTGGTGTGTCTACATTTCACCCAAATCACACAGATGTAGATCTTTGGATGTGATCCCTTGCCAAAGCAGTCATGTTTCTAGATTAAAATTCCTATACAATAAACATAAAAAGAGACGTATGGGGTTATAAGTAAAAGAGGTTTCTCTACAGAAAGCATCTGTTGAGTTCTTAGAGTTATAAGCAGTAAATGAAAAAAGACTAAAACCTTTGGGAAGAGTAAATGTCCTAGATTCAAGTAGCTTAGGCATTATTTCCCATCAGGAGAATGATAGCTAACTTAAAAAAAAAAGCAATCAAAAGCAAAAGCCCTTGAAGACTGATGTACTGTTACTAAGGATTAGAGATGCATTGTCTTTACGGACACTGGACACCTATCCAAGCATTGTGTGAGCTTGAAAAAATAACAGAGCATTCTTCTGAGAGAGTAAGAAAACTATGGGTACTTTTGTATCAGGGGATAGAATGATAAATATGGAGAGCTGAAAGTGTGAAGTACCAGAAGAGCCTCCCCTTCTTAAGATAAAATTTTTAAAGTCCATGGAGTGTGAAGTTGAAGATCTAAGTTCAACCAACAAAGTAATTTTTACAGCTTTTCCAGGCTAAGTAGACAAAGTTCAGTCTCTCAATTGAAATCCCTGGTGGCCCTGCCCTTGGAATCAGAAGAATCTAGGCAAAGTCCTAACAGAAACATCAGGCAGCCTCAACATGACTCAACACCTGTGTTTAGGTGACAAATCTCTAGTCTACCACACCATACCTCTTTTCTTTCCTAAGCAGAGGAAATATTCAGTTCTCTCTGGCAGAAAAGAAAATGATCTGGACTTTGTGAATTGAAGCACATAAATTATGGCATGAAATAGAAGTGGTAGATTACAGAAACAATAATGATATAATTTATATAGTATATTTCAAAGTAGTAGAGATATACATAAATAATACCACTGTTTAAATAGATGAAAAATTGACAAACTAAAAAATAAACAAATAAAACTAGCAAGAGGCTGAAATTTGTATTAAAAAATAAATCTTTACTGTATAATTATAAAATATCCAAATTAAATACTCAATCAAAGCTTTGACAGAAGACAATACACAAGAAAATACAAATCTTATGAACTGGAAGTTGAAGGAATAGAAAATACTGAAAATAAAAGGATAGGAAAAAGCTGTGGTACATCTACACAATGGAATATTACTCAGCCATCAGAACCAAGGAAATCATGAAATTTCCTGCCAAATGGATGGAACTAGAGAAGCTCATCCTGAGTGAGCTAATCCAGACTCAGAAAGATGCACATGGCATCTATTCACTTGTAACTGGATTTTAGCCATATACTACAGGACAGCTATCCTACAACCAAAAGGAAAGGAACAGGAACACAGACCTTGTTACTTGTTAATGGGACACTTTGCCCTATGGAATTGCCATATAGGCCCCCAGTGCAAGAAGCTATTAGCCCTCATATGACTGTTGAACTGATGGGGGCTGATATGTAGGGGAAACCCACTTCAGAGGAACAGGATATGTGGGAGAGGGGGAAAAGGGTAGGTGGGTGGGACTGGGAGGGATGGAGAGAGGGGACTCTGATGGATATGTAACTTGAAGTAATAAATAAACACTTTTTTAAAAGTGGAGATGGGATTAAGAAATATACAACATGTTCAAATATATGTGAAAAAGTATAATTTCTCTTGTGTAATAAGACAAGAGAAAATGAGAATGAAACAATATACAAAAAGAAAAAAAACTACACAATTTCCTAAATGTATAGAAGACAAATTTATATGGACATAAAATTTAAACAGTCAAAAGAAATACAAAAGGATGCAAACTAGGTACATAACAATTTGTTTTCTAAATACCTATGACAAATTACAAGGCAATAGATGAAAACAATGTGTTATCTCTGGAAGTCTAGCATTCAGATGACAGCTGACTTTCCTGTAGAAACTATATACTAGAGGACACTGGAAAGAAAAAAAATCTCAATATGCTTAAGAAAAATTAATTGTATACCTAAAATTCTATGTCAAATAAAACCAACACCTTCCAATGGCAAAGATAAGATCAGCATGCTTTCTGATAAATGAAAAGTGAGGAAACTTGTTTCTAATAAAGCTGTATTAATATTACCTTCAAAATGAAATAATAATAATATATATTAAGGTCTGTTCTTCATGATAAAGGAAAATGACCCCAAAAAGTAATCATAGATATACAGGAGGAAATGAAACACTGGAAAGTATAACTTCTGGATAAATATTCAAATGTTTAACATATAAAAATAGCAATAATAATAATAATCTTTTGGAGTCCAAAATATAGAGAGAACTAATGACAATAATGAAAGAAGTCAGGCTGGTGAGGATAGATTTTATGTTCCAGGCTTCTTCATTTTTAAGAACACTTTCAAAGTAATAATTTGTATTAGGTGCTAATAAGTCAAAATGAATTGTGTAATTTCTAATATATACTAAAGCACAGTAAGAGATATGGAATGAACAAGTAAATTAAAGTAAAATATGTAACAGTGAAGTATAATGAAAAAAAATCAAAAATATGCACTTGAAAATGAGAGAAACAGAAGCCTTGGGGGTAGAAAAGGAAAAAATAAGGTTGAAATGGTAGTTTAGGATTCTACAAGTGATCCCAAAGCTTCAGACGTAGATAAGTTTGTCATGGACCGTGGGGACTGAGTTTGTGAGTTTTGAACATCCATATAGATAGAGAAAAATGATTTTCAGCCCAGTGAATGCTAAAGTTAGAACAGGGATTGATCAGTGCATGCAACTATGTCTCCATATGCAGTAGTTTTTGAAACATCATAGAAGTGAGGCCAAAAAGTATGTCCTCACAGGAGGACACAGAGGAATGCCATGAAACACTACTATCCACATACATGATATTGCAATCATAAACTCAAAGCCACAACACAAATATTGAGTCCTTTAGCATTCCATCATAAAAAGAGAAGGTACCTATGAATCCTTACCCCTTTCTTGGGAGTTAGTGGTTGTTAATGGTTGCTGTACATTTTCTTCAATGGTGTCACCACTGGGGAACTAGTTAGGAAAAAGAAGGGTTTCAGAGGGGAAAGGTGTATCAGAGGATGATGAGATAAATATAATCACAAAACACTGAATACCTGTATGAAACTGCCAAAAAATAAAGAATAATTATAAATACACTATTTTCTTGCTTAGGAAAGTAATAGCAAATGCATATATGTAGACATAAATATATGTTATAAATATATGTATGTATAAACACTGTGGTGTGAAATTGCAACTTAATTAACAAATATATTTATAACTATAAACTGTTATATTAGGTCAGAAGAGCAGCTGGCAGCCTGGTGGGAAGCCAGTAGGACTGGCTGGTGACTTGACCTGTCCTGGGGATAAGGCCTGGGACCAAAGCGGCCCTTTTCCCAATAATTAAACACACCAAGATCTTTTATTGTTTCAACGCTTAGCCCTTAGCTAGCTCTCATTTAGCTAATCTAAATTAACTCAACCAACTATTCTCAGTATGTCATGTAGCTTGCTGTAGCTTCAGGCCTCACAGATCTCACGTCCAGATGTCCCGCTGCTTGCCAGTCCTGACAAGAAGAGTGTCCTTTATCTCTTCCCAGGATTCCTTAGTTAGTCCCAGAAAGTTCTACCTTCCTATTCTCTCTCTCTCTCTGCCCAGCTAAATGGCCATCAGCTACTTTTATTATCCAATTAGAGAATGCCTCAGAAAGGGCGATTACAAGACCTTCCTCCAACAGTGGTAGTTTGAGTAAGAATGGCCGGCATAGGCTCATGTGTTGAATCTTTGGCCCATAGAGAGTGGGACTATTAGGTATGGTCTTGTTTGAGTGGTATGGCCTTATTGGAGGAAATAGGCCTACTGTGGTATTCAGTCATTTTGCTGTCTGCAGATCCAGACGTAGAACTCTCTGCTCCATCTCCAACATCATGTCTGCCTGCATGATCCCATGCTTTTTGTCATGACAATAATAGACTAAACCTCTGAAACTGTAAGCCAACCTCAATTAAGTATTTTCTTTTATAATGGTTACCTTGGTCACGGTGTCTCTTCACAGCACTAAAACCCTAAGACAGAAGTCAACAAAAAAAGCCCATATACCTAAACCTAGTACACAGACAAATTTTAACCTTATTTTCTACACAGTATACATTATAAGTTTTATAGTAGCTCAAATTTTTCCATAAAATGCTGGGCCTCTGCACTACAAGAATTATGCTATTCATTTAATACATTATTTCTAAAAAATTTCAGAACCTAATTGCCCACGAGTTAGTACTGTCCTTAACTTCTAATTTCATTGCTGTTACTAAGCATAATAAGGGAATATTATAATACCACATGATGTACATTGGTTCAACTCACTTTTACTGATTCTAGGCCACCTAAGAGATACTATAAATTCTTTATGGTTAAAAATAAGTAATTTTATTTACAGACTGTACCATCTCCTCCCCCAAATTAAACAGAAATAACAGAAAATAATATAATAATCTAGTTTGCAGTTCCTATCTTTTAAAACACTTTCTTTCAAATGGATGTGCACAAATGAGCAGGGTCACAAGCAAAAGGATAGGAGTAATCAAAACATAAAATTGCAACATCCAGGGCTATGACTGAACCTCAAATTCAACAGCTGACATTAATTAAAAACTGATGCTTCCTAAAATCAAGTTTTAAAGCATGCTGAAATATAGCTCTTCATAATTTGTAAGATGTTTTAAGAAAAATGCATCTTGCAAGTTGATTTTTTGGTGTCATATTTTCTAGTGTTACGTGATGAGGCAAGCATCGCAGCTTGTCAAATCCTAAACACCGTGTGACTCACCAAGAGGCAACCGTGTACGTGGAAGAGCTGCCTTAACCTTTCACTCGATTCCAATGTGAAATCAAACATCTTCAAAAAAGTCAAGAAAAGCTTTTAAAGAGTTCATCTAAATTTTATCTGCTCACAATTATTGCAACCATTCCAACAAGCAATAGGATTGAAAATGACAAAATAGTCCTCTAATTCTTATAAGTTACACAAAATTCAAACCCAATCACACCCAGACTCTTGAGTTCAGAAATATCAGAATTGAATATTGAGACTAAAATGGATGTACAGAAATTATTAGAGCTGTTTACATCTCTTAAAATATTCAATGTTGATTGACCATGAATGGTTTGATATACTATGACCATTGCCTTCTGTTATAAAATCCTAAAGCAACAAGTGAAGAACATTAGCACATAATGGGTTAATTGTAATAGAATTATCTTTATAAAAGTAAGTATATTTCTATGATTGAATTAGGTTTCTGGGTAAAAAATTGAATGTTAATGAGACAAATAATTTTAGAAATAAAAAGGAGAATGAGATGCCATTATCCCAATTAACCATCATCACTTCTTCCATTGCATTTAAGATAACATAAATAATGAACTCTATCTATAATTTTTGTTCCTTGCAGTACAGTTCATCAACAAGGTATACTATGCAGCAAAGACACAAGTATTATTGTGTAATATCTACTTGTCAGTTTATAGTTTTACTAGTAGTTTTATGCAATAAGCGTTTTTGAGGTTTCTTTTCCTTGACTCCTAATTTCCAATATATTCCTCACAAAAACACATATTTACATCTTTATTTTTATTACTGTTTTTATGAATTCTTTCAGAATTATACACAATGAATTTATTTATATTCACCTGCCTCCTTACTTATAAAAGCAAGTATATTTTTATACTAACTTGGGGGTGGGACCTGCCCTGGAGTGTGGTAGACCTGCCATGAGTGATACTGTTAAAGAAAACTCATTCTCTCTTTCCAAAACTTCTCAAATGCCAATAGTTCCTCATCTATTGGTAGGATTTCTTGCCTACCTCTTTCCATACTAGGGTTTGTTTGTCTTGAACTTCTGAAGGTCTTATACAGGATGTCCCAATCACTGTAAGTTCATGTTTGTAATGGCCCTGTGGTAAAAAAAAAAAAAAAAAAAAAACAACAACAACACTTTCTTTGAAATAATTTGCCACCTCTCGATCTTAGGATCTGATCTTCCCTCCTGTTCCATATAGATCCCTAAGCCTTGTGAACAGGAATGTGATATAGACATCCTGTTTAGTATTTATCACTCTGCTGTCTCTTGATTTCTGATCATTGGCTAGTTGTGAGTCTCTATGTTCATTGTCATCTGCTTCAAGAAGAAACTTGTCTCATGAAGGTTGAGAGGTACACTGATCTATGGGGATAGCAACAAGTCATTAGGAATAGTTTTAATACTATTTAGCAGAATAATGGTACTAAGTTCTCCCCTAGAATGCCCTATCTTGCCACAGTGTCTTGGTCCCATTATCAATGGCAGGCATGTGTTCCATCTCATGGAACAAGCCTTAGATCCCATCAGAAAAGAGGTGGTTATGTCTATGGCATTCCTACCACCTAATAAACCAGTGATCTTGTCTTATCTGATTGGTCATTATTGTAGATCAAAGATTCATAGTTAGGTTAGACTGATGACTACTTTTCTCTTTTTTGTAGTGTGCATAGCACTCTTCAGCCCATTTAAAGCTAGACAGCAATAGAAGGCAGTTGTGTAAAGCAGTTGGGGAGTAATACTGGAAAAGGAATAATTACATGGGGTAGGTGAGAGGAACACAGGATAGAGGACTGAATAAAAAGAAAGATAAAAGTAAAGACCTTTACGGGAGGTCATAGAAATCTAAATTTATAAAACTTCATATATCAATAAGTGCATATATAGATCTAACTAGAGTGATCCTATAATATGGTGACAATGCCCCTACTACACGTCACATACTAAAAAATAAAAATCTCAATGCCAGAAATAGGCTGTCTATTTTGGAGCTGTTGGATAAAGAGCTCTCAAATACCCACTGCCAAATATTTTAGGCTCTTGTCAGTGCTCACGGGTAATCTCCAGTACTTGGGGGTAAGAGGTAAGACCCTATTGCTGAAGAAGCCATGTACTTGAGTCCTACAAGAAATCAAAATGATATTGACTGACCTGAGAGTTTCATCTATTAGTACTCCTTTTGTTCATGATTGCTTTGGCTGTTTGAGGTCTTTTGTGCGTCCATGAATTTTAAGATGATTTCTTTTCTATTTCTGTAAATAATGCCACTGAAGTTTTGGTTGGAATTCCATTGAATCTACAGACTACTTTTGCTACCAATGTAATGGCTATCTCACATAGCCATTTCTACAATACTAATTCTTCCTATTTGTGAGCATAGGACGTCTTTCCATCTTCTAGAGTTCTTCTCAATTACTTTGTTCAGTCATTCAAAGTTTTTCTCATAGAGGTCTTTCACATTCCTGGTTAGTTTTATAACAATGTATTTTAAGGTTTATTTTTATTTTTTTACATTGTGATTAGAATTGTCTCTCTGATTTATTTCTCAGAGTATGTTTGATGTTGGATTGTAGGAAGAATACTGATTTTGTATGTTAATTTTGTATCTGGTGTCTTCAATGAAAATGTTAATTCTAAGAGTTTTCTAGTGGAGCTTTTAGGATCTTATGTATAGATTCATTCTCTACAAATAAGGACACATTCACTTCTTCCTTTACCATTCATATCGTTTTATTTGCTTATCTTGACTTGTTTCTACAGCTAATACCTTGAGTACTACACTGAGTAAAAATAGAAAAAAGTGGACACTCTTATCTTCTTCCTGATATTAGTGGCAATTTTTTTCTCCATGTAATATACTATTGTCACATATAGACTTTATTTTGTTAAGGTATGTTTTTTTCTATTCTGAGTTCCTTCATTGTTTTTATTGCAAGCCTTATAAGATATTTTTAAAAAATTCTCCTTCTGTATCAATCACAAAGATAAGATTGTCTTCTCATGTCCTACAAGTTCAGTGCCTGCAATCAGCAGCACTTTTTGTCCTGTTTCTACAGTTCTCACCTAGGCAACTCAATCCGGCCA
The DNA here is from genome assembly GCA_907164525.1 of Lophiomys imhausi. Taxonomy (NCBI): domain Eukaryota; kingdom Metazoa; phylum Chordata; class Mammalia; order Rodentia; family Muridae; genus Lophiomys; species Lophiomys imhausi. The sequence goes on from CAJQZJ010032236.1 coordinate 3,123,414, forward strand.
GCATGGCATGGATTTAGGAGAGCTTGTATCAGAGCACCAATTCTCAATACTTCTCCCTAGTTTCTCTGTAGAGATCTCTCTGCCTTAATCTGTTAGTTGTCAGGCCTAGTCTCTTACAAGGCAGAAATAATTGTGTGTTATTTTAACTATTTTCTCTTACCAAGTTTCAGGGTAGGGGGGCTTCTAGAAAGCTTCTGTTGTCCATTTCAAAATTGGATTATTTGCATTTTTATTGCGTACTAGTAAGTGTTCTCTTTCTAATCTGGATTACAGTATTTTATCAAATATGTAATGTATAAACTTCTCTTTCTAGTGTTTGGGGTTAGCTTTCACTTTCTTTATGGTATTGTTTGCAGCACAGAAGTTTTAATTTTTATGACATCCAACTTACCTGTTTTTTTTTCTTTTATTGCTCTTATTTTGGTATAACTAAGAAGTCATTGGGTAGTGCAGAATCACAAAGAATAGAATCTACATTTAATTCTAGACTTCATAATTTAATACCTATGCTCTACCATCGATGTTAACTTTTGTGTATGTTACAAGGAACACGTCTAACTTTGGCTTTTGATACAATTGTGTCCCAGTGTCCCAGCACCGTTTGTCTAAAATGTGATTCCTTCCTTCACTGAATTATCTAGGTACTTCCTTCAAAAATTACTTGGTAATAAATGGGGGATTTCATTTTTCTGATTCTCTTTCATTGATCTGTATTTCTCTCTTTATGCAGCTACATTGACTTGTGGTCCTTTCAACTTTTAATAACTATTTTTCTCACAAGACAAATGTGTGAGTGTATGTGAGAAAGGAAGAAAATGAGAAAGACCTGATTAGTCTCTAAGAGGAGCAAGGTAGAGCACTTCCCACATGCTTCCCTATGGCAGGAACATTTGGAAAACTCCATGCTGTGACCCTGTCTGCAGCTGTGCTATAGCTGGGGTGAATGATAAGCAGTCTACCTAGCTTGAAGAGAATTTCCTGAGAATCATTTGGTTGTATTTATGAGAGTTTTAAAAATGTATCTGAATTGAAAGCCTTTGATTACTTTTTGACATATAGTATGTACTATTATCTCATAAACCAAATTTTGTTCAATTCCAATGAAATCCACAGAAATACTGCAGAAATGAAGATAGAACAAAGGCATTTGACTTGAAAAAAGTTTAAAATCAAGGTCCAGAAAAGAATATTTTACTTAATGCTACAGCATTTAGAGTAAGCACTGAATAAACAATCCCAGCATTGAAAATTTCAGGTATAATGTATCCTGAGAGTCATTCTTACTTAGTGACATACCTAATTCTTTGCTTTCATGATTCTCTTTTACCTCTAGATTGACCATATTTTATCAAGTATACTTTTCAAGGGTTGAGTAATTCTAAACACCTATGGTGTTCCAGCTATGATCTATCTCTTTCTGTCCTTGTTTCTGTTCTTCTCACCTTGCAGCATCTGTTTCCCTCACTTCACATAAAATCACACACACACACACACACACACACACATTCAAACTCACAAGGGTTCTTTACATCATACACACCACTGACTGTGTCGTCATCAAAGAGCACCTCCTTCCTCATCATCACACATCACTCAGACTGCTGATGTCATAAAGCAGTCTGTCATCACAGAGCACTCTTTTGACCACCATGGATCACTCATTCTCTCAAAACAGCACTCACACTGTCCTCACAGAGGACATCCTCTGTCACCATAGACCATCCATACTAATGTCTCAGACCATTCAGTCTGTCATCATAGAGCACTAATGTTGTAGCCATCAACAAGCACTCCCTCTGTCAACACAGAACACTCATGCTGTCATCGTCACAGAGCCCTCTTGTTGTCACAGAGAACAGACTCTGGAATTACATGGCACTTAGTCATTACCACTGAGCACATACTCTATCTGCATAACAGAGCACTCACTCTGTCAAAAGTGAGCACTTCCTCTGCTATCATCACAAATCATTCACACTGGCACCATAGTGGAATCACTCTGTCCCCACAGAGCGCCCACTGTCATTAGCACTCACCCTGTTTTCATAGAGTATTTACTGTCATCAATGAGCATTCACTCTGCTGTCATCATTGAGAATTAAATCTGTCATCACAGAGCACTCACATCATTACAGACTCACTCTGCCATCACAAGCCACTCACCATGTCATCATCACAGAGCACCCACTATGTCATCATCACAAGCCACCC
>CAJQZJ010032236.1:3127550-3149527 GCA_907164525.1 Lophiomys imhausi
AGAAAATTTTGTTATTTAGGGGAAAAGACTACAAGCTGTTAAATGGTCTTGTTAAATGGGTTTTGGAGGTTAGACCCAGGGACTTCTCTCTTTTGCTTTTCTGTATCCTCCTTTCTTTCCTATATAGGAGTGAACAGACTTGAGAAAAATGGGACATAGACATAGTATAGGAAAAAACAAGAAAAAAGGACAGATTATTGAATATAGCTCTGCTGTTATTTTTACTTGAATCTATGGTCATTTCCTCAGGGCCAGCCTCCTGAGTTCTGACAACCCTATACTACTCCTTTGCTCTACTGCAACTTTATCCAACACTAGCTGCATTTTTTTCTTCCCAAGCACCTCAGCACCTCTTTGACTCACTTTATTTCCTTTTTTACTCTGTTCACTGCCTCAAAAGAATGTGAGGTAATTTTTCATAGGTAAACAAAGGAATATGTTTAAATTATGTTGTCATTTCAAATGAAGAGTTTTATTTATAGTCACCCTTGATTTATTATCTTTGATATGGAGGGTGCACATAGTCATAAAATGCATACAATTATTTGAACTTATTTATATTTTAATCAAACTCTCCACTTCTCTACCTATTATTATTCTCTATTTAGTCTCTATTTAGTGGTATTATCAGCAACTGAAAGCCATCTGGGCAAAGGCAAAAAGAGAAGGCTAATTAAATTTCAAAAGTAGAGTAATCCACTCTATAAAGAACTGAGCCATCAATACATTTTATATATTTAAAATTCAGTACTGGCTACTTACAATAAAGACACTTATATGTAAATGTCTCTTCCAGTATGTACCTTTATGTACCAGCCCTATCAAGTCTCCTTCTGTAGGCAGGATGGAAATAAAGACAGATAGAAGCCATAGGATCCCATGCCATGTCTGCTGCCTTGGTGTAAAGTATAAGTTTTCTTACCTACAAAAGTTCAATCTTGGTTTTGAGGTAGAGTTCACTCTCTCTGAGCATGCCATGTATGCATGAGTATGACTTCCTGTCTATAGCAGTTCACCATCATTTAATGTGAACCTTAAATCAAGTGTTGTGGTACAGGCTGGTTATTTGCAGTATATTACAAACCTCCATTGATTAATTTCATATTTGGGGCTCAGAGCCAACCAGTTCAATCTTAGAAATGCTCTCAAACATGACTCTTGCAGCCAGCCTCAAACATGCAATCTTCTTTTCAATTCTTATTTTAATATTTTGTAATAGGCCCTATGCATCTCATTTGTATTTATAAATGGATCCATGTGACTTAGAATAAAACTGGAGCACAAGTTAATTATATATACAGGACTCCAGCACTGGACATAAATATATACGTACCTATTTCTCTAAGTTGAAAGGGGAGGGAAAAGAAAAGAAAAGAAATGGACGGGGTGGGCAGGTTGGAGGTTTAGGCTGCTCTTCTCCCAAGATTTGTACTGAAATTCAATACACTGAGGATAACTTACAGGAAGTAGCTTCTAAAAAATTTAAATCACATAAACAAGTTTTAACATTAGTAAATAGATTATTTCTAACCTAAGGAGAAGTATATTTTTATTTTTTTAAAAAAGAAAGACTGCAAATTGTTTCACCTTAACAGGCAAATATATATACTCCTTTTTTGGGCTCCTAGGTCACAAAAGGTGGTTATCCTGTCACTGTGGCTGATTTTTGAAAAGTGTGACATGCATTTAGTTGTCAGTTCCTACAGCAGCATTCAGGAATCAACATTACATCAGCAGCAAGACACACCATTTTATGCTCTTTTTGAAGATAATTAGAGTTCCCTTTTGTTGCAAATAAGATGTAAAACAGCTATAACTGCAGGAGAACATGATTAAAGTAACCTCTATAGAACCCCATTATTCTAGACAGATTCCTTCAGATGCATAATTTTCCCATTTTAAGAAAACATAATGCATGCATATAAAATTCAAATTGTCGAGACACCTCTAACAAAAATTAGTATTCTATTAAAGCATTCTTAGTAGCTGGTTAACATGTAAAACTCTTTAAGAGTATTTTAATATAATCATGAAATAATAGTATGTGTCACAAAAGGTAAACATTTTACAGTGAGAGTATTCCTCAGACAAGATCCATGGGTTGAACTTATTTTTTAACTTGCAAAACTTTTGACAGGTAATGCATGAGAACTTGTATCCTAAACACCCCAAATTATTTGAAATATGCTTGTACGTGGTGAGTGTTCTTCACTTCAGGACTAAGGTGGTTAAATGTTTGCGTCTTCACTCATACTCGCATATGCAAACATGTACACACTTGTGCAGACAACTTATTTGTTTATACACTTAAATTGCATTACGTTGCATCTCTAAGGAATAGTGGATTTTTTTTAGCAAGTAGGAGTAAGCCAAGGATGTTTAATTCAAATAGAATAGCAGGTGTGCATCAATATTCCATGAATCATAAAGTTTTCTTTGCTTTCAAAATATATAATTTTCTAAATGCCATGAAAAAAAAGCACCTTTAAAATGCATTTATCACTCAGTGCAGGTTTTGAGTCTTTCCAAGTACCAAGGATACACTCAATCACCCAGAACACCTAGCATTCTACAAAATAACTCAGCCCCTGTTTGTCCTTAGGTGTTCCAATTGTTTAACAAAATATAAATGCTGTTTGAAAAAGACACAAAGTAGCGATTAGCAAAGCCTACCAAGATTGCCCATACACTGACCATAACTTTTGCAGCACGGTTATAATTATAAAATCAAACTCTTGGTTCACGCAGCTGGGAACCTCGACATCTAACGAAAATGTTATTAAAGAAGCTTACAAATGAATAATCATTCTCAACAACTCTCAGCAGCTCTCACAGCAGGCAAGTGGGGGAACATAGAGAAAGTTTTAAGGTGGGGAACTGATTAGAATGAAAACAATCTCCATCAAGAGAATGGATTGTGCAAGGCTTCTCAGGAGAAAACTTTTCACCTGGAAAGAGACAACATTGTGAGCACTGAAGAACAGGCTTGCAGGACACTGATCTTATTAAGAGCAGATGCTAATTTGCACACTGTCTCCTGCTGAACTGGAAGCAAGTTTACCACTGGGTTTGTTAATTTACCCAGGACACCATTATCTTTGGTTGGACTTAATGTATCAGAGGAGAGGTCATTAACTGCTGGGCTCATGATTATCCGACATGAATTACCGACAGGATAACCAAAATAGATTTGTCCTCCGACTTCATTTCTCTGGATGTAATTTTTCTTCTGCTGTTATTTAATTTATGTTTCAAAACCCTAATTATTATACATATATATTATGCATTTGTATGTATCTATGCACATCCATGTGTCTTTTTAGAAAGACAGTATAGTCACCAACCTTCACAGTAGATAATGCTATTTTTATTTGGTTTCCTGGCTTTTCAAAATACTGATAAAATAACTATTATAAACAACTCTGCTCTTTTGCTACAGTTACAGGGAAAGAAAGTCACGGCCATGTGGGAATTTTTAATCACAATGAAAGAAAGAATTACTATGGACACTTTCTCTTGTCCATTAGTGTTTGTACTTCCTTGGGCAATTAAATATTCACAGTGAAGTGGCCCTGAATCTACACGCCCCGTGACAAGTATTTTATTTTAACCATCTTTAAATCATAGCTTTAAACTTGTGTCCTATCTCACATAAACATTTCGATTGAGGCAAAAAATAAATAAATAATTCTGCAAAAACCTTCTGGTACATTTGTTTTAGCTTACAGGTCAATAAAATCACTACGAACATTCATAAAAAGAACTATCGAAATTAAAAGTTAAATGGCAAAGTGCATTCTTTAAAATATTTGTGGTTTCTGGTTAAATACACACATTTTCATAAAAGCTGCATGTTCAATCTATTTTATATAAATGGAACAAATCAACCAGAAATTCATTTACAATGTTTATAGCCTATATGAGCCCATTTCTAATAGCAGGCACCACTTCTGTGTCTCTGCGTGGTATTTGTGCAAAGAGGTGAATTTTCATTTATTTAATGCAAATACCCATACAAGGCAAACTCTTCAGGCATACACAAAGCAAGCTTCCTGGCATCTTTGTGGCAATAAGAAAATATCATGACATAATTGTACAATAAATAGAGTGCTGCCACCTGAGAATTAGTTGCAGCACAGTGCCTCGAATAAAGAGGAAAATACATAGAGTCTGAGATATTTTTGCTGCCAGTTCTTAAGTTGTTTTGCTAATAAATGATTTAATTGTGATCTTATCTTGCTGGACATTTATGACAATCTTGTTTTTCAATCTGAAAAGTTATGAAGGGAATTTATTTTTAAGGGTAGACTAACGAAGAGTGCACTGTGTGCTGATGGGACAAAGCCAGTTAGAGGACATAACTAGCTAAGAGAATAGCCACTGTAGAGGATATAATTAGCTAAGAGAATACGAAAGGTATGGGGTCTGGATGCCAGGTCTAGACCTGGTTTCTATGAAAAGGTAGGCATTTACATCTGCAAGCCTTGGTAGCTCAGGCCTTGGTGACATGATTTTCCAAGGAAATTTGAGTAGTAAGCTTTAAGGCAGAAATGTTTTGGACTCAAAATCACTCCATATATAACAATCTCCTTTTTTAGTTGGTTTGAAAGTACCTACTGCTGATGAGCTTTTCTGTATTACGTGGCTTCTCAATTGCAGGAGGAGATGTTAGGCAATTTTGCTGAAGTAAGTACATATGAGTATTTATAGTAAGTTGTGTTAGGAAGTTTATGAAATGATAGTTGTTTGTGTTTCTGTCTGGGATTTGCTCTGTTTACACATCTCCTCCTCTAAGAAGGATGATTCCAGCTCTTAACCTCCTTCTACATATTTCTTTACTGTGTATAGGTTTTGCTATTTTCTAATAAATTCCAAATGGAGCTTTCAGGAATCCGTTCTAAAAGCAAGTCGTGCCATGACTGGATATGATGAACTATAGTGTCATGGCCCATATTTAAGTCACAATATCTAAAACTCATCTCTGGATACACTCAAAAAAACAGAAAGATCAAAATTCTTTATGTGAAAGAGGTTGTGTCTACTTGACTCATAAGTGAGGGGTTAAGAGACAAAGACAGCATCAACTTCTGTGTTAATTTTGAAGGATTATTAATACAGCAACAATACACACATCTACACAGAAACTTACATAGTTCATAGTGATACGTAATCTATATGTAATATTTAGTCTAGTAATAAAAATATTACTAAAATTATTTGATCCATTGCTCCTCATGCTATCATTTTAGAACTTAAGTCTGACATGCTAGAAAGTCAGAACTCCACTTAGAATTCTAATTCTTTCTTCACAGCACTAGGGACCATGCCCAAACATATTACGAAAGCACTTTGCTGCTAAGGTCAACCCCCAACCTCCAAACGTATATTTGAATAACAAGGAATATTAAACAGTCCAGCTGGCTTGAACCTCAGGAAGGTAATATCTCAGGAATGGATGTATTTCTCTGGCTCTCTCACTGCCCTTCTCTCACTCTCTCTACTCTTGGTAAAGATGTGTTAGTGCAGATGTTCAGATACTCGTTGCTTTTTGATGGGACAGTAATCTCACTGGCCTTTGAGCTTTAACTTTTAGCCTCCATAACCTAAAGCCTAAAATGGTGCCAGACTGATTGCTTCTGAATAGAGTTTTATCTTGTCACTCAGACTTTTAAAAACATCTCAACTTTTCATGACCCTTTAGGATAAAGTGAGGCTCCAGGGTTTATTGCATAGACTCATTCCCAAACACTTGTTCTAAACTTCTTCTTGTCAAGGTTTGTTATGCCAAGTTGTTTCCTGAAGTAATGTGTTATTCCCTACTTCCAATGTTAACAAATGGTCTTTCCCCTATCTTGTTGATCTGGCCAAGTTTTACTTGTCCTGAAACTCTCTATAGTTTGTTGCAATCTGTTTATGTGTCTATCTTCATTAGGCATTACATCTTCAAGGCAGGAACCTTGAATTCTGCGCCTCCCATAGTACTAATAATACTTTTGGAAGAATTTGATTTATTGCTCCAGAATCTAAGCCCAACACTCTTTAAAGTCACATCACAATTGACAGAGTGGGGCCTCTGAGATAACATGTGTTCAGCATTTGTTCATTGTCTCAATGAATGATTGGATTACATGTAAAATTCTCCACATCCTTAAAGGCATCATACCAGATACAATAGAGGCATTTTTATTATATAAAATTAAAAGTAATTTTTTCTTGTAGAAATGTCCAGCTGAAACTTCAAAAACAGAGTGGAGCCTCCAGTATTGCAAGTTTGAACAAAATTAAGAACTCAATGGCAACTGTAAATTAATTTTGGAATCCAGATGGAGACTGATTTTTTTCTCTCCATCCTCTGCAGCTGTTTTATCCTCTGGTCTTTTAACTTCAGTGTACCTCAGTGAAACCTCAGGTATTATTTCAGTGACTTGCTTGATGAGTGTCTTAAGCACTGGATTTAGAAGGAAGAGCTCTCCTCTCTGTAGTTCATCAGCCTCTGTAATATTTAATAAAATTCTGTAGTACATCTACACAATGGAATATTACTCAGCCATCAGAAACAATGAAATTATGCAATTTGCAGCCAAATGGATGGAACTAGAGAAGCTCATCCTGAGTGAGCTAACCCAGACTCAGAAGGATGCACATGACATCTATTCACTTATAGTCGAATTTTACCTATATAGTACAGGATATCTATATACAACCAATGCAACAAAGGGAACATGGACATAGACTTTTTTGTTTTTGTTTTTTGTTTATTTGTTTGTTTTTTAGTTTTCTCTCCCTGGCAATGAGACACTTTTCACTGGTGGTACTGCCTCGTAGGCTCCAGTGTATGAGGAGGCTCTTGGCCCTCGTATGACTTCTGAACTGGGGTGAGGGACTGTTATGTAGGGACACTCCACTCCAGAGGAGTGGGATGGAAGGGTTAGGGGGTAGAGGGTGTGAGGGCGGGGCTGGGAAGGGGGAAAAGAGGACCATAAGATGGAGATGTAACCTGAAGCAACAAATAAATAAATTTATTTTTAAAAAATTATGTAATTACAAAACAAGAACAACTGACACAATCAGATTCAGGAGCAAATGCAAGTGGCTCATGGCATGACATTGTTTTCACTAAAGAGAGAACAGGAAGGCTTTTTAAAAACTCGTCATGCTAATCTGAATTATTTTTAACCACGATGATCCAATGCGGAAGAGGCACTGAACACATCTGATAGATAGGAAACACCTTTGGTCACAGGGTCATCCCATATCCAGGAAAAATGACACCCTAGAAAAACACCAAGGGTCCACAGTGGGGGCAAAGGGATGCAGTGATCTGTCTGGCAGAAGACATTCTCTCGGGGTGAATATATGGTAGCCAGATGTTTCTAGCAACTTCAGTGATGTAATGAATTAGTTCCCTAAGCTAGCTACAAAGACTGCTCTTTCTAAAAACGATCCCTTTTTGATGTAATAAGTTGATCTCAAGGTGATGGACTCTTTGAAGTGTTCTTCCTTGTTGCTAAACAAGAACAACGCTCCTCTTGAGTGTCTTCCTGCTTCAGACATCCATGCAAGGGAAGTTTGTTCTTTTCTTTTTCTGTAATGCAAACACACACATACACACACACACACACACACATGAACATATACAACCATATCATGCTTTTAAATGATTTGTTAAAATACCACATCCACATCCTTTGTCTCAGAAAGCAACGCTATCCTGAAGGGCAGTGACTATTAATACCAGGTTGTCATCAATAAGCTCACCAGGATTCTAAAGTCACTGTACTAATACCATTACACAAGTTTATTCCTCTACTCTCTGCTTTGGAATTTCCCACCCAAGCCAGAATCCCCATCTTTCCATCATTCCCACTAAATTCCTGTTAAATTGGGACTCCTGTGTTTCTTGAAGCAAATGCCCTTTGAGTTTCCTTTTGCCTTTGTTACTCTGTGGCAAAGTTGGTTTCCTTACTGTGCACTCCCATACAGAGTGTCCTGCTTTCTGATTAATCCATGCAATTGCATTGACAGATATTGCAAAGAATGTTTTTTAATTTATTATCAGATTACCTGCAAGGTATTGTGGCTGGGTGATTTCAGACAGTACCCTACACATTTCAGCACAGTGGGCTGGGGTTTCTGAAGGCACAGCACTCTCCTATAACATCGTACTTATAGATAGCCCTGAGATTCCTGTTTCATCAGACCTCATGTTTGAGTCAAAGTCTACATCTGATTCTTCACTGTTTCCTCTCTTACCCATCCTGTTACACCCAGTTTTTCAAAGGGAAACACCTGGCAGACATTAGTGTGGTCGTTTATAATAGAGAGGCCAGCCAGGAGATTCCAGAGATCAGAAACAAGCATGGGGGAAGAAAGGAATGTGCAGAGGACCAAAGAAGAGAGTGAGCAGAGGAAGGAAGTAAGACATCCACACTAGAACTCTTTGCTTCCTGTCTGCCCTGTCTTTCTGAAGCCTCCCCATCTGGTTCAGGCCAGAATTCACTTTCATCTTGATTCCTCCCTTTTTCCCACCTCTCTCAGTCTTCAAATATCAGGCCTTTAGAGAACACGTGGAGCCAGGCTTCTCCAGCCAGCTTGCTTCAGGGGCTAGGACTTGTCATAAAGTAACGATGGTCGTAACCGCGCAGGTGCAGGAGTAAATGCCACATGTTCTGTGGGAAGCCTCCTTCTGCTCTAACTGCCCACTGCAGAAACAGCTACCCTGGGTAGAGTAATCAGGAAAGCATGGTCTCCACACACTCCAGCATCGAAGGATGAGTCAAAGATACCATGTGGGAAGCTAAAGTAAGCTTCCAGTGCCACAGACACCAAGACACATCCTAACACAGGATGGCACTCAATGACAGCATGAGATGGGATTAGGATCCCAGGTCTGTGTCTAGGATAAGTGGCCCTTATCCTAGTCCAAATATGAAGAACTTCTTAGGACTTACCAACATGCACAGATCAGTTCTTGTCCTGATAAGAATTAGAAATGCCTACTTGGCCTTTCTTATGTTCAAATAAAGAATGTATCCCCAACATATGAGCAAACAGTGACCAAAGAAAGGGGGCTATTTAAAATATGAACCAAATTAAATATACAAAATTTAATACTGTGAGGATGAGGACCAAGGAAAGAGGAAAGTCTGTAATGTTTACTTAATTGAGTAGGCACCCTGGGAGTCTCAGTCCAGGACCATATGAAATTTGCCACTAAAGTAGACATCATTCTTACTGTTCATCAAAGACAAATGTCAGGACTCCAGCCAGTTGATGCATCCATGGATTGCTTCACATGTCAGTGATATTCTCTCACCTACAGAGATGTGGCTATTGCCTCCACAAGAAGCCCTTGGAACATGTCAGGGTACCTGATAAAAAAGCAGAAAGAAAGCTGGAACTATTTAAAGTTTTTTTAAAAAAAGGAGATAGAACAAACAAGAAAATTCATCAAAATCTGTACCCCAATATCTCCCCCCCCCACACACACACATACCCAGTGGGTAAGGGCACTCATTTAATTTTCCTCTTCTGTGGAGTTGTTCACTACCACCAATTTCTTTCTCCCTAGACTCTGTATCCACTCCTGAATAAATTTCAACCATATACAAATAAGGAAACACTAAGCAAACCAGATGGCTCCCTGCACCATCACTAAATCGGGTATAACTGCCCAGTTTTCTGACCCCATTCTGCATCTGACTCAGAAAGAGCAAGCTTAATTGCCCCAGTCCCACATCTATGTTGACATATTTCCAAATGATTACATAACTTCCCCACATCCTTTGCTCAGAAGAGATGTTTATCAAAAGCATGGACGCTGACAGGATGGCATTATTACACTAGCTCTGAGCTGATGGCAGCACCAATTTGTTCAGGACAATTTTAACTGTAGTCACAGATCGGGCGCTTCCTGTCACATCGCTCCTGTGAAGGTAGTGAAAGTAGACTAAAAGCATGAAAATAGCCCAATGGTGGAACCACAGGCATTGGAGCTACAGCTGGAGAGGGTGCTGGGGCCACATTCTAAAATTACCATAGGGCTAAGGATGAAGTGATTTTGAGTTCACCTCCATTCAGAAATGACTATTTATTTAAGCTATGTGGAAATCATGCACCAACATACTACATTGCAATGACCTTTCTTTTGGAGGCAGGAAAAATTATTTCTGTGTAACTAATATAGTGGAGGAGGAAGGAAAAAGAGTAGGAGGCTTTCTATGTTGCAAGTCTTGACAGTGAAATAATCAAAAATGCTAGTGGATGAGCCCACGGCCTTTACAAACAATAGTATAAAGGGATATACCTTAAACTAAAGAAAATAAAGGGTAGAGGATGGGGGGTTGAGGGGGAAGAGGGTGGGAGGGTGGGACAGGACAGGGGAGTAGGGAGGGGATTTTGATTGAGATGTAACTTGAAGAAATAAAAAATAAATTATAAAAAAAAGAAAGTTAAAAAAAAAGGACTGGCTGGTTGGCGATCGGCACATGGCATCTATTCACTTATAGCAGGATTTTAGCTATATAGTACAGGATAGCTATACTACAACCAACGCACCAAAGGGAACATGGACATAGACTTTTGTTTGTTTGTTTGTTTGTTAGTTTTCTATACCTGGCAATGAGACACTTTTCACTGGTGGTATTACTGGGTAGGCCCCTAGTGTATGAGGAGGCTCTTGGCCCTCATGTGACTTCTGACCTGGGGCGGGGGACTGTTATGTAGGGACACTCCACTCCAGAGGAGTTGGATGGAAGGGTTAGGGGGTAGAGGGTGGGAGGGTGGGGCTGTGAAGGGAGGAAAGAGGACAATATGATGGAGTTGTAACCTGAAGCAACAAATAAATAAATTTATTTATTAATAAAATAAAGGGATTTATTTCCTTTATTCCAGCCCAAATGTTTCAATAATGTTGGGTCAGAATAAGCAAGATCAAAAACACTGGCTCTCAAAAATAGGATTATATAAGACACCTACCGTGCCCAGATGAGACAGGACCTACCATGATGGTGTCATACTTGGCAGGTGAAATGTGAATAATTAAGATAATTTAAAAATCAGGACAAACTTTAAAGATTCACGTTTTGAAGCACACAAACAGGTAGTGAATGTGAAGTCTACACAGTTTATAAACAGAAAAAGTTCTTAGCTTTAAACATGAAGGCACACGTATTTAAAAAATAAGATGTTAGTTTTCAATGTATAGAAATAGTAAATACCTAAAATAAATAATCTATTTAGTAGATGTGGAGAAAGCAACAATAAAATGATGGATGAATTAGCAAAAAAGAAAAACTCATATGCATTTCCTAACTTTTATAAATACAAATTTCACTTTTAAAGTGTTTTTAAGTTCACAATGAAACTGAGCAGAGTACGGAAGCTCTTACATGATTCACACAAGCCTAACCTCTTCAGCTTTCAAATCCTGCAGCAGAGTTCTCCACATGTTAATATCAATGAACTTACAATAACACATCATCCCCAAAATTGACAGTTTCCATTAGGATCCTGTGTATGGTACAGTCTGTGGGATCGAGTAGATGCATAGCATTGAATAGGAATGGACCCATAGGCTCATATATTTGAACGCTTAGTCACTAGGGAGTAGCACTTTTAGGATATGTGTCCTTGTTGTGCTGGGTGTGTTGGAGGAAGTGTGTCACTGAGAGTGGGCTTTGTGGTTTAAAATGCTCCAGATTCAGAAAGATGCACATGGCATCTATTCACTTATAATCAGATTTTAGCCATATAGTACAGGATAACTATACTACAACCAATGCACCAAAAGGAACAGGAACATAGACTTTGTTACCTGTTAATGTGTCTACTCTGCCCTAGCAGTGCTGCCTTGTAGGCCCCCAGTGTATGAGGAAGTTCTTGGCCCTCATACGACTGCTGAACTGGGGCAGGGGACTGATATGTAGGGACACCCCACTCTGGAGGAGTACGATAGAAGGAAGAGGGGGTAGAGGGTGGGAGAGTGGGACTGGGAGGGGTGGAAAGAGGGCACTGTGATGGAGCGGTAACTTGAAGTAATAAATAAACATTAAAAAAAAAAGAAGAAAAAAGAATGCTCAAGCAAAGCCCAGTGTTTCACTCTCTCTCTTCCTACTGCCTGCCAATCCAGATACAGAAATCTGGGCTACCTCTCTAGCACCATCTCTGCCTATGTGCCAACCATGTTTCCTGTCATGTGATAATGGACTAAACCTCTTAACTGTAAGCCAGCCCCAATTAATTGGTTTCCTTTATAAGAGTTTCCATGATCATTATGTCTCTTCACACCAATAGAAATCCTAGCCAAGACAAGCATCACGCCTTCACTACTGAGGTATCATATAAAACAGCCCCAAGAATATCCTGTACTTTATCTAATCATCTTTCTCATACCCTGTAATTTCTAGAAAACACCGGTCCTCTTATTTGTCAGAATGCCACGTGGTTGGAATGACATCATGTGTAGCCTTTTCAGATTGGCTTGTTTTGTTTAAGAGTTTACATCATCTAGGTCTTTTCATAGTTTGATTACTCACTTCCTTTTAGCATTGAGTAATATCCCCAGTGTCTGCGTGTCCCACAGTTAGCAATCCGCACACCTGCTGAAGGACATCATTGTCCCTTCCGTGTTTTGCCAATCATAAATAAAGCTGCAACAAGAATCCTTATGTAACTCTTTGCATGGGCATCAGCTTTCTACTTTTTTGGATAAACACCAAGCAGTGCAATTACTGTATTAGACGCTAGGAGCATTTTCAGTTTTGTAGAGAACTGACAAATGTCTTCCAAGGAGGCCTTACTGGTTTCCGTTCCCACCAGCAATAAATAAAAGCCCCAGTTACTTCATCATTCAGCAGCATTTGATGCTGTCACTGCTGTAGATCTCAGTGACTCTGATAGTGCAGTGGTATCTTGTTGTTTCAGTATTCGATCCCTTAATGGCACAGATGGGGACCACAGTGTCTCATATATTCATTAATTAAGTGAGGAGTTGAAATGAAAACTTAACTCTGGAAATAGGATGGGCTGACAGAGAGAGTAGGTCCATTGTGAAACAAACCATCTGCCTTCAGAATGAAGACACTGATAAAACTTCTCAAAGAATTTAGCACTTCCAAATCCTCTGAATTTTTAATTGTATGCATGTCAACATTTTGTGATGGGTTTTGGTTAATATGAGCCATGAGAAAAAGCATTTCATATGTTTACTGAGCACTCATGTGATGGGGTGAACTGTTATGCCTACATTTTCAATTTTTGAGAGACTGAACAACAAGTGTTCCTATTAAATTGTTCAATTGTTTTTTTTTTTTAAATTTGGGCCCCTAACAGGTCTCAGTGTGATCACTTATAATGTCAGGTTAAGGATTAACACTGCTGAACAATTAACTATAAAATATAAATATTGGTAATAATTTAATTAATTATTTCTACACACATAGACACTCCTGACACAAAAGTTTTGGAAATCAGTGATTAACATTCCTCCAGTCATCTCATGCAGTTTTGCATTTGAGTTGAACCCACTCTAAAATACTATGTTGATTCTATTTCAACTTTTGTAGTTATCTAAATACTAATAGGTATCATGACTCATTAATGCATTGTCATATGATTTGTTAAAGGATTAAATCAAAGCTCTTGATTAATGCATTGTCATATGATTTTTTAAAGGATTAAACCAAAGCATTTTGAAAGCACCTATTCCTAAACTTTTAACTGCTTTCGATCCAGAATTCCTACTTGAGCAATGAGGCATAAAATCAATACTTGAGATCTTATTAGTTTAAATGATCTGAGCGTAACCTGCTTTTTATTTTAGCAGGTAATTGAGGTGCCCATCAGTAATCTATATCCACAATTTCATCAAATCTAAAAGGAAAATCTACCTTGTCTACTTTGTCATATTAAATGTCATTTGCTTATTTGAAACTTTGTTCTTGAGTTTTCATATACAGGTTCTTATGTGGGACTCCCTGCTGACTGAATTTTGTCTCTAGAAATGTGTATTGCTTGTTCTACTTCATTTTTAAACTGTTCTTTTCTTTGTCTTCCCCTCTTCTTCCCTTCTTTATTTCCTCAGTACCTCCTTCCTTCTCTTATCGTCTTCTCTCCCTAGGTCTCCTTGTTCCTATCATTTCCCACCTCTTCTTCTTTCTCTTTCCTCACATCCAAAGCTCTCCTGCAATGAGTGTCCTAGTATTTTCATTTCAGTTCCCAAATTTCCACTCTTCTGTTCCTGTTTCGCTTTCTTACTCAAGTGTACTTCCTATGTCATTGACTATAAGAGATTAACCCCTTGAGAGTATTTATGGAGAAGTAGTTGGAAGAAGATGACTACCAACTTGAAATTCTCAGCATATCAGAGAATGTTCTCAGTATGTTGTTGTCAGCTTTGATAAGAAGAAAAGGAGAAAGAGGACAATATAATGGAGATGTAACCTGAAGCAACAAATAAATGAATTTATTTATAAAAAAAAACTGAAAAATTGTATGAAGACCAGCCATCCTTCAGGACCCACGCTCAAAGAAAAATATCTTTTTGAGAAACCTTAGGTTAATGTTAAATGTTTGTATTATAGATACTAAGAAGTTTTAGGTGTTAGGTTTCAGAGTTAGGGTTTGGGTTTAGGATTTAGGAATTTTATAGACAATTGTTTAATTGTTAAGTATTGATAAATATATGTGTGATAAATAAAAATTTACTGTTACATCTCTGCAAAAAAAAAAAAAAAAAAAGGAGAACACAAAGAGCAATGGAGGGAAAGGAAAACTCCAGATAGCCTCTTGCAAACAAAAGAAGTAACTGGGCATTGCACTACGTTCACTTCTGAGTAGGAAATCTTTTTGCTTCCCTTATAAAAAAGGATTTATTTATTGCTTTTACTTATGTGTATGTGTATGCACGCAGATCCGCAAGGAGACCACAGAGCTTCAGATCCCCTGGAACTGGAGTTACAGGTAGTTATGAGCTCCCTGATATAGGTGTGAGGAACCGAACCTGGGTACTTTGCAAAGCAGTGAGTGCTCTTAACTGCTTAGTCAGTCCTAGTGTTACTTTTATGAGACTCAGCATTCTTAGTTGAAAGAAAACAAACATATATAAAACCAATTAAGAGAGAAGGATAGCGGTAACAAGAAGTTCATCATATTGTTTGACAAAGTACATCTGCAAGAGCCAGTGTCCTGTCCTTAAATCTCTCTGAAAAAGCATCCTGCCCTATTGGAGTCACAGGACCAAGTCCCCAGCACTTAATACAAACAACAGAGATTCAAGAGAAGTCAATTGCTCTGTGTTTTAGGGAAGCCAGCATCCACCTTGATTCCACTATAAAGTACATGGAAGCTACAGTACTAAGCACCTGCTGAGGATGCTGCTTCTATGGTGAATGAAGTTACCGAGACTTTTCTATCCAGCTATCCTTTAGGGAACCTAGAGGGCTAAGAAAGATTTGAAACATGTGAAATGCTCTGTAAGGCAGGGACAACCCATTAAAAGTACAGTTTCTATAAACTAGTGAAATATGAACCACATTCTACCTCCATGATTTGTTTCCTAGTAACAAATTGGGCTTTAGGTGAAAAATGTCACCTAAATAAAGACTTGGACTTGAAGTATTTTACAGGCAAAAATCAAAGCCCCTGGTTCTGGTGTCTACCTCCTGCATCCACCCACAGAAGAGATCTTAGAAAGGAAGGGAAAATATTATCATTTTAAACTAATTTGGCACTGAGAAGGTGCTAAGTGCTCTTTAGAATAATATACTCAAAACAACACATGAAAATAATAAAAGTCTGCTCTGCTCATGCTGCCCTGAGGCACAAGTTAGTTTTTTCTTTCCTGGTACCTGTGTGACCTGTTGTTACAAGGTGTTTGTAATGTATGATACACAACAGTCTCCAATCACCCAAAATTTAGAACATTAGCATGAAAATACTTGCTTTCTTTTAAAAGTTGTTTACATATCCTCTCTAGTAAGAGATGGGAGGCTGTTTTTTTGATTGTTTTGTTTTTCTGTTTGTTTTAACATGCACACTTACATAACAACAATTAAAAAATAAAGAGACCATGCATTTGAAAGAGCAAGGAGGGGGTATGTGGGAGGGCTTGGAAGGAGAAAAGAAAAGGGGGAAATTACATAATTATAATCTCAAAAATAAAAATATTGTGATTAATTTTAGGATAATTATTTCTTTTATTGGACACCTGGAGACAACCTGAAATAGCACACCACAAAGAGAGGGAAACAGACTGTGAGAGGCCTGTCAATTAAGAGTTTACTTCCCAACTTCAAGGATCTTCAGAACAGATCTGCTCTCACAGAGTCCGGTTTTTAAATAATTGGTTAAAGGTTAAAGGTGATTGCCTCTCACCAACCTTGTAGAAGTAGTTTTGGAGAGATGGAAAGAGATAGTCAGGTTTGGTGGTGATTTTCTCAAAAAGTAAAATATACACATGCATTAAAATCATCTTATGTTACCCCATATAATAAAAAAAATCTTAAATTAAAAAAACAGTTGGGTATAGTACCTCATGTTTGTAATTATATCCCTAGGAAGGTGAAGAGAGGCAAATCCATGGGACTCACTGACCAGAAAGCCTAGTCTTCTTGGAGACTTCTGAGACAGTGAGCCTGCCTCAAAAATAATTGAATATGAAATGGATGTTACCTGAAGAATGACACCCAACACCTAACAATGTCTTTTAGCCTCTACATGTTTGTGTACACACATGAATAGACACAGACACACACAGTGGCAGGAAAAGAAAGAGACAGCTATTAGACAAGGAAATACTGTATCTAAGATGAAGAGCTGGAGACAGAGAGAGAGCAAGGAACTGGATTTCAGGCAGCATCTTCCATCAGTCACAGGATTCCAGGAAGTAACTTCTACCAGTAACAATACTTTTCTATCATAGAAGTATTGACCCCTTCTGTCATTTAATCAAGTCACTGCTTTGTTTACAGATTTTTAAGACTTAAGTCACAGTTATTAATCAGTAAGCAAAACACATAATAACTAAACAGTTCTGGGATTCCAAATAGGATGCTGGAAGTCAGTCTTAAGAAGCAGAAGCTGTCTCCATCCGGGGCCTGCAACCACCACAGCAATCCAATGTCACTGGGACCGTTCAGCTCTACACAATGCCCTGGAAGGAACCTCAGTGAAGCCTGCAAGATCAGCTTCTGCCTACAAACCCCTTAGGTCATCTAAACAGCTGAGAACAGAAGGACTGAACATAAAAGGAGTGTACTAACATTTTTAACCATTTTTTCCATTTGGGTTCGGGCCCCAAACAGGTCTACTACGACCCAAATCAGCAGGAAGTCACTTTAAGAGAGCGACGTCCCACGCCCAGAGGGTGGGGAAGGTGTTTCTCCACCCTTCTATTTGGTTATTTGAAGGATAACTGAAAACTCTGATATTTAGGGGAAGAGACTACAAGCTGATAAATGGTCCTGTCTTAATGGGTTTTGGAGGTTAGCCCCAGGGAATTCCTACTTTTCCTTTTCTGTATCCTTCTTCCTCTCCTATGTAGGAGTACATGGGCTTGAGAAAAATGAGATATAGACATAACACAGGAAGGTCCAAGAAGAAGGGGCAGATTATTGAATATGCCCTTATACCTTTGTATATTGATACAAAATTAGTAGTTTATTTGGCTAAAGTGGTATTGACCATTGTTTATTGTGCAAAAATAAGATTGTACTGGATTACATCGATATTGATCTTTGTATATTGATACAAAATTAAGATTATAGTTGGCCACAATGGTATTGACCCTTGCATATGGACGTAATATTAAGATTGTATTGGGCTACATAGGCATTGATCTTTGTATATTGATACATAATTAAGAGTATATTTAACCACAATTGAATAGATCTTTGTATATTGATACAAATTTAAAGGTAACGCTTCCTAATGGTAGCATACATAGAGATACTTAAAAATAAAATGTGAAGCTCTGACCTCTTGATACCAACCGTCTAAAACGGTCTAGGATAGTTAAGTAAAACAAACTCCTAGTCATGCAAACATGTCACTTTGTTAGCTACTATGACAGTCTATCACAGATATTCTCTAAACTACCCAGTAATCAAGTTGCTAAGAGACAAGCAACATTTGCTTATCTAAATACAAGAGATGGATAGGGCATCTTCAAAAACCCCAAGAGATCTGCAGAATATGGCATTCAAAGATGTTATCTTAAATCAAGATTTTTTTTATATCAAGACATATCAGCGCCTGACAGCACCCCCTATTCTACTCCAAGTAGAAGATAAGCATCGAAGAATCTCCACTGTAAGATGGTTGAATTAGTGGCAAGCCTATCTCTTGGCATGAAAAAACCCCTTGCACCAACTGCAGACAGACTGCTGTCCATAAAGGACAAAACTTGGTAGCAGGGAAGTTGACAGCCTAACTCTGCCAAGACAGGGTAGGTAAGTCCTTCATAATTCCTGCTCTGCAACAAATGTCTGTCAGAGAAACAGGACCCAAAGGCTGAAGACTGATGCAGGAATGTATGGAGAGAAAATGGGAACTGTCCAGGCAGTCATTGGTATGTCCTTTCTTAGTTTTGGAAGCTGCAGGCCCTGCACTTCCTATATAAGCAGATATATTTATCCCTCTCAGGTCTCTGAGGTGGTTGAAGAATAGACAGCTAGAGTCTCATAGTTAAATTTTGAGTTGTTTAGGAATCAAGAGGGTGTTATAGATCTAAGAAGATACTCTTAAAAGTGTGTTGCAAGTTAGTATGAATGTTGAGTCAGATATAGACCTTTAAACTCATGGAGATGGTTAGATAGTAGAATGTTAAAGTCAGGGGCCAAATATGTATAAACTGGACATTGGGAAGGTATACTGGGCCATTTAACTCTCATAAATGTGGCATATTTATATCTGTTGTTTTGTATAATACTTACTGTTATAAGAGAAGGAACCATCTGTTGGACTGAAAGGGGAAACTTCTGGGGGGAAGAGGGTGGAAGGGCGGGATAGAAAGGGGGAATAGGGAGGGGTTTGTGACTGAGATGTAACTTGAAGAAAAAAAAATAAAGTATTTAAAAAAAATAACAATAAAAAAAGAAAAAAAAAAGTAGCCATTAACCCCCCCCAAAAAAAAAAGAAGAAGCAGAATCTTCTCACACACAGGAGAAGCTTCTGACCACAGGAAGTAGGGTGCACTGTACCCTATGGGCAAAGGTGCATACAATTCATTTATTTCCCCTTCCATATTCCCCCAGACACAAATCTACAAACTCAGCCTATGTCCTAAAACCTACCTCAAAGGAATACAGGTTTTTCTAAACCACCACCACCAACAAAACTGTGATGGCATCTCACTCTCCTAACTCACTTCACCCCCCTCTTGTCCAGTATAGTATCAAGGTTCTGCAGCAGCCTTCTTACTGATTCACTGGTGTTTCCCTAACTTGTAGAATGTTTATCTTAAGTATACATCTCCATTTCTTTTCGGAACAAAAGCAAGCCTTGTTTAGGTGCATTGCTTTGTTTAAGCAGCAGCTTGCACAGTGAGAATGACAACCTGTCCTTTTTGGTGAATTAAATCCATGTTGCAACCAGCCACTCTATTCTTAACACCTAGGGAGATTTCCTTGTCAATGGAATGACATGCATTGTAAAGGATATGTCAAGTCACATATTAATAATGACATTCAGGATACATCTTCCTTGTTGTCACAGAGCCTCATTTTCTTGATTTTGTGTTTTAAATTTTATCATCATCCTTATTATTATTATATATCATTATTGTGTGTGTGTGTGTGTGTGTGTGTGTGTGTGTACATAATGTATGAAAACAATTTTGTTCAGTCAGTTCTCTTCTTCCACCTTATGTCAACTTTGGGGACAAAACTTGGACCACCAGGAGTTCATGGCAAGTGCCTTTGCACACTTAAATGACTATCTTGCCCACTGACTCTGACTTTGTGTTTTTATCAATTTTATTTGGATACAGTTATTCTAGGAATCCCAGATGCCTTATTCTCAAGGGAAGACTTTATTGTAGTTACATGGTGTGGACAAAAGTTTGATGAGATAGTAGGATGGGAAGAATAAGAAAGAAAATCTCCATCTTGAGTAGACGCTGCCTTCTAGCAAGTGTCTAAGCCAGTGTGGGATGGGTGGTTTTGTCAAGCATGGGCTGTTTGCAGCCTCTTTCTGGCCGCTGCCACAGGGGTGATTTTATATCCTGGACCTTTTCTGTTGACAGACAGGTACATGCTGTTATCACACACTGTATCTAAGGGGTTTTCCTGGAGAAAAGTAAAGAAAGCTTTTCAGAGTGCACACAGCTATGATACTGAACCAACCACTTGTTAAATAATGAACTTGTCATCAGCTTTAAATAACAAGCTATTCAGCTCCCAAAGTGTTTATACAATTTTTTTTTTATATATAATGGCTTTTTTTTTCCTAGTCCAAGTTCATTTAACTTTACAAAATGTAGCCTCTTCCACCTGGCATCCTCCCATCTAATCAAACAAGACCACTGTGTCAATCTCACTGAAAAATCAACACCCACGCTAAGGTTGTCTGTAGACACACAAACGTGTGTGTGTCCACGTTAAAACTTACCTATCATGAATGATGCTCTCAGGTATTAAGTGCCAAAACTGTGCTGCAATCTGAGGTCTGACTTCACTCACTGGGCGTGCAGCTTCCACCTTCAACTCTAAGTGTGGATCTAGGGGCAGCTTGGGTGTTCCTTCTCCACAAAAGTGAAAGGTTCTCACACCTTATCAAGGTTAGGAGGAGGTCACTCTCCAGGAGACAAAAAGCATCAACACCTGCTGGATTTCCCTACTGTTAGGAAATGCCTCCCTGCTCTTGGAAAAAGAAAGAAAACAAAAACTAAACCAGCCAAAATCCCAGAGCTGATGGGAGAGGGGTTTACAGGAACCCCCTCCCAATCTGAGGAACTGTTAGCAATTAATGGCTGCCAGGATGGGACAGACAGTTTTCTTCAGGGAAATCAGGCCCTGAGGAGCCACCCCTGCTCCCACAGCTCTATGCATACAGTCAGCACTAAGTGGACTCAGAGGGAATTTTTTTTAAGAGCACATGAAATTGGGATGGGGGGGGGAGCGAAGATGGCGGCGACCTACACTGACACATTCTGAACGCGGGGGAAAAAAGAGCCATAAAAAACACAGAGTTACTGGGCACTGTGCAAAAACCGGAGGGGCTAGACCCCCCCCCCCCGGGAACGCTCACAGCTCCCAAGGGACTGTTAAAAGTCCCAGGGCAAGGCTCTCCCCATCTCTCACAGACACGGAGGCCACTAAACCGGGGACTCGGGAACTCCCATTTGGAGAGGCGCCTGGTAAGATCGTTCCCAACTTACAGCAGGCAGAATCAGGGTCCACTTGGCCATAGATCGCTGTCCTATTGGGCTCCCCACACATCAGGTTGAACTTATACCCACTTAGAAAAGGTTGCGAGATAGTGGAAGCTTTAGCAAGGAACAAACAGGGGGCTCAGCGGGTGGTCCGCAGCAGCCGCTTGTGAAGCGGAGGGCGGGAGGTTCCGAGAGAGCGCAGGAAGCAGGGAACACAAAAGCAGGCGGGAGCGGCCAAATCTCCCACACTCAGGATAGCGCAGCTGGGGAGAGAGCACTGCTGGCAGGGCCAAATTCCCGCCAGTCCACGGCAGGTCATCTGGGGAGAGAGACAGGCGTGGGTGGGACCAGGGGTCCGTGCACCCACGGCGGAGCTGCTGGGACGAGAGGTGCACTCAGGCAGCCGGAGGATCTGGGGCTTGGGGTATCCACGGGACCGTGGCGGCGCAGACAGGAAGGAAATCAGGCACAGGGTCCAGCCCTGTGGCGAGAAGACTAGAGAGAAACCAGAAATCGGGACCATAGCTGTATCCTGGAAAATCCAGACATATCAGGTGTGGAGCCAGACCCTGTCAGCCTCCGGGACGACAAACAAAGCCCACAGAAT
>CAJQZJ010032236.1:3159527-3181220 GCA_907164525.1 Lophiomys imhausi
GCTAAAGTGGTATTGACCATTGTTTATTGTGCAAAAATAAGATTGTATTGGATTACATCGGTATTGATCTTTGTATATTGATACAAAATTAAGATTATAGTTGGCCACAATGGTATTGACCCTTGCATATGGACGTAATATTAAGATTATATTGGGCTACATAGGCATTGATCTTGGTATATTGATACATAATTAAGAGTATATTTAACCACAATTGAATAGATTTAAAGATAATGCTTCCCAATGGTATCATACCTAGAGATACTTAAAAATAAAATGTGAAGCTCTGACCGCTTGATACCAACCGTCTAAAATGGTCTAGGATAGTTAAAACATACTCCTAGTCATGCAAACATGTCTCTTTGTTAGCTACTATGACAGTCTATCACAGATATTCTCTAAACTACCCAGTAACCAAGTTGCTAAGAGACAAGCAACATTTGCTTATCTAAATACAAGAGATGGTTAGGGCATCTTCAAAAACCCCTAGAGATCTGCAGAATATGGCATTCAAAGATGTTATCTTAAATCAAGATTTTTTTTTTGATATCGAGACATATCAGCGCCTGACAGCACCCCCTATTCTACTCCAAGTAGAAGATAAGCATCGAAGAACCTCCACTGTAAGATGGTTGAATTAGTGGCAAGCCTTTCTCTTGGCATGAAAAAACCCCTTGCACCAACTGCAGACAGACTGCTGTCCAAAAAGGACAAAACTTGGTAGCAGGGAAGTCGACAGCCTAACTCTGCCAAGACAGGGTAGGTAAGTCTTTCATAATCCCTGCTCTACAACAAATGTCTGTCAGAGAAACAGGACCCAAAGCCTGAAGATTGATGCTGGAATGTATGGAGAGAAAATGGGAACTGTCCAGGCAGTTACTGGTATGTTCTTTCTTAGTTTTGGAAGCTGCAGGCTCTGCACTTCCTATATAAGCAAATATATTTATCCCTCTCAGGTCTCTGAGGTGGTTGAAGAATAGACAGATAGAATCTTATAGTTAAATTTTGAACTGTTTAGGAATCAAGAGGGTGTTATAGATCTAAGAAGATACTCTTAAAAGTGTGTTGCAAGATAGTATGAATGTTGAGTCACATATAGACCTTTAAACTCATGGAGTTGGGTAGATAGTAGAATGTTAAAGTCAGGGGCCAAATAGGTATAAACTGAACATTGGGAAGGTATACTGGGCCAATTTAATCTCATAAATGTGGCATATTTATATCTATTGTTTTGTATAATACTTACTGTTATAAGAGAAGGAACCAGCTGTTGGACTGAAAGGGGAAACCTCTGGAGGGAAGAGGGTGGAAGGGCGGGTTAGGAAGGGGGAATAGGGAGGGGTTTGTTACTGAGATGTAACTTGAAGAAAAAAAAATAAAGTATTTATATAAAAAAAAAAAAAAGAAATTGGGATGGGGAAGTGGTAGGAGAGATAGGAAAGGAGCTGTGGGAAAAGAATGGGATTGGATTTTATCTAAACACATTATATGCACATATTAATATTAAATAAAAATTTATTTTTTCATGTAATATTTTGATCATGTTTTTCCTCTCTCCCAGATGCTCCCAACTCCACCCCACCTCCCTACCCACCTAACTTCATCTCTCCCCCCACCTTGCAAGAAACCAAAACTTCCATTTGTGCACTTATTTTGAAAAATATTTTTTGAAAAAGAAAGCAAACAACTATACCACCTACTTCTCACTATCTTGTTAGGACTTTGAGTCAGTTTTAGCAAATTGACCTTGTTCTGTTGTTTGGTTTAGTTATTTGACACATCTGAATAAAATGCTTTGAATTATGCGACTTTACTTTTTGGTTAAGGTCCCAGCACTTGCTTCTCCAGCCTGTTAAAAACAAACAAACAAAAAATAAACTGTGAGATATGAACGGACACTGAGATCTTCATAAGAGTTTTATATCCTTACTTTAAAAGGCAGTGAGGTGAGAAGAAATGATTAGCCCAAGTTCACACAGTCATTTTCTAAGGAAATAGTGAGGAAAGGATGCTAGGCCTCCTAAACCAGAAGCTGGGAGAGGTTTCCTTTACTGTGTGTTTCGAGGAGGGGAGGCTCACTGAAAACCCATGGGTATGCTTTGATTCTCTGGTCTGTTATGATGTTCAAAAACAAGCCATCTTTACTGTTGATATATTTATCTTGAACAGACAAGAAATATTTGATGGAGTAAAGAAGAACATATTTCATCAGACTCAATGAGTTTATTTTCTTTTCCATAAGATGGATACAAACCCAGAATTAAATTTAAAAGAAAAGAAACAAAACAAACAAAAGCAACTAAAAGAAGTGAAAAATCAAAACTCTGTAAAATAACTCTCTTTGCAAGCCTTGACCTCTCTAATTTATTGCTGGCTCTCCTTGCTTTTTGCCGACTGCTCAATCCTTTCTCTCCTCTGGACTCAGGGGTATAACATTTCATTGTTCATTTGCAGAGGTGAAGGAGATAAGGAAAAGAGCCAAAGAAAAATCATAAGATATATATGTAGGGAGAGAAACACACATGTTCATACACACATAAACACACATGTTCATTCACACACAAACCACCTAAAATCCACAAAACCAGAAGCCATAACATATATGCAAACTGCAAAGCCCTGTCAAAACCCTGTGAGACAAAGCTCCTCAAAAGATGCAATTGAGTTCATTTTATACTGACCATCTACTGCTTGGCGTGGCACCAAGCTAGACAAAGAGATGCCCACCATGCAGTGAGAAGCCAGACACCCCTCCCTTGCTGCTCACTATCTAGAATTCAGAACCACTCCATCCATAAGACCCAAGGGCTTGGCATACTGCTCTTCCTGTGCTTAAAATGCCTGCTGTGGGGGTAAAACATGTCTAATCCCACTGCTCTTCAGAAAGGCTGCCTGGTCCATGGGGAATAGAAGAAAGATTTGTTAAGATACAACACAGCAGTCATAAGTATTCATTTAGTTTAGGCCACTAGGCTGTGGGGGACCTTCCCATCAGTGAGACCCTGTCTAAATGCAGACTTGTAATACAATGTGGCTTCTTAAATTGGAATAAATGCTCAACCTGAAAAGCTATGATGGAGAAAGAAAAAAGAAAGAAAGACTCCTGGGACGTATTGGACACAGATAAACAAGGAAAACACACAATAAACTGATCAGAATGTATGTACAAGCATTAATTGATTCAAGGAGGCAAGGTGCAGTCTAGATGAACATTACTGTAAACATTAGTGAAATATTTGAGAATTATGGTGTTAAAAGTCTCCACACACACAGCCCTTATTTGTTTGTTGTGCATCTTTATTATGAACTCCAGATTTTCCTTTAAAAAAAATCTAATTATTACCAAGTAAAAGACAAAGGGCACTTAATGACAAATGTGCTAATTTCAAATTTCCAAATAGGAAATAAATTGAGGGCTCAATGAATCAGTTCACCAAATAGCAGAAGCTCTGCTGAGGATGGATGTATCAGGCCTCAGTTTGATGAAGGAAAATAAAATAGTCAACATGATGGACACACAAGGGCAACAGACCATTTCGTAAATAACTGAAAAAGTTTTGATTGTTAAAAGAACACTTCTTGTGGCTGTGAAAATAACAGGCAGTTCCTTGATGTAATATATAAGAAACTTATTTTATTTTTATGTGCTGTATGTGTTATTAATTATATTATCAATATTAAAAATGTAATACGACACTAATCAAGCTCTCCTTCCCAACAAGTCATAATTAAATAAATCCCACATTCTTGATTGTGCTAAGACCAATTAAATCTAATTTCTCTTCTGTTTCCATACATAGGCTACAGCTGTACACACTATCTAGGGGTAATTAATTGCCACCAACTGCCTCCTTTTAAAGAGTGGAATGTCTGAAATTGGTGGCACAACATGTGACCTGAAGCCAAACAGAGCTTGATGCTATTTGCAATGTGCATGACTCTTTAATGACCAGGGGAGATGTTTTCTTCCTTCAACAAACTGCTGTCCATTTTCTCTGTCTCTTACATAGCAACACATAGGATCTACCTGTGTAACCAGGTCTTCTTGGCTTCATAAATATGTTTGAACTACATAGAAAACAATGGACAAATGTGGGACAGGTTTTTCCTAACCCCAATGCTCATAAGGACTGACCACTGCCTTTCAGTGAGATCCAACACCTACAATGCCCGGAGACTTCAGCTAGTCTATGCCTGGACTAAAGATGTTAAATGGTTTCAGCTTAAATGAGTAAGTTTCATCTTTACTAGAAAACTATTTGAACAATGTATTTGGGAGGGAGGGCTATAGTTTTTATTATTTAAAACTTAAAGGGAAGCTCAGACACTAAGTCCTAAATGGGATGTCTCCAACAAATCCCTCCCCTCAGGGCTGAGAATCCTACAGAAGAGGAAAAGTCATCGGAAGATTGTAAGAACTGGAGGGAATAGAGGACCCTAAGGCAACAAAGCCCTCTAAAGCACCAGGACTGTCACACATATGAACTCACAAAGACTGTAGCAGCCACACAGAACCTATATGGAATGCCAGCATTGTAAGGGAAAATGGACAAAAGCCCCATCACTAACCCAGAAGCTATGTCAAATTCATAACCACTTGCAAATAAAAAAAAAAATCAGTTCTCTCCAATGGAGTCTCCTTGAGAATATAAACTGCTTGTAAGGCCAGGTGCCACGCCAAGCAGTAGATGGTCAGTATAAAATGAACTCAATTGCATCTTTTGAGGAGCTTTGTCTCACAGGGTTTTGACAGGGCTTTGCAGTTTGCATATATGTTATGGCTTCTGGTTTTGTGGATTTTAGGTGGTTTGTGTGTGAATGAACATGTGTATTTATGTGTGTATGAACATGTGTGTTTCTCTCCCTACAGATATATCTTATGGTTTTTCTTTGGCTCTTTTCCTTCTCTACAAGCTGAACCAAGCACGCTTATCTATCTGTCTAGCCCTTGTTTGTGTGTATTTGAAAATGTACTTAAGGACTGTGGAGAAGGTTCAGTCAGACCAGAGTTTGGATGCCCAGAACCTATGTAAGAAGGAGAGCATGGTAACTTTTGCCTGCAATCCCAGTGATGAGGAGATGGGGGAGTGGCAGAGACAGGAACATTCCCAAAGAACATTGGCCATCTAGCCAGCCAATGTGAGACAATGTCTTAATCAAAATGTGGAAGGAATTACACTGAGGTTATCCTCTGGCCTCCACACACAGATATATACAGACAGATGTTTACACACACACACACACACACACACACACACACACACACACACATACACATGTGTGCAGTGTAAATAAATAAAATACACTAAATTTACATTCATCCCTGTGTCTACTAGGGGAAAAGAAATAGAGTTGATTCTCAGCTCCTAAATCAGGTCCCGATCAGAGGTGATCATTCCCCAGATAGTTCCCCAGGCTTGCTGTTCTCGTTGAGAAGCTACATAATATAATCCCACAACCTGTTCTGTCCACACCCTCTGTAGAGCTCTTCTGTAATAGCAGGTGGCTTGAAAACAACACAGAAGCTGAGTAGTGTAAACACAAAAGCCGTTCTCATTCTTTAAACTCAACTATTTCAATAATGCAATATCTTCCATGATTTTTTAAAGATATGCATCCTAGTTGGCTTATCCACAATAAAAGTCACAACTGTTTCTGTTCTAAAAGTCAGGACTCTCCTGTTTCATGTGTGTAACCTCAGCTTTTGTTTACCTCTGGCCAAATATAATGATTTACAAAATTCACACTTCATGTAGATGCTAGCTGCCAGCATCCTCTTCCAACTTGGGGTTACTTTCCCACTTGTATCATTGGATAAAGGCATTAGACAACAAAAGTCTACTAGTGGCCTCTAAATAACTCCCCATGTTTAAGCCGATGCTCTGACAGTGATATTTCAAGAAGACACTGGGTTTACCTTCTTCATGTCGATAGTTTACAAGTCACTGGAAATTTCACAGTTTGTGTACTTCTGCCCTCAGTAAAGCACTGTAAGAGTGTTTTCATTACCAATGCCCATGCATGTGTTTCTCTGTGGGTATACACAGTAAATCAAGATGTCCTTTGGAGGTCAGCAAAGCCCTGCCCTGGAATGCTATAGCATTTACCACAGGTATGATCCAACTTCCTTTGTAAATCACTTTGGGCATGTGCTCTCTGAAATCTGTGTGTGAATTATTGCCTTATTTTCATACGGTGGGTATTGTTTATTATGGAAGGGCCATTAACCCTGTAAGATGCTGATAATCTTCCACTTGCTTGTCTGCAGCAGAAGATCATTTACTGTCACCCTGATTAAATATATTATGGCAGCCCAGCTAGTAATGCACAGGGTATGCACACTGGAAGACCATGCCTCACACACTTTCTCGCTACTCTCCAGCTCTCCACAGAGGCATTTCTGTGTCTAATTTGATGCTTTTCAAATAAAGAACATTACAAGGAGCTATTTTACCATCATATTCTTACATACATCAGTCTCCAGAGAGACCCCAAGAAAAGGATTTATAAAAAAATGACATAAAGTAACACTTCTGATTACATTTATTATTAGTGTCCAGAGTCTGCGTACTTTAGTCTCCAGAAACTCTAAACTCAAGGTGTCTCCTTTACTACAAGCAATAAAAACAAATTTCAAGCTGACTTTCCTCAAAACAGGCACTAACAGAATGCCACTCCACGGGTTAGTTTTAAACCTCAGCCTACCAGGGGAGCTTGAGCGTGGCATGCAAGGATACATCCCACATACACAGATCCATAAAGATACATTATAAATTACAGTTTCTACATACTATCTCTATACACAGAGAGAAGCTGCTATAATTTAGTTATTTACTATGTACTACCAGTGCTGTAAAATGTCATTTTCTAAGAATACATCCGAGGCTTAAGTCAGCATTTTTATGATATCATCTGCACTGGGAAAACATTAAAGGCTCAATATTTAATAAACATAATAAACATCCCCATGAAACAAATTGTTCATAAACTACCTGTTTAATTTTTCAAGGTTCCTGAACCACATATTTTCTTATTAGTTGTGAGCCTGCTGGGTTGGAGGATAGATAGGGCCTGTCAGGGATAGAATATAATGTAGCGGTTTTATGAATTATTTCTTTGAGGGAAAGCCTATTACAGCTGACAAGAGGGTGATGATATTAGCCCATCATCATTCAGACGGCACCACCCTTCCCCCTTTCATCCGTCAGGTCCCTTGTATGGGGCTGGAAGCCACACCGTCTTTGCACAGCCTACACAAAGACAAATTTTACTCTTTTTCTGAGTCCATGAAACATTTAGTATTTCATTTTGAATCATGGCAGATGACAGAAACAAATGGCCTAATGAATCTCGCTTATTGTCCCTTGCAAATCCGATGAGCTAAAAGTAAAAATCTCTCTTTCTATTCTCTGTTTTGTTTTTTCTTTCTTCCTTCTTTTTGTTTTCCTTTTTTATGCTCCTTTTCCCCCTGGTAAGATTTTTGGCTGTATTCTAAATAGATGCTGAGGTCATACAATTATTTTCATACATAAGTCATTGGATTTCTTAATCAGTCCCATCATTCTTGAATGGCCCTCTCTCTACTACAGACTTCAGTCACCTTTTCAAGGATGTGCCTTTTATAAATGTTATTGCTATATAATATGTAAATACACCAGAAGACAGAATCAGAAGAAAATAATAATAGATAAATTCTTAATGTCTTTGGGGAAAATGATCAAGATGTATCAGGAAGTATGAATTAGCTGCCTTTTCTTCTGGTATTAGTAAGAAGTTTAATCACGTTTTCCACATTGCTGGTTTGCAAGCTATTTGACTGAGCCTGTGAGGTATCTATGGTTGCTTTTTTCCAGTTGCACCTGCGGTGAGTATGACATAGGTTGAGGGAGGGATCTGTTGAGTAGGGTTGCTCTAGGAACTGAGTCTACACACCAGCAGTATTCTTCCCTTGGCTACTCAGCAGGCAACTGGGCACAGCTAAGTCCAAGGCACTGCATCTCAGGAGACCTGGAAAACAGTGTCCACCAAAATCAGATTTCCTTCATGCTCTCTGCTACAATCTTTAAAGGAAAGTCTTGTTCTCTAGACATATTGAGGTCCCTTCAGCTGCCTCAAACAGTGTTATCAAGGGGCTCCCGTTCCAGGGCCTGGCCCTTAGCATGTATCAGGCTTTCAACGCATTTGAGTGTGTAAAAATGGAGAAGAAGAAAGAAGTGCAGAATTGGGGCTAAAATAAGGAAGATGGTTAGAGTCATTAGAGAAAATGAGGAAAACTCCTCTGGTTCTTTGCTCAGCCTTGGCCTCTTTTATTATTTTCTCTGCTTCTCTCTAATGACTTTTTCATAGCTATTAGAGTTGTCAAGTATATTTTTCTTAGTTCAGCTGTGTACAATTGATCCCGATAGATTTTCATATCTCCAAACTAAAGCAGAGTCTGCTGTTAGCAAGAATACTAATTCTGTGCTTAAGAACAAAAGAAAGGGGGAGATGGGAACAGTTGGACAGCTGATGCTGTAACACAGACCAGAGGCACACCAGGTCAAATCCCCTTCATCCGGGGAGAAAGCATTGACCGGTGAGGTTTATCAGTCACACAGTGTTAATTACTTAGGTCTACACAATTTCATGCTTCCGTAGAGTATAAAGTCAGGTTGACCATTCTTGACCAAATGAAATTTTCCAGTTTTCTTTGATCATGTAAGTTTCTTTCAGAAAGAAAGTACCACAAGAAACACTGGTTTTTAATATATGTTGTAAATTTTTCTAACCAATTTTTTTTTTTTTTTGCTGGTTGTGCATAATTATGACCCAGTCTTTAGGAAGCATAGCAACAAAAAATTTTGTTTGTTTTTCAAGACAGGGTTTCTCTGTGTATCTTGGCTGTTCTGGACTCACTTTGTAGACCAGGCTGGCCTTGAACTCACAGAGATCCACCTGCCTCTGCCTCCTGAGTGTTGGGATTAAAGGCATGTGCCACCACACCTGGCAATTAGACAGCTGTGAACTGCCTTGTGGGTGCTAGGATTTGAACTTGGGTCCTTTGGAAGAACAGCCAGTACTCTTAACCACTGAGCCATCTCTCCAGCCCCTCAAAAAATATTTTTATTAAATATTAAAACACTTTTATTATGATCTCGAGTTACTCATTTCAAATCCAGCCATTTGTTACCTCTTCCCTGGTGGTCTACAAGTTAAGGCTTTGGTTCTCTCAAAACCATTTACTTTCCCAAAGAGAGATTATTATAACTAAGTCATGTATTCCATTAATTTCTAAAGAATAAGAAAACCTTATATTCCAACTAGTTTATACACTGATATCAAAGACAGTTGTACAAATAGACTTTTCTGTTAAGTTATAGGTCTAACCTTTTGATCAGTTGAGTACTGTCCTCTAATCTAGGCCTTTGGTGGTCTTTCTGTGTCCATCACTGAACCTGGTTTATATATCAGGCTGAAGAAAAAAATAATTTAATTGGAAGAATCAACTGAATTTACACTTCTTCCTATCTCCTGCATTTTATCAGTTGAAGGGAAAGTTGTGCTTACAAAAGCAAATACTTATTAATGTACTTTCAATTCTGCAACAAACTAAACCCAAAAAGAGGCAAAGTAAAGCAAAACAAATACTTTTGTCCCCGTAGACCTGCCTTGATTTTTTTAAAGAATTTATTTTATTTTATGTGTATGCATGTATTCCTGAGTACATGTATGCATACCACATGTGTACAAATCCCACAGGGACCAGAAAAGAGTATCAGATCTCCCTGGAACTGAGTTACAAGCAGTTCTAAGTTGAGTCTGTGGGTGCTGGGAGTCAAATCTAAGTCCTTTGCAACAGCAGTAACTGTTCCTAATCACTGATTCATCTTTCCAGTTCCCTGGTTTGATTTTTAAGACTCAACACATAAACACATCCTTGATAAGCTAACTTACTATCTTATGTTTTCCATATCCCTATAATGAAGGCAATTTGATGCTCTCTTTAATCATGTAAATCCATTGTTTTCATGATGTTAAAAAGTATCATGTCCTTACTTGGTTTGTGTCCTGGAACCTTCTAGGGAAACAAGGAAAAGAAGAAAGGACAGACACACATGGATATACATGGGATACATGGTTACAAAAAGATTAGGATTTGGTGATCTGGGTTCTCAGATAGTGAAGCCTCAGCAGCCTTGAAGCTCATTGAGTTTTCAACATACAGTTGAGTAGGGAGCAAGACTTATTTCATACAGCCAAACAAGGAGGTGGGATAATTACATATAGATAAACAAGGAGCCAGGATTATTATGTAGAGTGGAACAAGGAGGCAGTTTTTGCTAATCTCAGTAAGAATAGTCTCTATAGAGGAGCAGACTTCAGGCTGTAAACATTCGGGGTGGGGAGAAAGCTTTCATGGACATTTTCGGTACACACTAGGACCAGAGGAAAAAGGCTGAGACATGTCTCTGAGTCTTACCAGGAGAAGACTTTGCCACTCCCATGAGACCAAGGCATTGGTGTTTTTGAAATGGACACAGTTGTGTCAAACAATATACATTCACTCAGGACTCTACTAACTCCCTACATTATCCCTTTAAATTCCACAAAAACATGACATATTGAACAACAACACAAAACCAAAACAAAAAAAAAAACAAAACACTGTGATATCTTTACTGTCATATAATGTTGCAAACTCCTCAATCAACTCAAGTTAGATACTGTGTCCAAAAATTTGAGGCACAGTATTTGAGTGTACTTCTTAAAAGAGAAGGGAGTGATGGTAATATTAGTTGAAACTGCTGCTTTTGTAGGTCAGAAATGGTTCGTGTGATTCGATTTAATTAGATGCTAAATTTGTATTAAGTCTAAATTGCACATTTCTTGTAGAGAAAGAAGTACATAAAATTGCTCAATGATGTCTCAATGCCTGGTGAGGGTGTAGTTATTACCTCCAAAGTCAACATAAAATTTCATTAAAAGAATTCAATACCAACAGAGTTCAAGGGAAACCCCAGGAGTTTACTTACACTTCTGATCATATGTCAACTCTTGCATTCTCAGAAGAGGAACCTGCTCTTCTCCATATCTCTCTATTTTATAAAAGAACATATGAAGCTCTTCTCCCTTTGTCAACATTTTGGTCCCATAGAAATTGTCAATAAAAGGTTTAAAATAATAACAGGGCAAGGAAGACCCCCACACACACACACACACACACAAGGTGTGGCCAGCATATACACACTGAATATTCCTTCAGAGAGTCCGTCACACTCAGAATACTCCTTCCCCATCCCTGGGCAGATATTGTCCTCAAATTATCAACAATTTCATTCTTATTAGAAATTGCTGGTGATCTTTGTGTCTTGTGAATGATATCTGATGGGTTAGCAGAGGCTGTACCTGGAGCATGGAGACCCCACTCCTGTGAAGCCCCACCTACTGCCACCTCACTTCTTCAACTGTTTCTTGGAGGTAAGTCCACCAAATGTAGTCTAGACATCATTGCTGATGATGTCCTGAGTAGGAAGACAGGAAATGCTGAGTTGGGTATTATCACATTCCTTTCCTGGTTGAGCTATAAACAAACACCTAGACATTACAGATAGAACACTGTCAGCAGACCAAAGAAACAACTCAACTAGACCCAAGCATAACTTAGAGAACAAATGAAGATTTTTTTGAGGGGTGCTACCTATAGGAACATGAGTGACTCTTAGCTGCACCACCAAAAAAGCCTGTCTGGCATGGATAATAATTCACAAATGCTATACCTCTATAGCTGCCTGCCCAGCAATTGCTCCCTGCTTTTGTAAGCTGGGAGAAGAGATCTTATGAGTCTTGTCATTTTCTGTGCTTCCCTGAGCCTTTTAAGTTTGCTGAGTTTTTTTTTTTTTTTTTTTCTGAGCCTTCTGTCCTTAGCTTCCTGAGTTTTATAATATCCCCTTCCCTCCTCTAGGAGGAAATGTTTCAATTTGTAGGTAATGGATACAGAAGTATACACACCGTATGTATCCTACATTCTAGTGCAGGGTGCTGTGGTATTTTGAATGTCAGAATTCCATAACCAGGCAGCAGTATACAGGTTTGAGAGGGACCATGGAGAAAAGGTGAGGCTTTCTTTCCTTGCTTTTAAAACAAGGAGTTCTTGATTTTCATTTTTCAGTTACAATTGCAGACAGTGTAGCTAAAAATGAATAAGGAAACAATGTAAGGTAAAGTGGTCCAATGCCTTAGAAATTACTTTTCTGCCTAAAGTAAGTAGATTAAAATACCAACTTCAGAAAACAGGGCGGTGGAGGCAAAAGATGTCATTGTGTTATGAGATCTCAGTTGACTCTTCTTCTAATGAGATAAAGAGTCTGAAAGACTGAATAGCTAACCAAAGAACATGCATGGGTTGGACCTAGGTCCCCTACACATTTGAAGCTGATAGGTTGCTTGGTCTTCACGTGGGTCCCCTAACAATTGGAGTGGGGGCTGTCTCTGACTTGGACTCTGTTGCCTGCCTTTGGATCCCTTTCTCTTAGCACAACTACATTGCCTGGCCTCAGTGGAAGAGTCCCTTAGTCCTGATGTGACTTAATATACCAGAGTGGGTTGCAAGATAATGAGGTTCTCCTTGAAAGTATGCTACTGAAAAGAGTGTTCTGTGTGTATTTGGCTCTAAAACAAATTTCAGTTCCTTGAACGTTGAGAAACTTGTCCTAGTTCTTACTGTCCAACATGTAATATCTCTTGGTTTGGGGTTATTTTTGCATGTGTTTATTTTGTGCTATGAGTTATTGAATATCTTTATACGCAGTTTCTTTAATTCTGTAATTTGCTCATGGTAGACCCTTAATAGGTTGGTCAACTGATAAATTAATTAGGATTAAATCCAACACCCCAAAAAGTCTTGTCTGCCATCTAACTTTTAATTTTTAAACAATCACCAGTCAGACGCTGTGTGTGCTGTGTTCCAACTTAGAAACTTTTCTTCACTTTCTGCCTACATAAAATTCCCCCATTTGCCAAGATCCAAAACCAGTATAAATACCAATCTGAGTTTTTTCCATTAATGGTGCCACTGAAACTCATCTGACTCTCCTTACTCTTCCAGTAGAATAAGTTTGTGCTGAAGTAATGATCACATCTTATTTTTTCCTACTGAACTCAACACTAAGTTACTCGAGCCTTTATTAAATCTCCATGTTCCCCATCTTTCTCAACCAGGAGTTCATTTATCTCCAAAATAGAAACAAATTTATTTCCAAATGTCAGAACTGTAAAATATATGAGTATGATTTACAGCACAATAAAACTGTTTAGTATATACTTATTTGTATACAGATGAAAACATTATTCACTGAGTAGCTAATTACTAATTCTGGAGGAAATCAAGAATGAACCTCATCTCTATAATTAAAACAAACAGAGCAATAAGTAACAAAAGTGTCCAGCAAACAATCTGTGAAAATTTTGTTGCATTACAACAATAGACAGAATATCAGTGTCCTCAATACAGTCTTTAGAGGTGACATATCAAACTGCAATATTTCATTCTTTGCCTACAATGTCATCTTTAAATATACAATTGACTTTGTCTTAGATATCTAATGTTGCCATTTAGACTTCAAGTCCATCTTTTTGTTTCTTTTGCAGTTCACTCCTCACCTTACGCTATAATTTTCAATGACCCGTGGATTTCTCAAAGGAAAGAATGCTATGTATTTAAAATCTCTTCCTTTCTATCACTTGGTACAGTGATCCACAAAGGACAATTGTTAACTTTGATCAGTAGAGAATGCCAATTAAAAACTGGAGAAAACCCAGGCCAACCATACCATATTCCAGTTATCATAAAATTAATAAAGTAAAAATGAAATGTGGAAATGTTTTTAAAATGTATTAGTCAGCCAAAAGCCATCACAAATATAATAAAATAAGCAGTCACAAGTGGAGCTTAAAAATGAAACACAAATTTTGACTGACTCTCCCCCATTGACCACACAGAAGCCTCCTACTCTATCTGAGAGAGAAGAAGTCCTGAGTAATGGCTGTGAAACCTAGCTAACATTCCCATGTATCTTTGGTATGCTCAGATTATGTTTTGGCAGAGCCTACAGATTGAGGTCTGGATCTCCATGCTTTCTCCCCAGCATTGTATTTCTTAGGGTTATGAATGATGTTGCCCATGACACTAGTTCACTTACTTAAACTGATATGTAATATTCCATTTTCTTTCGCATATTGTTTCTTTTTGGTCTGTTTTTCAAAAATGTGCAGGGTTATTTTTAATATTCTTTAATTTGTTCTCACAAGAATATATGCCTTGACTATATATCTAAATTAAGTTTAGCATTATTGAATTTATTAATTTATTCTTTATACTGTCTACTTTTTTAGACATTGTCCCTTATTCTAAGTGAATGTATTTGATTATAAAAGTGTAAAATGTTTCCCTTTAAGTTTATTTGTCAGGTTTATTTTTGTACATGGTATTATATATTAAAAATTTTTTGATATAATAATGTTGTGGTGGCACATGCCTTTAACCCTAGCACTTGGGAGGTAGAGAGAGGTAGGTGGATATCTGTGAGTTCAAGACCAGCCTGGTCTACAGAGTGAGTTCCAGGATAGCCAGGGTTACACAGAAAAACCATGTCTCAAAAAAAAAAATCAGCCCCAGAAGTATTTATTGACACATTTCATTTTCTTTTCCTCATTGATATCAGAGAAAGTTATGACCATTAATGGATATTTTAGAATTACTTATGAGTTTCCTTACTCAATAAATTATTATACACATCCGACTTTGTCTCAACAAGAGTATTGCTATATTAATATATTAATTATTAGCTTTATGGGTCTTGAGAGCTAATAGAAGAAGTCTCACCTGAATGTTTATGTTTCAGAGATGTCTGGGTGGGGCCAGCAGGAATTTTTAACAGGATAAAGTGCTCCCATAAACCCTTTTGACGTGAGTGTGGCCACTGGGATTTATGTGGTAGAAAGGGAAAATCAACTCCCAAAAGTTGTCCTTTGACATCCACACATACACACCATGACACATATACCACACAAATAAATAAATATTCCTAATAGCTTTATCACATCTTCTGTTGGCTTCTTCTGTGATTACTAATTCAAAGAATATTTCTTAAATAGTACAGTCTGAGGTTCTTGCAGTATATAAAACTGCAACTGATTAAAAAAATTACTATGAATTGTGTGTGTGTGTCCTTATACAGCTATGTGCACACAAATGCAGGTACCTGCAGAAGCCAGAGGTGTCAGATCTCTGTGAAACTTGAGTATAGGCAGTCACAAGCCACCTGACATACATGAGCATTAACTTCTCAATGCAGTTCCTCTACAAGGGCAGCTGGTTCTTAACTGCAGTGCAGTCTTTCCAACCCCACATAAGTGAATTTTTGTATATTGAACTTATATCTAATGACCTTTGGATAATACATCAAGCAATAAATGAGCAAAGGAGTGTGGTTCTGAGTCTTCCAGGAAGCTCATGTCTTGTCAGGCATCAAACCATAAGTGCACACTTCTCAGACAGAAGGTCAGAGCTCCATCGGTTTCCAGGCAGGAAAGGATGAAACATGGAATGAGATTCATGTCACAAAATCTGGCTGGAAAAAAAACAAAAACAAACAAACAAACAAACAAAAACCAGAAGAATAGATTTTCTGCACCACGAAGTGTTAGCAGCCCTCAGATACACGTGGAGGAGAGAAAGACCCTCTCTATCATGCAGCCTAATGGTAATGTCACAGCCCTTTTAGCTAAGCTGCCAGCACTAAGCCAGCAGGGAGCTCAGGGCTCATGAACTGAAACAAGCAGTGGTGGGAGCCCAACTTGGCTAGGGCAAATCTGCCAACTGCTTCAGGAACAGCCAACAACCTGTTGCCATAGACGAGCCCTGCAGCAGTGTGGGAGAAGGTTGTGGTTTGAGGCAGGGCTGGCTGTGGCAACTGGCAAAGGTGATAGAGACACATAGCCTGACCATCATCTGGAGGTGAAAAGGCAGAGGCAGAAGTTTATGCCCCGACACGAACTCGGGCTCTCAGCAGCAGGAGTCTGGCTATGCAGGTGGATCCAGCGATGAATTATTCTAGGAGGAAGAGGTCCTTCCTTCCCAAGTGTTACAGCCCAAAACAAGCAGCAAGTCTCAGACGATCTTTGATGAAGTGGATGGTGGAATCATTGTATATTGTTTATTTTGTGAGCAGGGACATTATAAATCTTGGGCAGTGGGGAGGGTGGGACCTGGGGGGGGGGGTGAATATGTTTGATTGGCTAGGACGAGGAGTGCCTGGGATGCTTCATTTACATGCAGCAGCACAATCCTATCATAAGAAGACAAACATAGTACCTAATTATTCAATGAGCAACTCGGATTGAGGGAAGAACTCCAGGTATGGCTAGAGGCATGGACAAAGGTCATTGGCTAAAAGCTAAGATACTTAGGTATCTCATTAGCATGGGGAAGCATTTCCAGGAATCTCAGGTGCTCACTGTACAGGATTCTTATCAGGAGAAAGGGTTGGACCTGTAATTTCCCTGAGGGCTATGCAACATTACTCAGATAGAGGATCTGGAGTTTCCCCAAATAAAGTGAAGTGGAAGAAACATCATTGAGAAAGGGAGCCTGCCACTTAGCCCTGAGTTCAGTGGCTTTCTGGTAATGTCAGACTTCAACCTTAAGAGCAGAGTATCTGGACAAAGAAGATTCAATTCTGGTGAAGAGGACCCTCTAACTAAAGTAAAAACTGAAGCTCAACAAAATATGTTTTGATAAATTTTGGTCCCAGAGGTAGAGTTACTCTCTAAGGATCCCACTGTGATGAAAACCAACCAAAATGCCCAAGGTAATACAAACTTAGAGCTCTGATTAAAGCGTGACTGGGAAGCGTACAGAACAGTGGGGTTCACAGGCAGTACTGCTTGAAAAGTAAGATGCTAACTTCAAATTCCAAATTTTCCAAATGTCCAAAGAAATTTGGAAAACAATAGGATGTTTACTCATTTAGCAAATACTTAGTAAGCATTGCTAATGCCAGAAACTATTAAACAAACTGTGAATTAAGCTATACAAAGTACCAGTGTTAAACAAGAGAAAATGACCCTATATTCATAGACTATGTATTCTAGCATTCTATCATCTCCAATTGAGCCTACTTATGAAATAAAACTTGCAAAATATACACACTTACATAGTTACCTAAAAGAAACAAAATGAGTGAATGATTTCTACTTTAAATTATAAGGTATTTAAAAACTATAGACAATCTGTAACAAAGAATAATACTAAGCAAGGCAGTGATACATGGCGGCAGAGCAAGCTAATTAACCAAAAGGAAGACTGTGAGAGACAGAGGAAGAAAGATAAGGACCATGAGAAAACTAGAAATTACATTAAAAATGGCTGGTAAGACTTGGCTTGCAGATAATTATCTCAAATGACAACAGCTCTCTTGAAGAGTCACATCCTTCCAACATTTTCATCTTATTCCATTTTTCCATGAAAAAATACAGCTTTGGAGAGGACCAAAGAATTTAATTTGAGAGACATGCTAAGCCAATTATCACTTTGAGTGTTTAAAGATGTTATTTTCTATTTAACTTTTACAATACGTGGAAATCAATTGACTTTTCCCACTGATATTCAATTGTCATTCACTGAAGTTTGAAATAATCATCCTTCCAATTTCAATGCCGGCAGATATGGACCAGCTTAGCACAGTCATATACATCATACCTCTGTCAGTTTCTTCAGAAACTCTATGTCAGCCCCCAGCAGCCAAACACTTGTTAGTGTTTGCCGTATAGTACCTCACAGTAGAGAATCTGGCATCAATGTGCTCAAGGTGTTAATGAGTAAAGACTCAGCTAATAACTGTGGAGAATTTGCTGACCAGGCAGAAAAAAAATTACTAAAGCAGCCACAAAATGGGTTCCCCCAATTTATAGTACAAATCAATGTTTTTCAGTATTAAGGCTGTCCAGCTACATAAACAGAGATATAGGTAGTAAAGAAATAATGAATGACTAGCACAAAACTTTCAAGTGAGTCTTATACCTTCAATGTAACAACTCAAAAGTAATATTTACTTCCCTGTGTAATATGACTAAACTTAAACCAGCAATCCTTTAAAATCTGAAATCATAAGAACTACACTGTTTAGGTATGAATTTAAGCATCTTACAAAATAACTGATTTTATGTAAACTGGAAACAGGGGATCCTGAACAGGAAAGAATATAATGTTTTCATTCATAAAATTGACAAAGTAAAAAGTTGGTGAAGAAACAATGCTAAAATACATAAAAGAAGCCTCTAATTTGACCAAACATTAATAATTGAGGGTGAGAAGCCTCAGGGGGTAAAGCATTCACCCCCAACATGAAGACTAGAGCCCAGATGTCCAGAACCAACTTACAAATCAGGTCTCTGGGGGAAGTCTATCTGTAATCCCAATGTTGGGGGCCTGGTGGAAGAGGATCCCTGAGCAAGCTAGCTAGCTAGAGTCCCAAGTTCAGTGAGAGACTCTCCATCAGTGTATGAGGTGAAGGGTGACAGAGGAAGACACCTGATGTCACCTTTGGGCCTACACACACACACACACACACACACACACACATACATAAACGCAGATGTACCTTCTACAATGTGTACCTATGCATGTGAGCACATGTACATGTGTGCATATATACTATACATTATACATAACACCCCCAAAAAAACTGAGTCACAAGCCACAATGGCGTCAACTATTCACTGTGTTAATTGGTTTAGAATCAAATAGTTTAAAAGAGTAAGGGAACACAAAAGGTGTTCAACTCCATTCAACATCCAAAAAATGCTGAACTTTCAGCATGGTACCTGGAAAGTAATCACCAGTAAGCAGATCTAGTGTGGTCATGTTACTGTGGCAGCTTAACCTGCAGACGACCACTAATGTTCTCAGCATCCTCTCCTTTGGACACTTCTCACATCATCAGACAATATATAAAGTATAAAATTTTTGACCCATAATGCCTTGCTTATTATAAAGTTTTCAGAACTCATTAACCTGAACAAAACAGAGAAACACTATGTATAAAGCCTACACATGTACAAGATTTTCCAGTTGATTCGTGAATAAGGAGAAAAGTCACTTGGGTCTAAATCCTAGAAAACCACTTTCTGAAGAAAAATATTGAAAATGTGAAGCTGGGTGAAGTTATCTAAAAGTAATCTACCTTTTATAGAATAAAACTCTCTTCACACACTAAGAAACCCCATTTCCTCCCATATGTTAATATAGTCTTTGAATATGAAATATGAATTAAAACTAATTCTTAATAGAAAGCTTTTGTTAAAAGACAACATTTTGAAATACTGTCAGTAACTATCATAAATATTTGAGAAGTTAATATTTTAATCTTCAACTATAGCACAGAAAACACTTTTGGTGACAGACAGTGCTTCATTAATGGAACTCTGTGTGTCTAATTGCTTTAGGCACAGTGAGCTGCATTATTTTGACACATGACACGCAATTAGTATGTGGTCACGCAGTTAACGGGAGATTTTACACCTTCCCCCCTTCTACATACAGAGTGAATAATTAGCATATTTTTTCTGCCTAGAATAATAATCAGAGCCTCAGATCCAGAAGTTGCCTAATGAGGTAAGATTCCAGTTGTTGACATTAATACATCTGACACATTTTTTCAGTTGTTAAAGTAAACCCTGTGCTATCACTTCATTTACCCTTTCCCAAGTGCCCTTGGGAGCCAGGTGTTACGTTGTTCTCAACACAAATGATTAAGAAGAAAGACCCAAGTGGATATTTTATATCATTGCTGCACTGCTATGCACACAGTAGGCATGAAATAAATATCTCTGACAAGTTGTATGAGAGGAACTTTTGATATTTTTTGCCATGACATATAGACATACGATCATTAGAATTCAAAGCACAATGTATGTCATTTGGGCAACTTTCTGGAATTGAAAAGTGGATTATCTTGCAGCACCATGTGAGGCTCAAACAGTTATTTTCATTAAACCCACCATAAATATGCTAAAAAATAGTTATGTTAAGGAAAATGCCATCCAGCCTCTACAGAGCAGAGGCATGAAATGACTCAAACCTCTCACTAATTAGACAATAAGATTCTGTAAGCTTTTAAGAAAGTACACATTAACTCAACTGACCAAGGGCTAACCCTAACAAGGTATAAATAGAATTGCCAGAATTCCCATCCTTTATGGTTCCAGATGAACATGACCAAGGGGAAGTATTGTT
This sequence comes from Lophiomys imhausi, assembly GCA_907164525.1. Classification (NCBI taxonomy): domain Eukaryota; kingdom Metazoa; phylum Chordata; class Mammalia; order Rodentia; family Muridae; genus Lophiomys; species Lophiomys imhausi. The sequence continues at coordinate 3,179,800 of CAJQZJ010032236.1, forward strand.
GTATGTACTTCTCTTTATTTCAAATATATAGGCAAATGGATGATTCTACTCAAATATGGCTTAATCAATCAATGAGTTTATTGAGCGTACACACATGGGTGAGAAGTTCCTGATAGGAGCGTGGATTACTCAAAGGCAGCTACATCAACAAAATGTCTACCAGGAAATTAATAGCAATTCATAAAAACAGTGTCATTGGAGCTGCCTGTATGACTTCCGGGCAGCTTGGCTAACTGGGGAATCTTTTTTCAAGCAATTTTTAATGGATTTTATAATAATAGAGTGGAGGCTGGGTCTTATGAATCTTGTAAATCCTTGGATCTGGATGAGTTTTGTGATTTTCATCTACTTCATAAAACCTATAAGTCTTTTTCCCTCTAGGAATGGATGTTTGAATTTAAAAGAAATAGCTCCATAATTTAATCCTGTCCTCAAATTCTTAAGTTTTTTTTTCCAACTCTGAGTCTTGGAGAGGATGAGGTAGATGTCTCATTATTTTCATTTATTTACGGCTAGGCATTGACGATTATATCACATCTATAGTCATTTATTCTCAGGAGGTTTACTTGCTATGAATCTTGCAGTAACCACTTTCTACTATGAAAAATAAGATTTTCTCCCCCACCAAAATTTATAGCAGGAAATAATTGTAATAAACATGAAAAAATATTTAGAAGACAAATTGACAGGCATATCATATGTATGTCAAAAACTAGTAAGTCTTCCCATCTCAGGTCTATTATCTCAGCCCGAGAATATTATCCAATAGTACTAATCATGTGCACAGTGTTATAGTGTGCACATAGACATGGCAGCAATCAGACAGCAATTGGTTGTACCTATAGCAGTCCTGCCACTAATACATCAATGAACACATCTTGTCTGACATGTTGACAATACAGCCCAGAGGTACTATTGTTAGGACCAAACTCACTTGACCAAACTTTAGTTAGGCTTCAGAAGCCTGGGAATTTTGAGTAGGCCCTAAGCTGCAGGTCAACTTGCCCTAGAATCTATCACGTACCACCTTCCAGGGCTTGGAAGCCCTAACAGTTACTAGGAGGCCAAGTTCCTGCTTGGGTGTGGCTGGTTCCCAGGCAACAGGGAGAACAACAGAAACCCTTGGTTGTCAACAGTCATGACTTTGGAAATCCCCACCTTGTTTCCTAGGTCATCTATGCTAGCCAATCAAAGTACTGTTGCTAGATGATGCTTTATTCTGCCTTACTGAAATGTATTTAACCTGAACTGAAATTCTGTTTGGGGTCCCCTCCTTCTCCTTGCATGGAGAAGCTTTGAGGGTGACCTCAGCATGTTGATTAATAAAATCCTCTTAGGTTTTTTCAACATTCTCGAGTTCCTGGTGATTTCTCAGTCACCCCACATTTGGGTTCAGGAATCTGTACCTTGACCTTACATTT
>CAJQZJ010032236.1:3196747-3208932 GCA_907164525.1 Lophiomys imhausi
TCATTCACTTTGTGAGCCAGGTTCAAGGTATGTTAGTGACACTGTGAATAAGATGATAACACAAATTTTTGGCAAAAAATATTCTTAAGTAAAATCCACTATCAAATGTTGCTTGTCTCTTAGCAGCTTTATTTCTGATTAGCTTAGAAAATAACTCTAATAGGCTGTCATAGTACCTAACAGAATGACCAGCTTGCATAACTATTAGTTTGCATTTCTTAATTATCCTAAACAGTTTATGACAATTAGTAGTAAAAGGCCGAAACATCATTTCATTTTTTTTCTTTACCTCCTAACAATTCCATCCCATTTCTCTGGGGTGGAGTGTCCTTATATAACAGTCCCTCACCTCAGTTGAGAAGTCCTATGAGGACCAAGAGCCTCCTCATTCATTGGGGATCTATGAGACAGTACCATCAGTGAAAAGTGTCTCATTGCCCAGGAGAGAGAACTAAAAAACAAACAAACAAATAAGCAGACAAATAGATAAAAAAGACTAAAAAAGTAGAATAAATAAATAAAAATAAAAAATAAAAAGTCTATGTCCAAGTTCCCTTTGGTGTGTTAGTTGTAGTATCAATACCTTCTACTATATAGCTAAACTCCTACTATAAGTGAATAGATGCCATATGCATCCTTCTGAGTCTGGGTTAGCTCACTCAGGATGAGCTTTTCTAGTTCCATCCATTTGGCTGCAAATTGCATAATTTCATTGTTCCTGATAGCTGAACAATATTCCATTGTGTAAAGCTGCTAAGAGACAAGCAACATCTGCTTACCCTAATATAACAGATAGATAGGGCCTCTTCAAAAACCTCAAGAGATCTGCAGAATATGGCATTCAAAGATGTTTTCGTAACTTTAGATTTTTTTATATCAAGACATATCAACTCCTGACAGCACCCCCTATTCTACCCCAAGTAGAAGATGAGCTTCGAAGAATCTCCAGTGGGAGATGATTGAGTTAGTCGCAAGCCTATCTCTTGGTAGGAAAAGCCTCTTGCTCCAACTGTAGACAGAATGCTGTCCAAAAAGGACAAAACCTGGAAGCAGGTAAGTCGACAGCCTAGCTCTGCCAAGACAGGGTAGGCAAGTCCTTCATAACCCCTGCTCTACAATCAATGTCTGTCAGAGAAATGGGGCCAAATGACTGAAGATCGATGCTGTAATGTATGGAGAGAAAATGGGAACTGTCCAGGCAGACACTGGTATGTCATTTCTTAGTTTTGGAAGCTGTAGGCCCTATACTTCCTATAAAATCAGATATATTTATCCCTCTCAGGTCTCTGAGGTGGTTGAAGAACAGATAGCTAGAGTCTTATAATTAAATTTTGAGTTGTTTAGGAGTCAAGAGAGTGTTATAGATCTAAGAAGATACTTTTAAAATTGTGTTGCAAGTTAGTATGAATGTTGAGTCAGATATAGAACTTTAAACTCATGGAGATGGTTAGATAGTAGAATGTTAAAGTCAGGTACCAAATACATATGGACTGGACATTGGGAATGTACACTAAGCCATATAACCCTCATAACTGTGGCCTAATTACCTCTGTTGTTTTGTATTGTATTTATTATTATAAGAGAAATAGCCATTTGTTGGACTGAAAGGGAAACTGTAGGGGGAAATAAGATATACCTTAAACTTAAAAAAAAGGGAAGAGGATGGGGGGTGAGGGTGGGAGGGTGGGACTGGAGGGGGGAATAGGAAGGGGACTGCTATTGAGATGTAACTTGAAGAAATAAAAAATAAAGGGAAAAAAATCCACTATCAAATATAATGTAGTCAGATAAATTGCTCATTGAACTCCCTCATTATGCTGGAATTATATTAACTATAGCAGGTAACTACAAAAATGAGTTGTAGACAATTTCTGGTTTCAAGCAGATTCTAGGAATTGGCAATGTCCCATTCATTAATGAAAAACTTCTGAATTTTAAGAGAAGAATATTAGTAGAAAGCAAAGGTATGTCTCAGAATGCAATCACAGTTTGGACCTAGACATATATACAAAGAACATGCTTTGGAGCTAAATGGATGGGTTTGACTCTCATTTTTCCCACCTGTCTGTTGTGAGTCTTGGCTCCTAATTCATCTACAAAATGGAAAAGTGCATTTTTCATGTGATTGTTTAAAGAATAAATAAAGAAATATATGCAAACTCTAAAAATATTGGCTGGTGTAGTTATAAGAAAAGCTGAGGTTATTGTGTTTTAGCCAGACTGGTATGAATGGTTTGAAATGGTGTAAGTCATAGCACCTGTTGGAAATTTGGAAATTCTTAAATCAGCTTTTTAAGGAAGGTTGGGTTGAATCTTATAATTGAGATATTAGGCTCTTCCTGGTGGAACAGAAGGCATAATGGCAAGAATTTTTAAAGATAAAATTGGACCTCCATATCTGCAGTTTGTATGCATTTATTCAAACAGCCATTGATCAAAATGTCCCAGAATTAAGCATTTCAGACTTTTTTCTTGTGATTATTACCTAAACAATATGGTATAATAGCTATTTCTATATTATATTCAGTATTAAAAATGGTGCAGAGATTATTTAAAGTATACAGAAGAGTCTGTGTAGTTCTATGTAAATATTATACAAGAAAATGAAGTATTGACATATTTCTGTACCTATTAGAGTCTTAGAACCAATCTCCCATGGTTACCCAAAAATGACTGTGCTTCCCTGATTGGTGGTGTTTATTCTAAAAGGCCTTTGATTCCTAGAGTTGTTCTGAAGAAGATTAGATAGTACACATGAAAAATGAAGAGAAAGGTAATATCCAGTTTCCAGTATACAAAGAGAGATTATTCAACAACATAGGCCTTGGGACTGTTTTCATCTAATTATATGGCTCCCCTTTTAAGTAGCCTACAATTCTGATACACAGAAACCCCACTGATTCCTCTTCTCCCAAGCCTGCCACTAGCCTCTCTCACATAGATAAGTCCTCCCTCATGTTTTCTTTTTCCTGAGTCTCAGCCCCTCAAATGCCAACAGAACCCTCCCCCTAAAAAGGTTCCAAACTCTTTCATTTAAAAAAAAAATTCTCCGCCAGGACTCAAGATAGACCCTCCAGGATCCAACAGCCCAGTCTGAAAGATCAGTCTTGGATTGTTTGCAACAACATCAAGAACAGGCCATGTGAAGCTGTGACTAGAAAAATCAAAGTCCAGATCAACGCCTTGCTGAACCAAGAACACACATCCTCCAAAGGCCACATCCACCTCTAGTCTCTGAAACATGGGAAGCCATTTTCCAGAGCCATTTGGTTCCTATGCTCATCAGCCTAGGTTAACCTGCATTGAAAGGGAGTAACTTGCCAAAAATCACAAAGCTGCCTACAATTATCCAGCCTTTTATTTTTAGAAGTTTATATATCAAATTAGATTTTAATTGGCAGTGCAAAAAAGCTTTTTGGTGCACAAATGAGAGGGTCTTGGAGCCTGTTATGGGGCTGAATGACAGAGGCTCAGACCAGTGACTGTTCTTCTAGGTGGATTGGAGAAAGGACAGAAGAACAAGCTTCTTGGGACTGGGAGTAAGCATTCCACTGCCACCCAGCTCCTCCTATGGTCATTCAACACTGGGTTTATGCATCTCTCTTACCAAAGGGCTAAAGGGAATTTTTGAATCATTCCTTCAGAGTTACAAAGTAATGCTGCATCTAGCCACAAGCTCATCCCATTCTCCTTTCCTGCTGCTTCTTAATGTCCAGTTGTGCTCTGGATTTAACAGCTCCTCTCCAGCAATGGCTTTCATGTTCCATCTCTGCCTTTGAGTCCAGAGAGACAAAGCAGCGGGTGACTCAGTGTCATAAATATCACCCATCATCCCACTCTAGGAAGCAGCTAAGAGTGAAAAAATTAATTTGGATTATATGGAGGAGACAAGAAAATACACATAAGATACAGAACTTGGATCCATAGGAGAAACAGATTGAATGCACACTAGGAAAATATTTGCAAGCATAAAATGAACAGACAGTGGTTCCATTACATGATAATCTCTGCAAATAAGGGGCTCTATCCATCAATCAATCACAAAGCATTCCTTGTGCAGCCCACTGAGCTCTTAGTGGATTGTGGCGTATGCTGTGACAGTAAAAAACCAATGCTGAGGGAACTAAGCTATGAAATAAGTGCCCAATTACGTAGCTGAATATAAGTGTAACAAGATTTCAAAGACAGTGGAATAGCTGCTGTGTCTTCATCTGTGTCCATTAATTACCTGCCCTTGACAGCGTCACTGTTTTCTTCCACACAAAAAGTGATCCAGAAACATGTCACTGTGCACATATGTTCCTCCAATGTCTTGCTTCAGTTCTCACTGGGAGCTGGTCTTGGACTGACCATTACTAAATGCTGTTCATTTTCTAAGACCACTGCTGCCCAGACCTTCCAGCTTGTGTGTGTGACATGCTTGCTTATGCTGGCCATTTTGAAGTCTGATTCTATCTCCTCCGTTCAGTATTTGTATGGATACGGGACTGAGAAAACTCTGTTTCAGGTCGCTTCAGACCTACTGTGGATCTTTCTCATCAGTGATAGAAATTATGTGTGCTTACGTAGTATACGTAAAGCAGACAGGTCCCAAGTAGCTTAAGGCATGTTTATTTGGGCTACGTTTAGAGCAGTTGACTATAGAGTTGTAGTTTAGTATCTGTAGCTTAAGCTCACTACCCCAGCCCTCTGTGAAATACTAAACAATATTAAATTAAACAGCATAAGAACTTACATAGGAACTTTGAATCTATTTATATATCAATAAAACAAAGGAAAACATACTTTGTGTCCTTATATTCTTTGTAGAAAGATCTGTCCCCCATTCTAAAAAGAAAAAAAAAGCACCAATCATGGCTAAGGGTTCTCTACAAGCAGGAGGGACCATTTCTGGTGACCCCTGGTGAAGATGAGGGACTGCTGATAACTGCAGTAAGATCCAGACTTTCTGACTTCTGTTATGCTTGTGTAAAATTGACTTCTCTGTAGGATGTTTTTCTCAGGACTCCCAGGTTTGCATGAGTCTTTTTAGAAGGTCGGAATCACCTTTTCCCTCTTATAGCATCATTTTTAAGGTTTATTTTTAATTATATGTGTGCTTATGTGTGGGAAGAGGGTATTTCAAATGAGTGCTGTTTCTGGAGAAGACCCTGAGCCCTGCAAATGCAGTTACTGGCCATTGTAAGCTAACCTACTGGGTGTCGAAAACTGAACGTGCATTATCTATAAGAGGATCACATATCTGTCATCACTGAGCCATCTTTCCATCCCCCAACACACTTCGTTCTATCCATATTCTTTTAGCAAGAAATAGTCATCAACTCTGTCTAATTGCAAGAAGGTTGGGTGATATAGAGAACACACATTGTCCAAAGAAGAGAGTGATAAATGATAAGCTAAGAAAGAAGCAGAAATTTAGAAAGAAAGAAAGAAAAAAATGTGAGACTAAAAAGAAATAACTGGAGTTGGAGAGATGGCTTGTTACTCTCACAGAGAATCCAATTTTCCTTCCCAACATCCACTTGGCTTACAACCATCCATAGGTCTAGCTCAAGGGCATCCAACGTCCTCTTCCTGCTTTTGAATGTACCAGAAACACATGGTACACACATACATACATGCACACACACACACATATTCGAGCTGTGGTGGTTTAAGTTAGAATGCTCCTCACAGGCTCATACATTTAAATATTTGAATCCCCAGTTAAACTTTTTGAGAAGGATTAGGAAGTATGGCCTTGTTGGAGGAACTTTGTCACTAGGGTTGGGCTTTGAGGTTTCAAAAGTCCATGCTGTTCCTCTCTTTCTCTCTGTCTCATGATTGTTGTCTCAATAGGCAAGCTCTTAGCGTACTTCTCAGCACAATGCCTACCTGCCTCCATGTTCCCCATCATAATGGTCACAGACTTTAACCTTCTGGAACTGAGTCCCAAATTAAATGCTTTCTTTCATGAGTTGCCTCGTTCATGGTACACAACCAAAACATTTATAAATATATAACAAAATAAATCTTTTTAAAACTTTAAAAGAAAAAGAAATGACTGTAATTGAGTCGCAGATATTGAACCAAGAACAACTGCAGCTCTCCCATCCAGATATTATCCATTATTTCAGTTTTCCAAGTCTTGGAATCCAAGTTGAGGAAAAGTTTTTGGGGTTTTTTTTGAGACAAATATGAAAAATGCCTTAGAAAATAACAGTTCTAGAAAATAAAGTTTTCTGTAAAGAGAGAAATTAGAAAAACATATACATTTATAAGCTAAAGACAATACATTCACCTTAAACGTCTCAGAGAAATATCGAACACATACCATTTTATACGTGTGTGTGTGTGTGTGTGTGTGTGTGTGTGTGTGTGATATGAACTCACTGAGGAAGACCATGGATAGATAGTTCCACCTATAGGCACAATAACAGTCAACTAAGCATTCAAAAGGAAGTTCTCTGCTTAAGAAACCACAGATGTGACAAACACATCCTGGGGAAGAGGACACCAGAGTGAACACAAGGACTCAGTTCTGGGAATCTGAAGAGTCACCAGCCCCATCACCCACGCTGGCAGCTTTATGCCAGAATGTCTCACGTGTAAAGCAGAACCAGCAGCTATCCATCAAAGGAAAGTTCCTCTGAGAGGCTCACAGATCTCTATTGCAGAAAGACAACCCAGAAAGTGGCCATATGCCCAAGCTGGCTATGGCATCTAGGGTTTCTTCAAAAGATCCCTGTGCTCACAGAGAAATTCTTTAAATCATATGTTCATGAAGCCACTTACTTTTTCAATATTCTCTCTTCCTTGAGAAAAATCTGCCAATACCATCCTTTTTCTATTGGAATTACTCTAGATGTCCATGGGCCTTCCCTCTTACTGAAATTCAAGTGAGATAATCTTGTATTTCAGTGAAATGCAAGGAAAAGAAGGCATATATGGTTACACAGGTGCTTGAAGATTCATCATCATGTACCTGTGCCTAGGCATATATATAACGAATTTTTGAGGGTGTGCATGCTTATTGTGTGCACGTTTTCTTCTCTGACATCTATGTGTGTGTTGGCTAGAATGAGATCTAGGAGGTCTCACAGTGAAGACAGGCTGTAGGAAGGCAGCTGCCTTTTGTATTTAGAAGCTCACAAACATGAGTCATCTATCAAAGGAAGTATACAGGACTAAATGGGGGGATTTTTAGTAAGAAGCAAGGGGGTGCACTTTACCTAATAAAAAGAACATAGAGAGACCCCGGCTGTGGCTAATGTGCATAAAAAATTCAGCCTGTCAGATCCTCACTTTTCTAATTCAGTAATCTAAATAATTTATTTGACATTTTAGCTCAAGATGACCTTTCTTGGGAAAAAATTACTGTTTTAAACTTTTAGCAAGTACAACCCCCAGCCCCAGAGTCCTCACTGAAGGCTGCATTTCCCCAAATGAGCAAAGGTTAACCTCATACTGCTCAAACACATTGCTGACCCTTTTAAATGGTTCGGAAAATGTCATTTAATTTTTTAAAACTAATTTCAATTATATTGCAATATTTGAGTTCCATATTTGGTGGGGGTGGTTATGGAAATGTGAGATTCCAGTCAGGTCCTATCTAGAAAAAAAAAAATTAGGCAAATGATTTGTTTTAAATAATAGCGTTTCTTAGATAGGGTTATGTATCCTCATGGTTTGACTAAATGAATATACAAACTTCAAGTCTTATGGGACACATAATAAGACTATATATGCACAGTTCCCTTGGGGGGTTAACAGCTGTCAGGATGGTTGGTTCTCGAGAGAAACAAGATGAGAAATCCAGACTCGCAAAGTTGCTGTGTAGTTTAGGTGATTGGCCTTCAAGCCAAGTCACTCAGCTGAAAACCCTAAGCCTCACAGTATCCACCTTATCCTTGGCTTCCATTCTAGGACAGTCTTCAGTCAGCTCAGATCAGTGGGGGTGACAGATATCATAAACAGATTGCCTGCCCATCTCTCCCATAAGCAGTTAGTGAAATCCCACCTTTTCCTCTCAGAAGCCATCCGAAAGCTTGCCAATGAATCAGAAACACAAAAGAAGGTATGATGGTTCCTAGGACTGTAATTGGATTTGCACTGTGCACAAGAGCCCGTCATTTCATCATTACATCCTTGAAGGTTTGTTCATGAAATGTAGGAATGTCACAACACTTTCAAACCCAGACTCTCCTCCTACTCACAATGAAGCATAAGAGAATTTGATTCTCTAATTGAATGAACCCATTATTTTATGAAATTTTTCTCATTGTTCCCGTTAAAGCAATATCTTTATGGGGACATGTGTTAACTTAAAAAAAAAAAAAGTTCCTGTGTTATTTTCAAACCCGAATGTTGATATTGGTCGCTGTGCCAATGATGGGAGTAAGACAACCTGATGTGACCATCGAGCCGAGATATGAAAGCTCAGATCCACTTGTCCTTCTTGTTCTCACCTCTCCGACACGACGTCCTCTGGAGCCTGATGCTCCTTATTTTCCTCACCCAGGGACATATTTCCCTTGATCAAAGATGACAGTGGCCCCCATTCTCAGAAACTGCCTCCCAGGGTGGAGTTTAGACCTAACAACTTCTGTGAGGTTGAGCCAGTCTCCTGCCTTTCCGGCCACTTTGCCACTTGCACTGACTTCATTTCCAACAGAATCTTCAGATTCAGGTGCAAACACACATATTTGAAACCTTTTTTAGCCTAAAAAAAAAATCGAATCTTTCCAGGAATAGCCATCATTGGTAAAGTTTCAAAAATAGAAAATAATTGGTTCTTCTTAAATTATACCCATCCCAAGAGTTCCTAGCACAAGGTATGCATTAAGCTCTTGTAAGAAGTTTTAAAAACATGAACTATGGAGCCTTCCTCGAATTCCAAATCTGTATATCTGGGCATGGGTCTAGGGTCACAATTTTTCTAAACAGCTATACAGAATTGCTTTATGCATACTTATTCTAAGAATGACTAACAAAATAAATGAGATCTACAACTAGTTATCTGATGTAATAAAAATAGTAAATAGCTTTAAGCTCACAGGAGAATTCCCATCACATCCTGGCTAGGAAAATAATTCAGAAAGGAAGGATTTAAAACAAAGAAGCAGAAGTCCACTGTAAAACATAAATTTGCAGCACTAGCTCCTTACGATCATCCTAATTACTGTTACAGGACATACCACAGCCTAGTCTCTGCCTGTGGTTTGGAATGCTTCTTACTACAGAAGCTACTGCTGCTGCCAGAATTGTGGCCTGTTGCTTCATAGAGACACACACCCAGCCATCCCCTGATATAAAGAGGACACAGTGTCACATTGGCTGGCCCCACACATGATATTGGGAGAGTCACCACTGAAGTCCTCTGTAACTACTTTCAGTAAAGTGAGCATGAATCGACTAGGACAATTGCAGAGAAGAAGTACTGGGCTCAGTACCTCGCTGCTGAAGACCCACCTGCTCTTTTTCCCTCATCCTCCAGAGGGCTTCAGAAGACCCTTTCTTTCTTTTATTTTTATTTATTTTTTTCAAATGACTTTGAGTTTCTTTTTTTTAATGTTTATTTATTACTTCAGGTTCTATCTCCATCACAGTGCCCTCTTTCCACCCCTCCCAAACCTGCCCTCCCACCCTCTGCCCCCTATCCAATGTCCAGATGATTCTTTCAACATTGGCATTTCAAGCCATCAGAGTTGAATCTGTCTCATATTTTCCCAGAGATAAGTTTTCCAAAGCCTGATCCATATAATATGACTTCTGGAATGACCTATAAGAAAAAAAAATTTCCAGAGTTCAGTAAGTTTGGAAGATGCAAATTAATATAGTGTCCTGGGAAAAACACTACTATAGAAATGGAACTTGTTTTAACAGTTTTCCCAAATAATGGGACAGAGGCTGTGACTCATTGGACGCATTAATATCCATCCAGTGAAAAGCTCCCTCAACGCACCCTGAAACAGTGCAGCTGAGGGTACAACCAACACTCAGACTTTTCTTCACTTTTTTTTTCTTAAGAACCCAGTAAGACTGAAGTAGGCATCAAAATTAATATTAATGGGATATTAATGGGTGTACCTATGTCGTCCTTTTGGATGCTGGGATGCTATCTGAAGCAAAAAGATGGAAGGAGTTTTGCCTGAGCAAAATGCAGGATTTATTCTGCTTTTAAAACACAAAAGTTCCTCAGTTAGGAGCTGGGGCTCATGAACCCCTTTCCCATTCCATGCTACCACTTCAAGGGATAGGAAAGTCGGTTTCTTCATGGGTATGGCTCCCAGAAGGTCAGCCATGCTCAGTGGATGCAAAAGTGTATGGACGGCACAAATTTGAGTCAATAATCCTTTAGAAAAATTTAAATGACATGGAAGTTGGGGGTGGAGAAGTAGTGGATGGGTCTGGGAGGAGTTAAAGAGAAAAGTTGGCGTGGATCTGGTCCCAATACATTGGATGAGAGTATCAAAAAAATTAATAAAGCCTTTATTTAAAAAAAATCTTAGCCACACTCAAGTGTAATTAACTGTCCCTCTGTGGAGTGAACTTGTTTACTGCTCCTGAGTATAGTTGGGAAGGAGTTTAACTGCAACGCCCAACTCCCCAGCCTATGGCATGTACACTGCCAGTAACATTAGCATTCTCATCGCAGTATCTCCAAATTCATTTATGGAGTTCAGTCAGTTCAGAAACTTGTGCCAAGACTCGGGAGAGAGAGTCGTGAGTGGAACTGGCGACTGTGTGGCCTTTAAATCCTCCACTCCACAAAATGCCTAGACTCTGTTTTCTTAAACTGGTCTTGGCAGATCAAGTCTAGAGTTTTAATGTGGAAGGTGCTACTCTGCCACCCTTCAGCAGCCCCTCCAATAAAGTTGCTGCAGCCACCACCATCAACACCATCACCTGTGTGCTGATTCCTGCCAGGTGGCTGAGCAGGCTTTCATAAAATGAAGAACACACAAACCGTGCTTCGTGGTGAAGTAGAACACCATCAGAGTCCTAGAATGTTCCAGTTTCTGTGACTTCTTTCTCTCAAACAAGCTCTACCATTCCTGCTAGCCACCAAGCTACCACGCTTTCCACATGATGCATCACACAGGAATCCAGTATTCTCTGTCCCCACCAAAGGACAGAGAACAGATAGCACTGTGGGCCATTAGGGTGAAAACAGGATCCGTCCTGGTCTTTGTGAATGAATGCTTTGGGAAGGGAGTATGTTACTTCACCCTAAAGTGTTCTGGTGTTTTGGGGAAAGATCTCTTTCCATGAGCAGGAAATTAGTTCCCTTTCTTACTTTCATGACAAAATGTCTGATAAAAGGAACTTAAGGAAGGGACTGTTGATTCTGACTCATGACTTGAAGAGTCACAGCAGCAGGAGCATAGGATGGCCTGTCACTCCCACCCGCAGTCAGGAAGCAGGGAAAAATAAACATTGCTGCTCAACTCACCTTCTGCTTGGTGTTTTGTTGGGGACCCCAGCTCACTGAATGATACCTTCCCATCTTAATTCCCTCACAGACACACAAACACAAACTACAACAAAAAACACCTCTGTTAACATCTGGCTGTTGGCGAGCCTGTAGGACACTTTCTTATTTAGGAGTTGCTGCAAAAAAGCCTAGCCAGTTGTGAGCAGTGCCACCCCTGGGCTGAAGGTTCTCAGTACAATAGGAAAGCAGGCTGATGAGAAAGAGGAGGAGGAGGAGGAATAGAGGAAGCAGGAGAGGACAAGAACACCACATGGAGACAAACAGAACCAACCAATTTAGGCCCCAAGAGGCTTACAGAGACTCAAATACCAACCCCATCAAAAAAGCATATGTAGACTGTACCTAGGCCCTCTACACACACATAGGTAATAGGCAGGATGATCTTCATGCAGATCCCTCAGCAAGTGGAGCTAGGAGAGGGGCTGTCTCTAACATGGACTCTGTTGCCTATTAGTGGAACCCCTTACCCTAGCTGGGCTGCCTTGTCGGGCCCCATAGCAAGAGGAGCTTCTTAGCCCTAATGTGACTTGATGAACTGAGGTGGGTTGATATGTGGGGAGCTACCCTCACGGGAGAAGAGAGGGGAGAGGGGAGGAAGATGGGAGGGTGGGACTGGGTGAGGAGGAGGGAGAGGGCTGTGATGGAGATGTAGCTTGAAGAAAGAAGGAAGGAAGGAAGGAAGGAAGGAAGGAAGGAAGGAAGGAAGGAA
>CAJQZJ010032236.1:3215099-3238795 GCA_907164525.1 Lophiomys imhausi
CAGTCTGTCTGCAGTTGGTGCAAGGGGTTTTTTCATGCCAAGAGAAATGGTTTAAACTTTCATCATCAAGGGATGCCAAGGCTGGAGCTCAATCAGAGAACAAGGAGCTGATGCAGAGACCATGGAGAAATGCTCCCAGGTGCACTTTCAGCTGTCTTTCCTATACAACTGGGGACCACCTACTCAGACTTGCCTACTGACCAATCTGACAGAAACAGTCCCTCAGATTTCCTTCTCCACGGTGCCTCAGGTGTCTCTAGCTTGGGTCAATTGACAAGAACCTAGCCAAGTGTGATATAGAAACAATCAATAATTTCCTTTTTAAACATCTTTTTTGTTTGGTTGTTTTTTGATTGATTGATTGTTTTTGGAGACAATATCTCCCTACATAGCTCCACCAGACCTGGAGCTGACTGGATAGATTTGCCTGCCTCTACCTCCCGAGCGCGGGCATTAAAGGCGGGAATCACTATACCCAGCAAGAAATATGTTTCCATGGCAGGATTATGTAAGAGCGAAATCAGTATACCATTTGGAATAGTATAACACTAGTAACACTTACAATAGCACCTACTAGTTACAAGACTGTCTATGAATGAAAGCAAATTTAACTTGTTGGCATTTGATCTGAATACTGAATAGTCATGACTTTGGGGTACATATCAATAAAACTCAGGGTCCCGGGTACCAAAGTAGACTCTGTTCTCCTTCAAATCTCTGTCAAAAGGACGAATCATTCTTCCCCACTGTCATTGAACCCAAAAAATATAAGACTGCATGGAACTGGAATCAGTATATGAGGTTCCAGAAGTCTCTATTGGCATCTATGTCCAACATTCCTAAAGAGGTTTTGGTACTGTTAATACTTAGTTTTTCCTCCACTGTGGAGAAAGGACACTCGTTGGACACAGGAGGAAAGCGTCCCTTGCTCACTGTTCATGTCTCAGGAAGGTCAATATGTGAGCCTGTTTCTTACCATGAGACAACGGTGAAACTTAGTCCAATAAAACAAATTCTCCTCACTTTGAGCCCATCACTTTGGCTACTAAGAGAAATTTCTCTTATTCTTCGGCCTGATCTCTCTCAGTCTCCTTCGTACTTTTATCTCACTTTTAATCTATTTTAAAAGGCCAATAGGTGACAGACATGCACGTATGCGCAGCACTGATTTCCCTCTAGCTGGATCAGTGCCCAGCCTGGCTTAATAACAGGAAGCCTCTCACCTCCATCAAAGAGTTAAATTGCCCTCCAGTAAGGCCACACAATTGTCCACCATCTCTCTTGCACTGACAGATTCTATATGTAACCCCTCTGATGAGTCGTGTGCTAGATGATGAAGCCAGCTCTGTATTCAGTATGTCCTGAGACACGTTACATAGACTGGCAATGGGATTCCATAACCAGCGCTAGGAAAGGTAGCCAGGCAAGCCTGTTAATAGCTGTGATCCTGACTACCTTGTTACAGCTTCGGGGAATAAAAGGCAGAATGGGAGACTGAACTAAATTTGGCCACTTGTCTAAATTAGTAAGGGAGACTACGGATGACATTGGAGCCTCCTATTAGTCTTTAGGTGCCCTCATTATTTTTAATATGCCTTTGTTCACCTTTGTTTCCCTTCAAGAATAGGGAAAGTCCATGTAAAAATTCACAATTTCCAATCCCAGCCTGCATGTCTATAAAGGGCTACACCTGCAACGTCTGCGGGGCTTGGTGTGAGCAGACCCTTGCCACTTGGCCATTCCAGGAGGCCCAACATCAATGGCATCAGTGAGCTAAGGGCTGTGTGGTGGCTCCCACTCACCTGACCACAATGGGGAAAGCTTTAAAAGGAGAAGCAAGCAGCCTAATTTCTTTTATTCCTCAAGGCGTTGGTGAGAGAGGTTTTGATCTTCCCTGGCCTTGTTCCTCAGCCAGCTCTCTTCCTTTGTCTTGCTCCCTTTCAGTGAGATTCTTCGGTGTTTTTTGTTTTTTTTTTTTCTAACCAGAAAACGTAGTGTGATTCTGTAAATGTTTTCTTGCTGTTGTGTTCTTCACACTATTTTCTTCCTTGTTTTGGGGGGGAATGAATCTGCATTTGGTCACACTATTTGCTCCTCTATGGTCACCTCGGAGAAGATTAACCCTTTCATTAAGAAAGCCTCGCCAGGGTCAAGCCACCGCCTGGCTAGGGACTCTTATGTACCTTTGATCTCCCAGCTATGGAGAAATTATTAGCAAATTCTAAGCCTTCCCATGTGATTTGTTTTTGTAAATTTGTAGAAATTATTCCTAATCCTATTACGTGGCCTAGGGCAAACCTGCATTAAATATAGGAGACTTTTTGTTATGTGGCAGATGGATAATAAAGGAATGCTGAATGCAGCTCCATTCCAAGTTATGGGAATCTGGACACTTCATCAGCATTCACTTAATCCTCTGCCATGGCTCCGCCTTTGATGAATGCTCTCATTTATGACCACTGATGCCGCTCACTTAATTTCAGAGAAGAAAAATAATACCTAGCTGTTAATGTGAATATTTGAGTTTATGGCTGTACAATGAATAATTGTGACATTATCAAAGGAACGTCTCCTTATACATTATTCAGTTGTGTAGACCACATTAACCAGAGACTGGAAACTTCCAGCTTTGCACCTTCCATCTTCTTTGGAACGGAGACACCATGCAGACAAAAGTCAGTATCTCAAACCAAATTCTGCCTGACAGCGCGTATCAGCCGGCACTATATTTTGCTCATTGTGGTGCCAATCTCCTATCCTACCAATGACATTTTTTCAAAGAAAGAGGGGATTTCCTAGAGACTCGACCCCATGCAACTTCCATAGCTTATTATCGAATGGGAGCATGTAGCCTTGGTTCCTGCTTTAATACTGACGCCATGGAAGATGTCTGGAGGGCTTGACTGAAAATTAAGACAGCACACCTTCGCTGTTTATGCTTTATATGTAAACTTAGGGTCTCTTCTCTGTGTGTTTTCACTTGGGGAGCTGGAGAGAATGCTTAAAAGTAATTCGTGAATCTCTGAGTATTTGCTGGGTTCAGCCAGGCATAGATCTGATCGGGTATCATTAGAATGGTCACACAGAATCAGTCCCTCCTCTGTTACTGGGGAGTATGTACCTTCATTGCCTGAAGAGCTATGTCTTTGTTTCTAGGCCAGTAGGGGGATGAGGAGCTAGTAATGAGTAGACTGGAATATGTACAGACTAAAAAGAAAACGCACTAAACAGCCATCTTAATGAATGTATATCTACAGGTTATGCACAGGTATGCTGTTTACAAATGCTAACAATATTTATAAAATATCAAATTTTATTCTATCAGACAAGAAAATAACTGTCTAGAAAGAGCTCCATTGAGCTATTGATTTTTTTTTTAAGCATCTTTCCATTTTGGTTTAAATTTCAAATTGTTTAGCAATTGGACTTTGGATGTAAGACCAGGCTTCTCTAAAGAGGGTTTTCTAGATGGCTCTCTGGGTAACTCTGGTGAGTTCCGCATTTTCGCTGATGACAAAACACCACCAGAGATGTCTTTGAGCCTTGGGAGCTGCTTCAAGGAACAAAGTAATGAAATCAGCAATGTGAATCATTCCCCCAGTTTTAGGGAGACATAAACTGAACATTTTCATATTCTGCCAGTCTTCACACAATAGTGAATTTATTGGCACAAGCCATTAGCCAGGATTGAAAAGTATTCCAGCCCATATGCAGAAACTTTATTATAGAAATACTGCAGTATGTATGATTATGCAAAGTGCAGAAACATAGATCACCAGGGCATGTGTACTGTATTCCAGCCCTATGTGGTTCATTGATGTGTAACATAAGCAATATGCTGTAGTAACAGTTAGAAGAGGGTCTAGTTGATCATCATTTTCACATTATATGAATTAAATAAACCAAATAACAATCTATGAGTTGCTAGGTAAGTAAGACTCTCTCAGTGGTTCTTTGGTGAGACTGATTCTGGCTGCAGCTGAGTCAGAAGGGATGCTCAGAATGGCTCAGGATGGCTGAGTATGTTGTTCAACTACATTCCCTCACCCCAGGACACTACAGTTACTTCTGTAAAGAGGAGATTGGAAAACATCTTCAGTCACAGATTCTATTTTGCTTGTGGTGGCTCCTGTGTGCAGAAGAAATCTTTGAGAAGACAGTCCCTACAGCCACATTCTCAGCATCTGTTAGTGGTTCTTTGGGATTGACTTTAAGGAAAATGGTTGCTGAAAAATGACAGGTAGAAACTTAGATGGAAGATCAGGGAGAAGAGGCTCTTGCTGATTATTAGAGTACAAGAGGAACCCTCTGCATCTGTGACCCTTAACTCTAGCAACAGAATCAGCTGAGGTGTTTCAGAAGCTTGCAATGCCAGTTTCCCACTTGGTTTTGGCAGGACAGTTCAGGAGTGGAAAGCCAGCACTGTGCTTTAAATTTTCTTTAGGGTGATTCTGATCCACAGCCTTGTTAGTAACTATGCTGTACAGGTGTCATAATAAGAAAAGGGTCATCCTGTTGTTTGTTTCTTTCCCTTTTGTGAAGCTGGAATCCAACCCAGAACCTAATGGATGCTAAGCACATGCTCCGACACTGAGCCCCCTCCACCCAGATGTCAAACGCTCACTTACTATGTACTCCAGACAGATAATTTCAGCTCTTTAAGCTTTGATTCTGCCTTCATAAAATTGGGATAATTTTACATGCTTCTGAGAGTTAACACAAAGTTCCAACTACCTTGTCTAGTTCAACTACTCCATCTAGACCACTGTGGCTTTTATGTGAAGCTGACCTAACTCCTCACTAAAAGGGAATGAGGGACCAGAGGGAGTAGGGATAGACTGAAGGAGGAGGAGGAGCAAAAAAATGGAGGAAGGAGAGGAGAGCAAGCAAGAAAGGAAGAAGGAGGAGACTGGGAGAAAAACTAACAAAACTACAATGTGTTTTAATTATCATTTAAAAGCTGTAGGTATAACTCTCATAATTGTGGCCTAATTATTTCTGTTGTTTTGTATTGTATTTGTTGTTATAAGAAAAAGAGCCATTTGTTGGACTGAAAGGGGGTAAAAAGACATACCTTAAACTTAAAGAAAAGGAAGTGGATGGGGGGGTTGAGGGGGAAGAGGGTGGGAGGATGGGACTGGAGGGGGGAGTAGGGAGGGGATTGCGATTGAGATGTAACTAGAAGAAATAAAAAATAAATTAAAAATAAATAAATAATAAAAAGCTGGTAGGGAAGAGAGAAGAAAAGAAAGTTTCTTGTTACTTCTGCCCAGACCTTTTCTTTGCCGAAAATTTAAAAGACTAAGAAAAAGCTGAATTAGTCCATTTAGCGCAAAGGTGGTATACGATGAAAAAAAGAAAATACCATGCAAGGTGGAATTAGGATTTCATGTGACAACCAAAGAAACTTGTCTGCACAAAAATGCATACATACATCTATCTATACATAAATACATACATAAGCACATACATGCATGCATGCATACATATATACAAATGCATCCATGGCACACTAACAGAATGATTCTTGTCCAACTTATAGAGTTGGAGCCCTAACATCAAGTAAAGATAGTCTCTTAGCCTTGCTAATGGTCTCTCAAGGCAGAGAGACTAGCAACAGGGCCCTGGAACCTTAGCTGAGATCTTCCCCCATTGAACTAAGCTGCCTGGTGTCACTATGCTTTTGTGGAGACACCGGGAGCAAATGGCTTGGGAAGCTCACCATCTATATCATGTGCAATAAATTATACTTTGCTGAAATGTTGTCTTGCTAAAATATGCTAAGAAAGCTGTGAACAATATTTACAAATAGTTCAGATGTCACAACAAAACACCCACCACTCACGCATTCTCACGTTTTTCTATAATAAATGTGGCAATAGAGGATATCGTGCTCAACATTAGGGAAGTATTCTTCATTGAGAAGTAATTAGGAGAAAGTCTTTAAATTTATAGACCCCCACCCCTTCCTGAAGATCTGCTCTCTCAACTGTCAAGGCAGCGACTTACTCTGCTCCTGGCATCTCCTCACACAGCAGGATCTAGTCTTTCTATTTGGGTACATTGTTCATTTCTCGTGAAAGTAGCAAACTTTGTGTCTTGCTGTCCTAGGACCATTAACCATTTTCAACACTTGTGCAAATTAGTTAATGCTGTGTCCCTTTGGGGAAAGAAAAGAAGGCAGCATTGCCCGTGATCCAAATGGCCCGAATGGGAGCAGCACTGCACAAGGCAGGTGCACTCACTGGGGGAAAAACAAAACACTGGCAATGGAGATGCACTTCTGTTTAATGTGTTGCCATAGCGTGTAAGGAAAAGGAGGGGGAGATCTCCATTTTATCCCTCAACATCCCACTTAGTTTTAAAGCAAGACAAATTTGAGAAAGAGGTGTCTGAGTACAGCATACTATCTGGAGACAATGAATATCTGAGGGGGTAAAAAACAGTAAGTATTCAAGGGAAGGATGCCACAGGTAAGTTTGTACAGCAGCTCATTTTCAGTGAAAGACAGTTTGCCTGGGTTTGTAGGAAGGATCAGGTGTTACACCAAGAGAATACAAAAGTTTTTCTTTTTAACTACTCTTGACTTTGTTTATAAATAACAAAGTTATTTATAAATAAACATTAATTGCCATACACTGATGTTCAAGACATCTTGCACTACACCTTCTTAAAACTTTTTCTCTACAACACAGAATCAGTTAAATCTTGTGTGTGTGTCCAGAGAGAGAGAGAGTTGAACATATAAAATGAATCACTTTTTTGTCCCCCAAGGAGGAAATCAAATTTTAAGGAAGGTCTCTGATTTGTTGGCTCATTTACAGCTGCTTTGCCATTTATAAGCAAAAACCTCTGTTACTGGACAGCGTGATGCTTAGTTAAACTGACCTGGTGCTCGAAACCTGAGGATGGGGCTTTGGTTCATAATGTGTCCCGATGCTGGCACCGCCCCCTCAGCTGCCTTTTTGGCAGAGCAAGTACAGCAAGTGAGTAGAATCAGGTGGAAGATAAATATGTTTACCTACCATCAAAACACCTTTCAAGTCCAATACACATTTTTGTTCTATTAATGCCAACACAAATATGCAGACACTGTAGCAAGGGTTGCTTTAAAATATAGCTAGACAGACCGATTAAAATACACTGCTTTCTCTCTGCCAAATTCCTGCCTGTGGGGAGCAATTAAACCTGCCTTCTGCACATTCAAATACCGAATGAGAAGCGAATGTTGCATCTTTGCTACTTAGACAAAGTGTAATTCCGATGGAAAGATTTATCAACAACTCGCAAGCGGTTCCAGGTTTGGTTTTGTTTATCAAACAGCACAAGCCCTCGTGCTGCATCTGGACTCTGTTACACACTTGTGAGACAGAAATACCCAGAGAGGGGTGCCCATTCTGGCCAGTGAACAAACAAGTGGACCCACACAGAGGGAAGGCAGCTTCAGACAAATAAACAGTTCTGTTGGAGACTGAACATGTATAACACTAGCCAAAGCTACAGTAAAACAGCCAAAGAGCAATGTTATCGTGGCTCTTGAAGAAGTCACCGTGAAACAGAATCACAAATGCCTACAAATGGAAATTTTACAGATGAATTTGCTCTTCTGGCACCATGGAAAACGACTGAAGGTTTGTTGTGTGATTTTTTTTTAAATCAGCATTTAAGGATATTTAAAGCAAATAACAAAATTATAAACTGGAAGTGAGGGGTGATTCTATAAAATTTGGTGCTGAACATTTTTAACTTTTAGCCCTTTTTTTCTCCTGTTCCATTCATCATTTCCTGTGCCTACCTTGGTGACTGCTAGAGAGATAAATGGTTGACTGCTGCTGTTGCTCCGCCCCTGTTACCTACTGGCGTCCACCCCCACTGCCTGGCTTTGCTGATCTTTTCCCTGTGACATTTCAGCTTTCCGCCTGCGTCCTCATCAGCCTCTAAGGCAGTATCTAGGCAGTGGTCTTTCTGGGATACAACTAAATGCTTAGTTAACTATAAGGTTATTCAACACTGGAGCAGGTCACAAAGACATATCCATCCCCCAGATGTCTCTCTTCTTGCCTCAGACAAAGCAGATGTCTTATATTTTGCAGGACTGTGTGTAATCTATGTTGGCTTTGCAATTAAGCAACTACATATTTAACATGTCTCAGGACATTTTGTCCTTGTTTTTCCCTCAAGGCAAGTATATCTCCCAGGTATGTATGCACTACGTAACGTCTTCAAACCTTGCATGTGTTGACATTTCTTCATACAAATTTAAGGTAGACTGTGGGAAGCACAGTGTTCTGTTATTGATCATGCTACACAGACTGCAAACATCTCGGGATGATCAAGGTTTGTGTTTTTAATAAAAGGTAAATCTGCTAAAACTATTGAAATCATGACAGTATTTCTATTTTGATACTCACTTTTGAGACTTAGAAGCAGATGAATTCACACTGGGCTAAGAACTGGTAGACAGATTAATATGCCAGAATTTTGTTCTTAATGAATTTGGATATTTCTGTTTCAAAATTTAAAAAAAAAAACATTTTCACTTGATCTTAAAAGACATATTTTAGATTTTTCTGGGAATTCAGAAAAAAATGAACAAAAATAGATGAGTGTCTTAATTAGCATTAAAGAAAAATCACATAAAACACTAGCTCCACAGATTCTAAGTATTGCATGCACAAGAGCACACATACACACACACACACAAACGCATATGTATACAATGGATATACTTATGGATATTGCATTCTAAAGGAGCCATATCAATACAGGTGATGTGGTACATATCTTGATAAAAATCTATCCAAAACCCACTTAGATGTTTTTCTAAATATGTTTCTTCATTTCCTTTTTTTATTGGTCCAAAACATCATTGCCTAACCAGTAAGTAACCTCTATCTTTATAGCATTATAAATATTCATTTTTAGACAATAAAGTCTTTAAAAATCCTTTCAAAGAATTTCAAGCTATTGCAAATGGATAAATCAGCACACAGCTAAGCCTGTGTTTGCATAGGTAGATTATGTATTGTAAATGTTCAGTCTTTTACATCTATTAATAGAGGCACACACCAGTATGTTTCTATTAATCTTTCCTTCCGTGCTGGTATATTACCATAATAAAGTCAAATATGGCCTATACTGCTATAGGTGCGACATTTTCCTCTGAAAGGGTCCCAGATGAAAGAGCAAAACGGGGTAGTCCCAGAGCCTGGATTCCTTTCTCTGATGCCATCTTCTTTGTAGTAGTTGAATTGCTCTTTTTTCTGTGGATTGATGTTAGCAGACATTCTCATATTTGCATAAAGGCAAAATTAAAAGCCCCTTTCAAAGAAACTTAATACAGAGGATACTACCATCATTTTCTCATAGAGTTTGAGTTATATCTTTTTTTTCCATGCATGATAAAGCTTTTTCTAGACTAAAAATTCTGGGATAAAGTTTCAATAAAGAAAAGTTGAGCTACCCTGATGTGTCAGCCGCCGCAGTGACTGCAGACATTGTCCCTTAAACCTAAAACACTGGGAAGAATGCGAGCCTATTAAAAGTTAGGACTTCAGCCAGTTTTTGTGAATTCATGTTTATTTATGAGATTTGCTTTGCAGGGGGAAAAGGTTGTCTTTAATTTGATAAAAATCACTAAAGGTATCAATAGAGGTCACCAGTTATCTTCATAAACACCTGACATTACAGTAGGCTGCTGGAGAAGCAAAATTTCTACCTTAATGAAAATGCATTTATATAAAGTATCATACTTCTAAGATGTAAAATAACTGAGTGAATTCATGGAGTAACACAGAGAACACACGTAACTTTGTAACAATCTACTTAGATTATTAAACAGTTAGTTGGATCACATAGTTTGGAGTTTTGCTTTTCTATTTATTTTTGGTTGATCTATTTATTGTTTATGGTTTTTTATAGAAAAATAAATGCATAGCAAAGAGCTTTGCATTTTGCATGATAATCAACCTGATTTTCACTTCTGCTGTTCTAAGAAATCAGAGGTGATGCCAGATGCAATAAAGAATAATTATGTCATCCATAGAATAAAGTCTTTCTGTGAGGTCAGAACAAAGCAGAAATCTGAACCACATCCTCAAGTGTTTAAAGAAGATATTATGGGGGGGGGCTAGAAAATTTGATTATTGTAAGTAACAGAAATGTTCTCAATTAAGCATTTTTTAAATGGGCTAAATGTTGGAGACACGTAGTGTTCAGCTATTGCAGTCTTTCACACCACTGTTATAACTTCATCTTTTGGAAAGGAGACATGCACTGAAAAGGCACTCAAAGAATTATACAAAGAAGTGCAAGTTAAGCCTCTCCAGCTCACCATCATCTGTGGCCAGATCACTCCTTCTATGAGGATGCTGATGAAGACCTACAGACATCTCCCTTCTGAAGAATTCTCCCATCAAGATGGCACAACACTACAACACCCTTCTAGGCTAAGATGTCTCTTGGAATTCAGAGTGGCAAGCATGCACCATGCTCTCAGAAGTTCTAAAAGAAATTAAAGAAGAATAGACAGCTAGAGTCTCATAGTTAAATTTTGAGTTGTTTAGGAATCAAGAGGGTGTTATAGATCTAAGAAGATACTCTTAAAAGTGTGTTGCAAATTAGTATGAATGTTGAGTCAGATATAGACCTTTAAACTCATGGAGATGGTTAGATAGTAGAATATTAAAGTCAGGGGCCAAATATGTATAAACTGGACATTGGGAAGGTATACTGGGCCATTTAACTCTCATAAATGTGGCATATTTATATCTGTTGTTTTGTATAATACTTACTGTTATAAGAGAAGGACCCATCTGTTGGACTGAAAGGGGAAACTTCTGGGGGGAAGAGGGTGGAAGGGCGGGATAGGGAGGGGGAATAGGGAGGGGTTTGTGACTGAGATGTAACTTGAAGAAAAAAAATAATAAAGTATATTAAAAAAAAAGAAATTAAAGATGGAAGGCCGTCAGAAGGCTGCCAACACCTTTCTAATAAATGAACTTCCATCTCCCAAAGATTCCTTTGGTGTGGTTGGCTACAGGATAATACAATTTGACTATTATTTCCCTCAGGTAATTTGAATAAGATCTGTATTGCATAGAGTAGAAAACATACTTGTGGTAAAAGTCACCAAGAAAGACCATACCTAATCCTACAGGAATGCCACTCGTAAATAATATCCCCAGATGGAGGACAGAGGGAAAACTAAGTATTTCTCCCTGCTACGTTCTGCCTTGTCCCAAGTAACAGAATCACCAAACAGGGAGTCAGAGGTTGGCAGAAATTCAGAATGGCAACTGCCTATGTCCAGACAAACACTGATGTCTGTTAAACTTAGTCACTTCTAAAATTTAAAATAAAATAATAATAATAATAGTTCAAAAAATCCTGGGTGATCTAGAGATCTAGAGATCTCTCCCCTCTCCTGCAATGATTTGTCTCCCCTGAGTGAACCTGAATAAGACCACATGGAATGGAGTTGGCAGATGGACAGGTGCTTCTGCAGAAGGCGCTTCAGCCAGAACCCAGTCACACTTCACTATCACAGGAAAGACAAAAACAGGAATGTTTCTTTCAGTCTGAGTGAATGAGAAAACCCAAGGATTACTTGAGGCTATTTAGATATTTAACTAGCATGTTGCCATTTGAAATGCATAACACTGAAATAACTTTATAAAAGAAACCCTGGATGGTTTCTCTGATTACCCCCAAGAAAGCAAAGTCCTACAGAAAGATCCTTTTGTTGTTGATGCCATTCTTGTTCCCGTGCAAAGCACAGACTCCTTCAGCTCCTCGTTAGCTGACTTTCCTCCTAAGGACTGAAGTTCCGATACGATACAAAGAATCCTTCCAAGCCCCTTCCCACTCTTCTCTATTATGGTGAAATGCTAGCTACAGCTCACATAGAACTCATCTGGAATAAAATTATGCGACAGTAGTAGTAAGTGTGTTACATGAGGAAGTATTCAATTTCTGTTCCCATTCGGTAAGGAATTCCTTATTTCCTGATACTTCTTTCACTGTAACTGGGAAGTCGGGATTGTGAGAATCGCCAAGTCCTGACCCCATCTAAAGGAAACATTGGTGGCAGGGCACAATGCTGGGCCCTGATCTCACTTCCCTCTACCTCTTCTCTCCCTTTCTGCTTTGCCTTTTCTGTTTTCCAGTTTCTACTAGGAGCTGTAAACTTCCCAACAACATCTCACAGTTCTCTTAAAAATAAGGATGTTCTTGAACACGATAGTTACACAAACAAATCAATACAAGCAAAATGACAGTCTTGAGTCATCTCGACTTGGTGGAAAAAAAATGATCCCTCATCCTCAAAATATGTAATTATTTGAAGTTTGCAGGAAATTTTGTATTGTATACTTTGAAGGTTTTTTTTACCTTTTATATAAAATTCTGCCTCTTACCAGTGGAATTTATTAAAGTTCAGCTCATATTTAGACAGAGTGGACAAATGTGAAACCAGTAATCCTGTACCGGGTATAGTCTGAAGATCCACCTGTTTATTATACCTTGCAGCTAAAAATGGGTCTAAATGTGTCTAATGACCCCAATGCCATTATGAGGTCATTATTACCGTCTCGTGAGGAAAATCTGAATACCTACGCGAACCACAGGGTGAACTCAACTTGTTTTACACTTGGCTGTTTAACATACAGCGCCTGCCTGATCTGAACTTTCCAGTGAATTTGGGAGGACTGTCAGTCACACAGCAAAGCAAGTTCAAAGGGAGCAGGAAGCTCTCGCATCCAAATGTAATCTATATTTGGTAATTCTTAAAATATCATTTTCCATGGCTTTGCGGGGCATATTGCATGGTCAAATAATGCGCATGCCTTTCCAGTGAGGCACTGTGCTAAAAAATAGGAGGTGGGGCCCCGCTCTATTCAGCTTACTTACTCCACACGGAAGACGAGTAACGCAGACAAAACCCTGCCACTGAAAGCATTTTTACTAAGGGGGTTTGGGAGAGAAAGCCTTTAAACACTGGCGTGAAGCGCTTTGTTGAAGCAGGTGGGACAGCTACACGAACAGAACCTCTTCAGACCTAGACCTCAGGCCCAGCTCACCTGGCCTGTGTTTGGAAAAGAAAATCTCTCTTGTTTGGCTACACAGTGGGCTACGAAAAGCCAAGACAACCTCAATTTAGCCATTAAGAATGGAGGCCCATATTTAAGAGTCATCAGCAATAAAGGAAAATACACTGGATCATTTCAAGTGCATGCTAATCATTTAATGTAATAAATGGAGCAACCCTAATTATCTCCCGAGGAAATGATTTCACACTAAAACAATGGGAATGAAGAGGTTAGTTCAGGAGCGTAGCACACAGCTGAAAATCACTCATGTGAATCAGGGGCCTTCCCTTGCATTTCAGAGAGAGAGAGAGAGAGAGAGAGAGAGAGAGAGAGAGAGAGAGAGCACCCTAATTCTGTGGGATGCAGCTAATGGGGTTAAAGATGTTTTACACCAATTCTGCTATGCTCTAGTTTCCTAACCTCAAGCAAAGTACCCACTCTGAAAATCAGGGTGCATCACAGCAGCTTTGGAACCTGCTCCCTAAGAAGAGGGTATCTGAGAACAATGCAGCAGCAGGACAGAGAAATTGGTCTGCAGCTCACTTCTCCGAAGCTCCACCATCACCCCATCCTCGGCTCCCCTCAGAGGATCCATTTGCCACCCACACTGGCCACTATAAGAGGATTTCTGTCAACACATTTAAAACCAATTGTGGGGTTTGTCTTTCATTTCCACTGTTTCAATCTTCCATGGCCCAACCTTTAAAAACAAAACAAAACAAACAAAAAACAAAACCCAAATGTTCATTGTTTTCTTTTGCTTATTTCAACTGAAATGTGTCACCTTTTTGTTATGACACAAAATCAAGCTTTAAAAAATGTAACTGAAGGTTTACAGAAGAATAAAATGTTCATGCTTTTGTTGGTTCAAGATCTTGTACATGGTTTCACCTTAAAGTTGTTTTAAATGGTTTCCCAAAGCCCATATTTCTGTTGCTTCATTACTCTGCTTGTTTCCTTGAGGCATAAGAAGCTAACACTCTCTATTTAGGCAAGTAAAGAGTATATTAAACAGCTTACCTGCAGGGGTGGACACACATTTCCTCAACCTAGGTAACTGAATCAAGTTAGTATCTTTCAAATGTCTCCTTTTGATAGATCCAAGCCCAAATAACAATGAAAGGGGTGAAAAGGTAATGTGGATGTGATTTTTAAATAGTTCTTCCCTCGATTTCCTGTTGCTCAGCTTTGGGGGCTAAAGGGAATATTAGAACATTCTTCCTTTTCAAAACTAACAAAGAATCAGGCATACCTGCAAGCACTGTGCACAGCCTAAGACTTCCCTAATGCATACTGATCACTGCGGATAGAGTAAACAAATGGACACATCTTGTTCTGCTTTCGTCTTATTCAAAGTTATGTTGTATTCAAAAAAAAAAAAAACTCTTCCTTAGATTAGAGTCGATAAACAAATTACAGAATAGAAAGCAACTACCTAAAACAGGAAATTTGATGCAGGACTGATTAACCCTCCAATTAATTACTGGGGGAAAAAAGTGTAAATAGAAATAATCATTTGAAGGGAGTACATTTGTGCTTATATGAAATCAACATGGATATTTCATGAACACGAGTGCTTTGCCTTGCTTTTTACCTCCATGTTCCTGCTTTCTGTGTATGTGAATGCAACCAGCATGAGATATGAAGCTACTTGGCATCAACTGCCCCCATCTTCGCAGAAACAAGCCGGAGTGTGTACCATTCAGGCTTGGCTTACTGTAATATCCTCTACGGGATAGTTGACCACAGGGTTCTCATTCACAAACATCCAGGTTAAACAGTTAAATGCTAGCAAATCCTGCACAGCCCTGTGGGAAATTTCACTTTAATCCTGAACTTATAAGAGGGCAATCAAAGCCCAAAGCCCGGGTAACAAATCTGATCCTCTGTTGCAATCGGTGCCCTCATGGGAAGTAGAGAGGTGCTCTCTGTACAAGCCCAAGGTGGATAAATACCCAAATGATGAGATAGGTGGCGAATGCAGAAGAGGCATCTGGCCTCGGCCATTCGCTTCCAATTCCATATTACACTGAAGAAGTAATTCTCACACGGCTCAGGATCAGCCACTGCTGATTACTAGAAGTTGAAGTGTGGCTTAAGGGATGATTAATGACGGTGTCGGGAGAGAAACAAAGCACAATGAGAGTTATCTCTGATCCACCTGCTTACAGATGCTGTAGTAAGGGAGTGAAAATGGTCCCCGTGAGCCCTGACGATAAAAAATCAAACGAGAAAGGTGCAAAGCTGTAGATATGTATTAATCTGATATCTAAAAACTAGGTCTTAGCGTGAATAAAACATTAGGCATGAATGGAGCCCCATAGGTGATAGATACTGGGCCATAGTGGACTTCACATTGTCTGTATTTTTTAAATCAAACAGAACTGTTCCCTTCAGTATTGCCTTTGACATTAATAGGTTGGTATTTGAAAAGTCACAGTTCAGTAGATGAGCAGGCTTGTGAGTGCAAGCTCATTAAACAAACCCCCTTGTTGTCCAGCAAAAAAAAAAAAAAAATATATATATATATATACATATATGGCACCATACCACCACCTTGTGGCTTCTCCGTTCTTGTGCATACCACCCCCAGAGAGAAATCTAAAATTCGGTCACATTTTCCATATGTTTAAATCCAGGAGGTAGGTAATTAGAAGATCAATAGTGTGCTTTATAAGCAAGTACATTTATGGGCAGCTTTCACCTAAGACAATACATTGCCAATAAGATTGGCAAAGATACATTCTAGTTTCATAATGTATCTTTGGATGCAATATGATGGTTCAGTCTGGTCATTCCAATTATGTCTTCTAACTTTGGCCACCAGTGAAACAGGATGATATGGCATCCAGTGTCCATCTATCTGAACAGAATGTGCAAAACCATTTTCTCAACCTATTATTCCCTTGGAAGTGCTCACTGGCTTCCAAATTTTAACATAGCTAAAGGGAAAATATGATACTCTGAGCTTCTCGTAATCTTTCTGAATGTGGGAAAGATTGCAGAACACCATCAAGCCACTTTCTATTTCTGTCCCTAAATATACATTGACAGAATTCTAAGGACCTATATCAACTAAATTTTCACTGTGGGACCTTTTACAGATTCCCCATGCGTTAGCCTCTCAATGTAAACTTCATACTGGGGAAGCAATGGTGCTGTCATTTGAGAGGCAGTCACTCCTATTAGAAGGTAACAATGGTGACTCCCTGATCCGTGTGGCCTCTGGACATCATCTTACTCTCATGTAGAACAAGAAGGCTAAGATATTTTATTCACTAGTAATTAAATTGTATTTAATTGGTTGGGTGACGGCTAATCCTTAACCAGCCATTATAGATAAGAACACACAGACAACACGTGGATTTTAACAAGCCTTGGCCTGAATTGAGCAATCTTGGACCACCTAAGCTAGCTCATAATTCTACTACCCAAATATGACCCCATATATACATACGTCCCCTTGGACTGCCATTCTCCATGCAATGCCGATGTTCCAGGTCATGTGGAATGAGGTTCCTTTTTCTAACCCATGGTGTGTTTCCTCCTTCTTCCTGCTCCTGGCTGGACTCAGTACTTAGGTTATATTTAATTCTTTCAAGTTTAGGAAATTTGTGTCTACTCTGGTCCTTAAAGATAAGCATCTACTGCAGTTTTCTCTCCCTTAATCTCACGAGCAACAAGTTAAATAAATGTTAACTCATATTTCATGCAAGATTTTTAATATTGAAAGTCTAATGAAGATTCAGCGTTCCGTTGTCTAACAAGGTTGACATTACTACTGAAAGAAAGCAAATACATTATTTTAATTAATATCAATTCATAAGTGCTCCTGATTTATATATTAAACAAAGAAAGTGTCTTGTCACACACGACAATTGAGTCTCTATTCACCCATCATTTACTCGGCGCCCATCCCCCCCACACCCTCCTTGCCCTCCTTCCGTGGGAAATGCATGACGGAAGCCGCCATGTAGGACTGTATGTCTCTCATACGCTGCTACGCTGTGCTGTGCTGTGATCACTCTCGTCTTGCTTCCTCACGACGAGTTTCAAGTCAATTCTAGTCAACAGTGCTTGTCTCTCCCTGACATCTCCTACGAGCAAATAAGCAGCTTCTATTGTTTTAAGAGTAACGCTTCTGTTTGCGGCACAGCCTTCCAATGGTCGCAGAGAGCCCTACAATACGCGGGTAATAAAGGCACAATGTTAGGCCTCAGGAGGCAATTAACAATAGCCTTTTAATGCAGCTGGGAACCGAAATCGCCTTACAACCCAGAGGATCTTCAGTTTTTTAGTTAAGGACAGAATTGCCCAAATGGCTAGCGCCTGCATGGGAAAGTCCTTTCAAACGTCATTCCATAGAATATAGGAGAATTCTAGTTCCTGGAGATGTTATCGTGCCGTCAGATCATCATTACCTCAAATATTACCCACTAGTTACACTCTACTGGATTTCCTCAGTCTTCACAATGCCAGTGATTTTTTTTTTTTTTTTTTTTTTTTTTTTTTTTGGACTCAACACTGTGATGTTCTCATGAAATCTCTATCTCAGAGTAAGCAATGTTCTTATCCTGTCTCCTCACCTCTCTCTGTGCCCATCCCCATAAATATCCTGTCAGGTCATTTATGTCCATTTCCAAAGCAACAACATCAAAGTTGACAGTACAGCACTCTGCGCTTCGGGAAACACACATTTTGGTCCAAGTTCTGCTGCTACATCCCTGCCCCCAAAAGACCCAAAGATGCAGGCAGAGCCAGGAAGGATCCTGTGGGTGGGCCAGCAGGAAGCAGAGCCGCGGTGCTTAATGTAGAAATGGTTTTAAGCCAAAGAACGGATTTCATTTCTTGTTAATTGTTGAGCTGTAGTAGAAGCCAATAATTATTTTGTCCCCCAGTACTTCTACAAAAAAATACCCTTCTCTTAATATTTCATGCTTGAATCACTCCAACCAATGCAGCGGATCTTGTTTCTGTGCTGGAAGCTGCTGTTTCTGTAAAAAGCATTCCCGACGCTCCAGGACTGGGTCCTAATCCTACTACCCTATTTTTAACTAAAAAAATAACTCATTTGCCAAGAATAAGCCAATTGGTGTCATGAGAGGGGACCAACCTCAAATTTCAGTTGGATTCCTCTCTGGTC
Source organism: Lophiomys imhausi (assembly GCA_907164525.1). Classification (NCBI taxonomy): domain Eukaryota; kingdom Metazoa; phylum Chordata; class Mammalia; order Rodentia; family Muridae; genus Lophiomys; species Lophiomys imhausi. The sequence goes on from CAJQZJ010032236.1 coordinate 3,233,331, forward strand.
TAACCTAGTCTCCACTTCCAGTCTGTTCAAATCTAAAGACATGTTTATTTTCGTGGGCTCTTCAGAGACTCTTAACTGGCATTGGACATGGCTCCAGATTCCAAGCAGGTAGAAACACGCACTCACCCACGCAACCACACACGCACACACGCACAAAAATATGCCACCCACTTCACTCCACTGTAGTCACCTAGGGCTTGAAAAGGCACTTTAAATTCAATATGTAAAGATATGAGTTCCTTTTAAACCCTGTACAGTAACATATCTGCTTCATGTTTCAGAAGTAAACCCTGGGGTGGCTGAGCAGTTACTGCAGGCACTCTTGTTTCTCAGTAACTCTGTAAGTAGCTTTTGCCTCTGTACTATAACCCATTTTCAGATGGAAAATAAGTCATTTTCTCCTTCTACTTCGGTATGAAATCTTAACTACTGCTGTAAAGAGAGGCCCAGATTCCTTTTCTTTTTTTTTTCCGTCCTACTTGTCCTGCATTAGCATTGAGGGGGTTATTTATCTACAACCTGAATATGTTTCTGGGATATCAAATTATGACTTCTAAGCTATCTCCTAGGATGTGCTGTGCAAGCCTAGAGCCACGGAAGAACGTTAAAACCACTTCCGCGAAGACCTCTGCTTAGGAAAGCTGATTCACCTTGGCTCTATTTACCTTAATTAGCACAAATCCTGTCCATATTTGCTTATAACACTACATTAGTGACTAAATAAAACAGTTATGAAGCTGACCACAAGGCCACTGCATATGCACAAAAACCCACACAATCGTTACTGCCCAGTAGAGGGCAAATACATTGCATTTTATTGCCAATTTGGGTCAAATCCTTATAATTGGGTGCTTAAAGACTGTGTACTGGTTGTGAGCATACAGTTATTGAATAAATGTACCATGGTACATCTTTTTTAACATCTATGGCTGTTTTAATTGAATAATAGTCTCCTTTTTTGTGCAGCTTAATGAGAGACATTGCATATCTGGTAATTTGAACTAGGGACATTATTTGGAAAAGAAATTACAAAGGAATTCGCTTCTGCCGTCTAGAACTCCCATACATGGCTAGAATCTGGGAAGGGAGAGAAGAGCTGAAAATTTTAAATTACATACAAGTGGAAAATGTTTTTTCTTCTTTGTGATCATGTTTCCTTTGTTAAAGGATGGAGATCTACAACTCCACTCCCCCAGTGAAAAGTAGTTTGGGCCAGTGTGTTGTGTTATTCCATTAGTTTGTGTTTTAAGACTAAGAAGAGATATTTCTGTGTTATAAATTATTTATAAACACAAGAACAAAGGGAGGCTGTCAGGGCTGCCGCTATTTTGAGAAAATAAAAAAGCAATGATGAATTTATGGAGAGCCCAATTTGATAAAGAGGGAGGAGATGCAATGGCTAATTATTAACTTCCATCGGCAGACAGAGAGCCGAGAGCAGAGAATTAGATGGATACATTTACATCTGTCTGTCACCCAAAGAAATCTCACTAATGGTGTTCCACCCTGTCACCAGACTCCCCCCACCCCAATCCATACTGGAGAGACTTAGAGACATGCAAAGATATTTTAATCAACAATATACCACAGAAGAAATGCAGAGAACTTGAGAAACGGATGATGGTAAACAACTTCATTTCTGCCCACACCCTTTTTTCCCTCATCAGGCATAAAATTATTGCAAGATTCAATGGTCTTGATATTTGTGTGGTATCTGGGATGGAGATGTACAGGATCTGAAGGCTTTTCTATTTCAGCAGCTGCAATCCACAACCCATTGATGCCAAGCACGGTGTAGAAGTTGAGATACAATAAACAGTGGGGTGGGGGGGGCGTGTTTTATTTTATTTTATTTATTTTGACTCTGAGCCTATCTCTTGTCTTCTAGACTTGGCTTTCATGGATAAGAGGGAACATAAAAAAAGGATGCTTTCAAAACACACAATCTTTTCTTGAACGGAACCGAGGGAAAGGATAAGTATAGTAAGAATTTGTCAGGAAAGAAGTGTCTAGTGTCTGCGTGTAGCTCGTTCAGGGAAGGACAAGAGTTTTTCTTTCTCAAACATGAGTTTCAGCCTATGGGCCCCTGAGAGGGGTTGCCATTTCAACTTTGTCCTTGTTGTCTTATTTTCAGTTGCAAGATCAACTATACTTGGGAGGTTGCAAATCACCTTTGAAAAATTTGGGACACTATTTTTATCTGTGACCTCTCTACACTCAAGCCATGAGCTGGTTCCCACATCTTCTATTCTATGAATAGATCTGGCAGATTTTTAACCTCGATTTTTGATGTGTTGTCCATCATATGATTTTTCCCAGCTGGTCTGAATTAACCAGGCAGAGTATGGGAAGGTCATTTTTTTCTAATTCTCTTATTTTGTCACATAGTTTTAAAACAGGCAAGAAGAAAGAGTTGGTGTGGCTCATTTCAAAACTTAGGAGACATCATTTTGTGTATAGTTTCCTACAATGCACCTATCCTACCAGCTTCTAAAAAGATCACATTGCTGGTACACCAAACCATTTTCCCCCTTTAAATATGACTATGACTTTCATTGGACTTTTCTTTGTTAAGAAAGCTACCTTATAAATATTCACGAACTTGGTAAAGGACTTCAGAAAACACAGACTTGAAACTAAATCATGTAGTTATTCGGGGGAGGGTGGGCGTGCACAAGTCAGGCAGGTCAGAGGATCTTGGGAACGTCAGTTCTCTCTCTCCACCTACTGGGTCCTGGGGATTCTATTCAAATCCACAATCTTGGTAGCAAGAGCCTTTACCTGCTGAGGCTTCTCACCAGTCCCTGGAAACATGGAGGGGTTTTGGGGAGGCTTTTTGTTTTGTTTTTGTCTTTGCTTTTGTTTTTGTTTTTGTCTCAGGAAAGATCATGACTATCCATTCCTAAAAACGTTCCTTTTAGCATCTAGTCAGGAGGAATTGTCTGCCCATGGGAATCAATGACAAACATCGGAAACAAAAAGTGAAGTAAGCAAACACACGTTTTTAGTGCAGCCTTTCGTCTCTCTGCATGGATGCTATCAGAAAAAGCTGGAGCAGGTGAGCAACTGATAAATCTTTTTTAACTACTTACAAGGTTGATTTCAATTAAACTTGTTGAACATTTTATAATAATCTATGAACTGGAATTTGTAAGTGTTTTTTCTCATATTCAGCTATTCTTAAAGATTCTGGATTTTAACAAGGAAGTCAAATGCTAGACAGACCTAAAAAATCTCCAGAGTTCTGCACAATGGAAAGCCAGCCATGAATGGAATGGGGTTTCAAATATTGAATTGGGAGAGAAAGGTCTGTTTTTAATAGTAATTTTGTTGGAAAGGTACAGAGGTCAGCCAACAAAATCAACCTAAGGTAAACTCTTGAAGGTTGTTCATTTCCTTTCCCCCACCCCCAAATACTTTCCATTTATTGCCCGAAACATGTAGGATGCATAGAATTTCCAGGGGAATCTTTTCCAATGGGGTTCATCAGATATCAAGGTTAAACCATGGAGCTTGGAGACCAGAGATGCAAGAAATACTGTATAGTGTGGGGATACTGGTATGGGGGCACAGAGGCTAGAGAAGAAACTCAAGATGGAAGCCTATGGTCACCTGGAGAACAGCCCCTGCCTTCCAAAGGAGCACAGTTTCCATCTCTTAGTTTGCACATTTTCTATAAAGGAGGAGGCAGTGCATAAGATATGGTGATTTTGTACAGGGAAGAAATGGGTGAAAGTGGAGAATAGCACCCAGAAAGAAAAAAAGGCTAATCTGCCTTGCTACCCAGAAACATAGCAATTTAATTCAACACCCTTCTACCTAGAGAAAGCAGGCTTCCACGGGCACATCTCAGGAGTTCACTTCCACTTACATGTGATATTTGGATACGATGCCCTGAAAAATATTCAAGGAACTATGGAGGATCACAAACAGATGCTGATCCAAGAGTCGGAAAGCCTGTTTACAACACCAAGTAACTGGGGACTTGGGGAAAGCCTTGTCATTTCTGGACCTCTGTTTCCTAGTCATTGGTGTAAATGTAAGGAATTCAGACAGCAGCCCTCTCACATCAGCTCTTTTACGAGGTGCTACATTGGGGTGAACCAGTTGGAGAAACAAACACTTGCTTTTGTTCTTGAACTTGTGTTTCTAGAGAGTTGGCTAAGTAGAAAATCTGTGTGTATGTTTTGTGTGTGTATGAATGCAAACACACTTATCCCACAGACTGCTTTGTGGTATGAGTCATACTATTTATTACAGAAAGACAAATTCTCAACATTCTCCTTCATCAAATTTTGAGACTAAGCCAAACATTTTTTTTTTTTTGTACAACTACTGATTGCAGGCCTTCATCACACAGTGAGTTCTCAGTGTATGTACAGGGCCGGCGGGCCATGCCTGGTCTACTGTCGACCCTGAAAGTGGGAATGAAGAAGCAAAAATGCATGTCTTTGGAAGAAATAATCCCAAATGTAGAAGATTTGATAGCAGGATAAATCGGCCTTTCATTCAAACTCTCTGTCCAAACCATCCTGTTGCTGCTTTTCCCCTGTGCTACTTACACACCATACATTGAACTCATTTGCCTCACACTGCCAGTGCCAACACTGTGTTCAAACTGTCCCCAGCATGCATGGGGTTCTCCACTGACTACCACTTCTTCACAACCAGATTCCATTCACCCAAGAATGCTCAACTTCTACATATGAGTTTTTGTATCTCTAATTTCTAGCAATGGTATAAGCTAGTGGATACCTATTGGGTCAGTAAAAGATACTAATAGCTGCCCATTATTCTTCGCTATTTAATAATAAATTATAGTTACCATGCCACTTATAGACTATTGCTTCTTCCAGGCACAGACAGACAGTCCTGACTTAACAACACTTTAACTTGTGATTTTTTTTCAGTCTTATGATGGTGCAGGAGTTGTGCACATGCTGCAGAAGTCACACTTTGAAGTTTGAACTTTGTCTCCTCCCTAGCGAGCAAGATAAGCTGATCTTCTCTTTGGAAGTAGAGGCTGCACACTGCAGCTTCCAGTCAGCCCAGCAATCACAGGATGAACAAGTGACACTCCATAGGCTTCTGCGTTGCTAAGCTGTATGCTCAGATACGTTCATCGTATTAAATGCATTTTCAACTTAAGAAGATGTTTTTAAAATTGTGATGCAAGTTAGTATGAAAGCTGAGTTAGATATAGAACTTTAAACTCATGGAGATGGTTAGATAGTAGAAAGTTAAAGTCAGGGGCCAAATACATATGGATTGGACATTGGGAAGGTATGCTAAGCCATATAACTCTCCTAATTGTGGCCTATTTATTTCTGTTGTTTTGTATTGTATTTATTGTTATAAGAGAAAGAACCATTTGTTGGACTGAAAGGGGGAGCTGTTGGGAGGAAAAAGATATACTTTAAACTGAAAAAAAAAAGGGAAGAGGATGGGGGTGGTGGGGGAAGAGG
>CAJQZJ010032236.1:3238895-3256679 GCA_907164525.1 Lophiomys imhausi
GGATTGTGATTGAGATGTAACTTGAAGAAATAAAAAATAAATTATATAAAAATAAATAAATAAATGTTAGGATATTCTTTTTTATTGTCTTCAAGTTGTTTATTTTTTTATAATTCATTTTTTATTTCTTCAAGTTACATCTCAGTCACAATCCCTTCCCTACTCCCCCCTCCTGTCCCACCCTTCCATCCACCCTCTTCCCCCTCAACCCTCCCGTCCTCTATCCTTTTTTTTCTTTAGTCTAAGGTAGATCTTTTTCCCCCCAACAGCTCCCCCCTTTAGTCCAACAAATGGTTCTCTCTCCTAAGGATATTCTTGACATATAAAAGGTTGGTGTAGGGCTTGGAGCTCATGTCTTTAATCCCAGCACTCAGGAGGCAGAGGCAAGCAGATATCCGTGAGTCCAATGCCAGCCTGGTCTACAAAGTGAGTCCAGGACAGCCAGAGATACACAGAGAAACCCTGTGAAGGAGGGCCAAAAAAAAAAAAAGCCATACTTCATTAGTTAAGTTTTAAGTTGCTTAGGAATTAAAAGGATGTTCTGGGTCTAAGAAGATGTTTTTAAGTTGGTAATGCAAGTTAGGATGGAAACTGAGTTATGTATAGAACTTTAAACACATTGAGATAGACAGATTATAGACTATTATCATCAGTTGCCAAATATGTATGGATTGGACATTGGGAATGTACGTTATACCTTATAATTTTCATAATCATTGCCCAATTGCTCTTATTGTTTTGTATTATATTTATTATTATAAGAAAAGAGCCTTTTATTGGACTAAAAGGGGGAGCTGTTTGAGGGGAAGATATACCTTAAATTAAAAAAAAAAAAGCAAATAGGAGGGTGATGGCAAAGAAGGTAGGAGGGTGGGGCCGGGAGGAGGAAGAGGGAGGGGAATGTATTGAGATGTAACTTGAAGGAATAAATAAATGTTGGGGGGGGGATGTTGGTTTATTGGGACATAACCCCAATATAAGGATCTGCACAGATTTTCTCAGCTCTGTGACACTGGGGCTGAGCCCTGAAAACTTTCTCCCTTGCAGAATGGTGTACATGAGAGGAGAGGGAGCACTGAGCCCTAGTTAGCTTTCTCTTGTTGTTATAAACATCATGACCAAAGGCAACTTGCAGAGGAAAAGGTTTATTTCATTTTACAGTCCATCATAAAAGGAAATCAAGACATGAACTTAAAGCACAATTCATGGAGGAACACTGCTTACTAGCTCACTCTCTAGCTTTTGTTCAGCTAGATCTCTTAAGTAACCCAGGACCCCTGCCTGGGGATGGTACCACTTACAGTGGGCTGGGCCCTCCTTCGTGAATAGCAATCAAGAAAATGCCCCATGGACATGCCCACAGGCAATCTCTCAAATGAGACTCCCTCGGGTAAGTCTAGGTTGTTGAATTGACAGCAGAAGCTACCTAGGAGAAGAACCAAGACCAAGGAGACTTAAGTCGTTTTCTTCTTTCTCCACCATGCAGTAACTAGCTGGTGGCTTCTAAACCAATGTGTAAGGACACTGAAGTACACAACCTCTAATAAGCCCCCACAGACACACAATCAGCTGACTTTGAATAAACGTTCTATGATACTGCTTCTAGCCAACAAATGACTTAACAAATAAATCCATCCAGAGGCCACTGAGAGTCTCACAAACCCGGATACTGATGCTTCCAAAGGGCTATAAGATTCAGGCGTTAGGCAAAAGGCTAACTCCACCTTCCCCAGGCTTGGGGAGGGAGTTGTTTATAAACTGAGAAAATTAAAGAAAAAATTAAATATAACACTATAATATGGGATTAATAAAACAGCATCCTTCATACTCAGAAAATGTAATATGAATTTTAAGTGAACATTTTTGATAATAGAAAAACAAGTCAAAAGCAGAACTATCTGGTAAACTCAATGGGAAATTTTCTATAGTGTGGAATTGCTATCACACAAGCTCCTGTAGCTTGTGTCATCATTTCCTTCAAGGCAAAGCCAGTATTTCAACATGATGATTCCTACCAGTATGTGATAAGAAAATATTGATTGAAGAAAATACATGCCAAATAGCTCTGAAGTCTTAACGAGACGGGAATCTTCCAATGTTTAATCTCAACCTATTTTTCATAACTTTTATTAATTTTCTTACTTGACATCTTAATACTTGTACATAATGGATTCTGGTTACTTCTACACACACCCTCCCGTATCTCCCTCCCACCCCTGACAACCCTACCCGCATCTGCATCCCGGCCTTCTCCTTACCAGTCCCTTTCTCACATTCATGTCTCTTGTCTTGTCTTGTGATCCACTAAGTTTAACAAGGACCATCTGTGTGACCATGGCTTTCAAACTATTTACTAGAGTTTGAGAGGCTTGCCTGTGAGTACCCAAGTGAAGACAATGACTGATTTTCCCTAAGAATCAACCATTATCAAATAGATAGCCAGGGTGGCATGTGTTCCTGTGTCTCTCCCTGCCCACTGATTAGCTAGTAATGACAGGACCGGTGTGTACAGGACACTCCAGCTGCTGTGAGATCATGATTGCAGTAGCTGTGTCTTACCCAGAAGATAGCACTGCAGAGCCCTTCTCCCTTCCTTTCAACTCTTACATTCTTTCTGCCCTCTCTTCCACAATGTTCCCCAACCCTTCGAGGGGGTACTCTAATGTTCTGTTTAGGGCCCAGCAGTCACTTATATTCAGCATACTGGCGGGGAACCATGAATCTACATTCACCTAGTTCACTGCAAAGGGAAACTTCTCTGGTTCAGGCTGAGTGTAGTAACATTTGTTTATGAGTATAAGCATAGATTTTTAAAAGCCTCGGTTTGGTTTCTTTAGCTAAATGTATATATGAAATTCCTCTGTAGGGCCTAAGACCTCTTGCCATGAGTTTTTGGCTAGATTTACTATAGCAAGTATGAATTCCCACCTGCAGAGAGGGTTCAAAGCCAATGAGAGAATGATTGGTTACCACCATCAAAGTCCTTCCATTAGTATACCAGTGGGTGCAAATTCATATTGTAATTCATAGGGTTCACAACTGGGTAAGAGTGTTGATGGCTTTTCTTTTACAATAGCCTGCATAGCTCCATTTGGCACTGTGAAAACTAGCCAGCTGGGAAGAAGCTTCCACTCAGTTTCAGCTTTATTTCTCTATATCCTGTAACAAAACCATGTGGGTAGGGTCTTACCAGTTAGTTCAGTGGGAAACCAAAAGGAATAACAGGAGCAATGTTGTTTTGGAGGCCCTTGGAGCTGCTCTGAGCAACAACTCATAAAGAGGCATCCCACACCTGGCATGAGAATTTTTGTTTTAATAACTCATGGCTTTTAAAGTGGCAGAATTATCCATCCCTACAGGATGTCTTTCTTCTAACTCTTTGTCTTTTTACATTTTTTCCCTCTGTAAGATTTACTTTTATTTTTAATGGAGTCTGTGGGGGCGGGGGGACTGTGTGTGTGTGTGTGTGTGTGTGTGTGTGTGTGTGTGTGTGTGTGTAGGTGTCCATGGCATCCAAAAGAAGGCATCAGATTCCCTGGATCTAGAGTTACAGGCAGCTGTGAGCCACCTAATGTGTTGCCAGGAACTTAATTGAGATTCTCTGCAAGACCAACACATACTCTTAACTACTAAGTCATCTCTCCAGCCCTTTAATTTATACTTTTAGTTGGCTTTCAGAGTAATAGATTTCCATGTGTCTTTTTCAGACCCCCTGTTCCCACTGTTACCTCATCCCTCCTACATACCCCCATCTCTATCATTGCTTGAACCTCTCCACCTCAATGTCCCCAACCCAAGTGGACCCTTTCTGGTTTCTTGGATTCTACAGATACTCTAAGCTAAACGCACAAACCTCAAAGTTTAACTAGGATCTATATATGAGACAAAACATATATGAACCTGGATCACCTCACTCTGAACCTGGATTACCTCACTCAGCATAACTTTTCCAATTCCATTTATTTAATTGCAAATTTATACATTTCATTTTTCTTTATAGCCACATAAAATCCCATTATGTATATGTACTACATTATCATTGCCATTCACTAGTTGCTGGGCATCTAGGATGATTCCATTTTAGGTACTATGAATAGAGTAGAATTGAACATAGATAAACAAATATCTTGTGGTAGGATATGGAGTCCTTTGGGTATATGCTCAGGAGCAGTGTGATAGTTTAAATGAGAATAGTCCCTATATGCTCTTATATTTGAATATGTGGTCCCAGTTGATAGAACTGTTGGGAAGGGTTACAAGTGTATCACTGGGGTAACTGAGGATGCAAAAACCCTCCATTCCCAGTTAGCTCTCTCTGCCTTGTACTTGTGGGTCAAGAATAGGCTCTGAGCTACTGCTCCATCACCATACCTGCCTGTCTGTTGCCACACTCACCACCATGATGGTCAGGTGCTCTAACCCTCTGAAATCGTAAGCCAAGTTAAATACTTTCTTTGTAAGTTGTTTTGGTCGTGGTGTTTTATCACAGTATTAGAAAAGTAACTGAGACAGGTGGTATAGCTGGTTCATATGGTAATTCTCTTTTGAGATTTTTTTTTTCTTTTTTAGAAACTCCACACTGATTTCCATAGAGGCTATACTAGTTCACACTCCCACCAATAGTAAATGAGTGTTGTTCTTTGCCCACATCCTCAGGAGCATTTGTTTTCTTCTTATTTCTTGAGGGTAGTTGGTGTAAGATAGAGAACTTAAAGTAGTTTTAATTCACATTTCCCTGATGGCTATCAATACTGAACACTTCTTTTCAGTGTTTGCTACCATTCGTATTTCTTCCTCCAAGAAGTCTACATTTTGTTCAATCACCCATTTTTAGTTGGGTTGTTTTTTGTCTTTAGGCTGTATTTTTTGTTCTGTATACATTTTAAAAGTTAATCATCTGGTGCTAAAGCTGATAAAGACATTCTCCCATTCTAGAGGTTGTCTCTTCACTCAGGTACTGTTTCTTTTGCTGTACAGATTTTTGGTTTCCAAGGTCTCAGCCAGCCTTGAGAAACCCAAGTCTCTATATAGGCTGTCCTAATCACTCCTATGTCTTGGAGTGTACTCCATACTGTTTATTCTAGGCATTTCAGAGTCTCAAGCTTCACAATGAGGTCTTCAATTCATTTGAAGTTGATTGTTGCCCAGGCAACAGAGAGAAATGTAGGTTTATTCTTTAGCCTATAGACATCCACTTTTCCCAGCACCATTTGTTCAAGATGTTATCTCTCTCAATGTGTTTTTGGCATCTTTGTCAAAAATCAGGTGACTCTAACTTCATGTAACTAAGTATGTTTTTCTATTCTGTTCCATTGATCTACTACCATGCTGTTTTTATTACTGTAACTCTGTAGTATAACTTCAGATTGGGTGAGGCAATGCTTCAAGCATTATTCCCTTTGTTTAGGATTCCCTTGACTATACAGGGTCTTCTGTGTTTTTATATAAACTTTAAGATTGTTTCTTGTGTTTCTATGAGGAACAGCATGGGACTTTTGACTGGGATTGCATTAAATATGTAAATTGACTCAATAATCCTGAGTTAAGCCCCTAGTATGAATAATTAATTATTCCATCTATTTCATTAGCATGGTTTAGGGTGAGCTCACCTTCCCAGGGAGGCTCCTTGCTCAGAAGATTGACCTGGCCCTAACTGGAATTTTAGAGCAACACTACAGACAGAGATTCTATTCTCTTGACCAGGAGGCATTTTTTCTTAACAGGCCTTCATGACCACTTTAACCTTCCAGCTCCTTAAAAACCCACAACCTTGTAGGAACTCAACTTAGTGGAAAATAAGTTTTCAAAGTACATCCTTATGTTTTTCTGAATTTCCTTGATATCCGTTGTAATATCTCCTATTCATCTCTAATTTTGTTAATTTGGACCATCTCCCTTTGTAACAAGGTGACTTTTATTACTATTTTTACTATACTTAATTTATTTTACTGTACTTAATATGTTATGCTTCCTGTCCAACCCTCAATCCTCCCAACCCCCCAACACTATGCACCGAGAGAAAGAAGTTTAGAGGGAGAAGGGATGTAGGTCTTTTTGATCTACTTCCTGCTATTTAGGGTTGTTGGGTTCTTTGGGGGTAATACCAGTCTCAGCAGAAGTCCAGCAAACCAGGAGACAGCAGCAGGAAGAACAAGCAGCAGTTTATGGGAGCACCAGCAGCCAGTACAACCGCAACCACTTTCTTCTTTATAGTCCCTTCTCTTCTTTGTAGCCCTCTTTTTCTCCTCTTTCTTTGTAGTGCCTTTTGTCCTACTTCTTTGTAGAGCCCCCTTTTCTCTTACTTCTTTGTAGAGACCCCCTTTTCTTCTTCTCTTACTTCTTTGTAGTGCCTTTTCTCTTCTTTGTAGAGCCCCCTTTCTCCTCAGGGCTCTGGCTTTTTATTCTCTCTCTCAAGTCCTCAGAGTGTATATGCTGCAGTTGGCTAAGCCATGCCCCTGCTAGCTCATGAGACAGTTAATACTTTACACCTGTGTCTTAAGTAGTCTCACACCTGGGATTAAACAAAAACATTATCATAATTGGTTATTTTAATAAACTTATCCCACATCCCTTTCTTCTGGTTAACTGTTTATCTTTTCAAACAACAAACTCTTCATTGATTCTTTCTATTAGTTTTTGTTTCCATTTCATTAAGCTCTGCCTTGGTTTTGATTGTTTCTTCCCATCTATTGCTTTTAGATTTGATTTGTTCTTGTTTTTCCAAAATCTTGGGGGACACCATTTAGTTATTTATTTGTTGTCTTTCTTATTATTTAATGTAAGCACTTAGAGGTATAAATTTACCTCTTGGAACTTCCTTCACTGTTTCCCAGAGGTTTGTGTATGTTGTGTCTTCATTTTCATTTAATTCCCAGAATTGTTTTATTTCCCTCTTGATTTCTTCAATGAGCCATTCTTCATTCAATAATGTTTTGTTTGATCTCAATGAGTTTGTTTATGTTATAGGATTTCTTTTGCTGTGAATCCAAACTTCAGTCTATTGTGGTCAGGAAGAATACATGCAGTAATTTCAGTTTTCCTAAATTTGTTGAGGTTTGCTTTGTGTCCTAGTATGCGGTCTGTTTTAGAGATACTTTTTTGGGAGACTGAAAAGAATGTGTATTCTGTAATGTTAGAGTAGAATATTTTGTAGATATTTGCCAGAGCCTTTGGTTAATGATGCCATTTCACTCTGATATTTCTGTTTTGTTTTGTTTCATTTTGTCTAGATGACATGCCCATTGGGGAAAGTGGAGTATTAAAATCATCCATGATTATTGTGTTGGGGTTAATTGGTGGCTTATGCTTTATTAATGTTTGTTCTTATGTAATTGGATGCTCCTAAGTTTGACATGCATATGTTGAGAATTGTTATGTCTTCTTGGAAAGTTTTTAACAATGGAAGAAACATAAAGTGTGTTCCATGAGACACTGCAGCACAATGAACATAGAGTCAGAAGAACTCGATGTTCCTCATCAGTTATTAGCAGGATAACCATACACTGACTTTTCCATTAGAGTCTTATCTGTGTTGTTGATCTGGCAAACTAAATGACACTCTCATTCAGTCTCAAAACGCCCACACTGAGGATCAAATTGTAGAGTTATTCTGTTATACCTAAACCTCAAACTCTATTTTAGGTTTATGAACCCCAGTTTCCTCAATTACAGATCTGAGGACAAAACTATGAGAACATACATTATGTTCCTTAAGCATCCTATATGTGTCAAGCATTGTTATCTTTATTATTACTAGAAATGTCAAGTCAATAAAGTATCAATTATTAAAGTGCTCTTTCTTTTCAAAAAGCTTTGCTCACTTTTTATCTCATTCATTCAAAAAATATTTGATGGGCCATAGCTCTGTGTCAGAATCTGTGCTTGGCATGGGGGACAAAGGTTAATAAACAAAATACCATGCATGTTCACACACAGTTCACCCTAATTCCTCTCTGAAAATGAATCCTATTATAAAAGGCTGAAAGACCACTTCTGCTTTATATATGTAACTGGAGGGTGACTAGAATGAAGAAGAGTAGAGTTCACAGATGATGGTGCAAATCAGTCCATTTTGGTTGGAGACTAAAACTCCCACTTACACCCAGGCTGGCCAGTTCATTGTTTTGTTTTTACAGGATTAGTGGCAATTCTTCGGAAGTCCTTGATCTTACCTCAGATCTCTCCTAGTCCATCCTGGCCTCTAGGCAGGATTGCCCTTAAAGGCAAAACAAAAATAGCAAGACTAATCCTCGTGATTGTGCGGTGTTGGTCAGTCGTGTTTATACAGGTCCCACAAACCAATCTTCAGGATGTAACTTTAAAGCTTAATGGCCCCATCTTTGGAACTTTATATGAGCTGCCACAGTCCACAGACCTCAAAACAATACACATTCTAAACTGAGAGACAGGGAAGGGACGTTGATGGGAACCAAAAGGAAAGAGAAAAGCCTCTCACAGTCAAATGTCCAAACAAATCACAACTGAGCAGAGTTTTGGCAAAGGGTTTCACAAGGGTACATTTTCAGAGTGAGCATAAATATCAATCTTTTTTCTGCTGTGTTCTTATTTGTCCATCAAAATAGCAGCTCCTCTTGACATTAAAATATTGCTTCTCAACAAATCCACAGGAAGCAAAAATAAGAATTTGCTAATATTAGGTCCACACGTACAAATGTGGAAACTAATCTTCAGTTAGAAAAGACAAAAGGGAAAGACTTCCATACCCCTCCAGGAGCTAACCTGTTTAGTTGCATCTAGTCTATGGAAATATGAAAGGACCTGGACAAACCACAGCCAAAGGCCTGCTCCTGGGCCCTCCAACAGCAATCAGAAAGCTCCCAGTGCCCTCTCTTGGCCAGCAGGGAGAACTGCAGGCCCCCTCTAGTGTCACCGGAGCCCTCTGGAAAAGGAATGTGTTTACAACAAAGCCCTTTACTTATGAGCAAACCACAATGATGACTAGACAAATGGAAGTTGCCTCTAGTCAGAGCACTTCTGCTTTCAGAAAGCCTCATTAAATGAGTTTCATTATACATCTCTCAAGCCTGGTTGGCAAATGAGGCTCATTCTTAAGCCTCTCAAGCTGAACGCTGGATTTTAATAACAATCCGTCTGGAAGCACATGGAGCTCTGTCTCAGAAGCTGCCTCCAAGGGCAGGTTGTGGCCAACAGCTATCATTCATTCCTCTCTACAGTTAGCATGTATTCCATTCCTTCCTGTGCTGTGGTTAGCTATTCCCAAACTCCTTGATGAGTCCTGGAGGGCATGGACGGTGTGTTGTCCGTCTTTGTAACCCCAGAACCCACCATGGGGCTTTACTTGTAGCTAAGGTTCAGTAGTGGCTGAAAGAACATGAGGTGTGGAAGAAGTCATTTGGAATGTATGTCCTCTTGTATCATCTTGGGATTAATTTTCTTCTCTCAATCTATTTTGTTCTATTTTGCTGGTAAACTATTCAGGCTTCCTTGGTAGGAATTCTGGGAATTAAGAATGGCAATAAGGATGTGAAATGGTAACATGTGCTTTTCAAAGTCAAAGCCTAAGCTTAATGCCCTGTTTTCTGGTGTCGTAATTAGGTTTCTAGTGCTGTGATAAACACAATGACCAGAGGCAACTTGGGGAGGAAAGGGTTTAGTTCATATTACATATTACAGTCCATCATGAAGGGAACTCAGGGCAGGAACTGAAGCAGATGACATGGAGAATTGGGACTTTCTGGCTTGTACCCCAGGGTTTGCTCAGCATACTTTTTATACAACCTGGGACCACCTAGCCAAGGGGGACACTATCCACAGTGGCCTGGGTCCTCCCACATCAATCCTGATCTGCTTATCAAGAAAATGTTTCACAGCTATCTCTGACTCTGTTGCCTGCCTTTGGGACCTTTTCGTCCTACTGTGTTACCTTGTCTCCATTCTTAACAGGAGAGAAGTGCCTATCTAGTCTTACTCCAACTTGATATGTGGTCCGGTTGATACCCATTGGAGACCTCTCCTTTTCTGAAGAGAAACAGAAGAGGAGTGGATGGGGTGAGTGGAGGAGAGGGAGGAGGGACTGGGAAGAGATGGAGGGGAAACTGAGGTAGGAATGTATAATTAATTAATTAAAAGGAAAGTAAGCTTTCAGGGAAGATTAATAAATGATCACAGGAATCTTCCTTCCAAAAAGGAGAAAAAAAAAAAAAGCAAGAAAGAAAAAGCTGCACAAACTTGTTTGCAGGCCTATCTGATAGTGGCATTTTTTCAACTGAGGTTTCTCATCCCAGATCACTCTAACTTGTGACAAATTGACAAAAACTAACTAGGACAGTTAGGATTCTGCTTTAAGAAATAAATAATTAGCAGTATAAATTTAGTCATGACTCTCAACCTTCTACCTCCTCAAAGAGCTATCCAGTCCTTTCTGTTCAGGTAACCAATTCAAAAGCCACTAAGACAAACCTGAATCCTAAAGTGTCGTGTAACCTCTGCCTTCGAGAGGAAGTCTTGAGCCATTTTAACATACTTTGAGCAGTACCCTAAATTAAATATTTTGGTGCCTGGCTATCAGCTTCGCCATTCCTGTTAATCCAGCTGCTGATACAGTGCAAGTAAAGCTGCTTTCCTGAAAGCTTACAGTGAAGTCTCATAAGTATGACTCACTCTTCAGAAGTCATATTGTGTCTTTACTGAGAGTTTCTGAAATTGCAAAGAGAGAAAGGGAACACATCCCAGCCTGTAAGAGCTACCCAGACGACCTAATACTTTTACTGGCAGTGATTCCTAAAGATTTACCGGACGTGATTGAATCTGATAGTGTCACTCTCTGCCGTGAGTTGTCATTTACTGAACACCTGTCAAATCTAGAATGCCTTATTCACTTTGCACTAAAAAAAAAAAAAAAAAAAAAGACTGGCAAAGTAATGGGTGGGGCTAAAAAAATATGGACTTTGTGTTTGTTACTTTTCTCATCACTGTGACAAATTCTCTGACAGGAATCACTTAAGAGAGAAGGACTTCTTTTCAGCTCACAATTTCAGGGGATTTCAGTCCATCATGGTGAGGGGAAGGCATGTGGTGGGACCATTCAGTCTGCATTGGTGGGAGCCCTCGGTAGTGTTTCTCACTTGATTACTAAACCAGAAGCAGACAAAGCTAGGTCAGAATCAAGCCTGAACTAAACCTTCAAATGCCTGTCCAGCGCCCTACTTTTTCTAGTTACTTCTTTTATGACTATGAAAAAATACCTGACAAAATCAAGTTAAGGGAAGAGAGGTTTGTTTTATTTTGTTTGGTTGGGTTTTGGGGGGGGTTGGGGTTTTTTGTTTTGTTTTGGGGGGATTGTTTTGTTTTTATGGTTGGTTGGTTTTGGCTGATCGATCATCTCATGTCATTTCAGTCCATCATGCCAGGGAGGCAGAGCACAACACCCCATGTCCATGGCAACAGCAGCTTCCTCCTACTGTCTTTTCTCATAGTGACAGACTCAGAAGCAGAAACAACTAGATTGGCACCAGAGCTGGGCTGTACCTCCCTCTAGCAGCCAACCCTCTTCTGAAGTTTCTGTAGCAATCTATAACGCCAAGTGCTGGGGATGAGCGTTTAAACACGTAAGCCTATGAGATGCACTTCACGTTCTAACCACTGTCGTCCCTAAGCAGAGACTCAACTCAGGGGACTGAGTTATTGGATCTACAGAGAGTAGATAAGACAGAAACTCAGCTACAGACACCCCAATATACATGTATAAATTTAAACCTATCTCAGGAATATTGGGATGGGACACTCAGATCTGAAAAGATTCACTATCTGAAAAGATAAAAAACAAATTAAATCTTTTGACTGATATTTACTAGAACAAATATGTAATGGTATAAGCATTCCTGTTGCACTTGTCTAAGGAGGTGATCAAAACTAAAAGATCAGCAGAGGGAATTTAGTTAGAAACACATATGTAAACACAACATAAATATTTTTAATTTTTTTTAATTTGTTCATTTCACATCCCAAATGCAACCACCTTCCCTTTTCTCCTCCCAGTCCCACCCTCCTAGCCACTTCTCCCACAACCCCACCACCCAGTGCCAACCCACTCTGGTACATCAAATCACAACAGGACTAAGTGCCTCCTCTTCAACTGAGGCAAAACAAGGCAACACCACTAGGAAAATGGGAAATGGGATCCAGAGGGAAGCAACGCAGTCCAAGTCAGAGATAGTCCTCACTCCAATTGTTAGGGAACTCACTTGAGGACCAAGCACCCCATCAGTTTCATATGTGTAGTGGGCCTAGGACTGGCCCATGAAAGTTCTTTGATAAACATGCAAATTTTGCCTTTTGTTTAGAGTACCATTTCAAGATGATGTCTAAGTTATAATGTTATAATATGGTATGCTGATATTATCTAATGGTGCAAAAGTAATTATTCACTAAAAAGTTTTCAAATTTTATAATTTTATTTTTAAAGTGCCAAAAGATGAGAGCTATTCATTAAAGGAGAATTCTTTCCTTACAGTGATAAGAAACTTCTGGTTAAGGACTTAGTTCTAAAGTATAACATTACTAAAAGTAAATTTGGAATGCATAGTAGATTAAATTTTAATATCTGTGTATGTGTGCAGAAATCAGACTTGTGGGCATAATTGTGTTTGGAGATGTACACACACAGAGAGAGCAAGACAGAGAAAGAGAGAGACAGAGAGAGATCATATATAATTACAAAACACAGTAGCTTAGGGATATATTCAAACCAGGAGACAAACAGATAAATCTCTTCTGCAAAAATTATGTGTTAGCCTTTTCCCTAAATGCATATTCAGTAAAGAAAATGTGTGATTAAATACGATATATTTATTAACAGTTCTAAGGTTGCTTCAGGTTTATAAATTTTCTCTCTGTGCCAAAGCACTTTGTGCTTGATCATCATGCATAACTGTTTAGTCAAGCAAAAAAAAAAAGGAGTCTTTGTGAGAAATACACCCAGTCCTTTGCTTAGAAATAACTGTCAACCATTTGGAGTATCCTCTGTTGCTAGATCAATCTCTCTTTCAAGAAAACAGAAGAAGCAACGGAGGACACTTGTCTCCGGTGATGGCTGTCCTATCCATGCTGGGGATGTTATGTAATCCTGGCATTATTCCAGCTATAACTTAGTGTATTACCCAAGCTAATACTCATAACAGTTGTACTAGGGATTCCTTGGGTCTGTGGTTCCTTTCTGAGATTATTAGTGTTTGGATATGTGAAGTAAAATATGAAGAATTACAAAGCAGCCAGTTATACTAAAATACCATAAATGTTTTTCAATATAAAATTATAGTGTGATGTCATAAAGCCTTCTTAGGTTTCTTCTGAATCAGAATGTGGTGATGGCTTTAAGAACTACCATAACTTCAAAATCACAATGAGTGTAAGTGACCTTCTAAGAGATCGACGACGACAGGCTTCAAAATGACAACCTGTAATTTCTTTCGGGGAAAAAAAAAATTATAGGTATAGTTAAAACTCTCATGGCTTCTTTCTTATTTGTAATTGAAAGAATTTTTACATTTTAGTGAGAAATTAGTGAAAAGGTGTAATTTCTTCTCAATCCATCCTCATATCTTAAAAGTCTCCTTAGTTTTATAGTACTGCAGGTACATAGGTCTTCCATAACATGAGCAATAATAATCATATATACTTTCTTTTTATGAACAAAGCATGCCTACAGTTCCCTCTGGGGTCACTGATGCCATGTACATAATCATTACAATGCCAAACCTACAAGGAAAGGAACAATGCCTAATATTACACATTTTAAGACCATACATGGAATTGTCAAGGAACAAAGTTGTTTGTAGAGCACATGACATGATATCTTTTAACAGCATTTAGAAGGCCTAAGTTCAGGTATTTATGAGGTTGGCTTAAGATTTCAAACTGAGTCAGGCATGCTGGCACACGCCTTTAATTCCAGCACTCAGGAGGCAGAGGCAGGCGGATCTCTCTGAGTTTGAGGCCAGCCTGTTCTACAAAGAGAGTCCAGGACATTCAGAGCTGTTACACAGAGAAACCTTATCTCGAAAAACTAAAAATAATAAAAAAAAAACAGAAAGGTGCTGCCACTGCTCTCTCTGGACTGTACTGAGTCCATGGTACGAGTGCGCACACACATAAATAATTAAATAGATAGATAGATAGATAGATAGATAGATAGATAGATAGATAGATACATAGATAGGTAGATGGATAGATAGATAAAATGTAATAAACTATGGCTAGAATAAGCTCTAGATTAATTAAATAATTGGGAGGGAAGACCCAAGAGAAAACTGCTTCCGATGCTACTTTCCTAGAAGCATGTTCTTAGGATGCTCCTAGGTAGGTACGCTGCAGACCCAGAAGGTTCCAACCAACATGAACTACAGAACTAGACAATGGAGGAAAACTTCTGACAACAGCTTAGCTTGAGGAAAGAATGGAGGATTGGGTTAGTGATGGTAGGAAGTGGAATTAAGGGTGAGAGAAAAAGTAACAAGTGCCTGACACAAAACTGATTCATCCCATTGCGCAGACATTTGAGGGCACTATCTTCTAGACAGGTTTGCAGCTTTACACCTGACTTCCAAAACAAGCTGCAGAGTGAAGGGGTCATCTGGTCTACCTCCCCTGTGATATGTTTCATCCAAAATGTTGATGAGATCTAAAAGATACCATCCGTGTTGTGTACTTATACAAAGCTATTCCCCCAGTACCATAAGAACACTTCAAGTTTTCATGTAAAAACGTGAGGCAACAAGTCACATTTGCATGCCCACACTTAGCTCTGTGACAAGTCCATACCTGAAACAGTGATATTTCTTGGCTAATACATGCACTTGGTGAGGGAATACTGCCACAATAGAGGACTTATGGGAGTCCCAACAGTTACAAGTCACTTCAGTAACTACTACTAAGAAAGAAAGACCTTTAACCATCCTCCCTCCCCTTCACTCTGTTGCTTTACGTGGCCTAGCTCTGCCTAGTTCTCTGTCCACTTGCTAACTCTTACAGTGAATCCTAGACTACTGTCTAAATGAATAGGTTCTATAAGAATTGAGAAATTTAGGGTTCTGTCTTACCCTAATGCAATGCCTGCCATACAACAAATTCTCAGAAGAGATGGTGAATTCTTTTAAATGATTAAAATGTAAAAAATGGGGAGTCTCTAAATTAGGAGATTAACATTTATATTGTGTTCAGAGTTGGTTTTCTTTTTCCTGATCATAACAATTCTAGCCACACTGACCTGTGCCTGTGCAGTATTTTCTTGGTTAATGATTGATGTGTGAGGGTGCAGCCCTCTGTGGGTGGTGCTTGCCCTGGACAGGTGATCCTGTGTTTATAAGAAACCAGACTGAGTAAGCCATAGGGAGAAAGTCTATAAGCAGCATTCCCTCATGTTCTCTGCTTCAGTTTCTGCCTCCAGGTTCCTGTCTTGAGTTTCTGTCATGACTTATCTTCATGATGGTTGATAAGCTGTGAGCTGAAATAAATTTTTTCTTCCCAAGTTGCTTTTGATTGTGGTGTTCATCACAGCAACAGAAAAGAAACTATGTTGTGTGTGCACCACGATTTTTGTCATCCCAGTGATTCAGAACAAGTATGTAAAAGACCTCAAGAAACCCTCTCAGAGAAATCAGTACACAAGCCATAGTTTGTAGAAGACGGAGCCTGGAGCCCAACTCTAATCTGGAGACAGTTCAAATGTGCAAGGTTTATTGAAACTGTTACCTTTTGTGGGCAAGATTAGAGACTGTGCGAACAGCAGCCTGCACTCCCAGAGTTTATATACCAAAAGAAGGCAAATGTCCTTTTGAGAGACAGAAAGAAAGGCAAGGAAAATAGCAGGACCTGTTTTTCCATTGAAAGGCTACCTAGGTGACCAACTTCCAAGGTAAAGTGATGTCAGCAGGAAAAATCAGGACCCAAGGTGTGTCAGAGGGTCACCTCCTTGGAAAGGGTATAATGAATCAATGGGGGTATCTCAAACAGCTCGCAAATATTTCACATCACCCAGAAGTTTACAAAGTCATTTTAGTGACCATTACTAATAAAGAAATCTTTTAACTATCCCCCTCCAGTCTACCTCTTAACCCTGACTTGAGAAGTAAGTGGAAGACAGAGGATTACAAAGAAAAATAATAATAACTCCTCTTCCTGTAGTACAGGTTTCTGGGGCTCAGTCAAGCTGAGGGTTATGGACAAGGAGCAGAAGAGAATATAAACTGAACAAAAGATTAAATGTTTGATATTCCTGATATGTGGCATGTGATCTGGATGAGCATCCTTCCTATGTGTTGGGTTCATTAAGAGCAGCATCCTGTTTCCATTTGTTCCTACTATCTGGTGAGTGTGTCAGGCCACACTGCGTAAAGCATAGAAGATCTGGCTTAATTCGCCAAAGAGCCTTGACCTCTAGCAAGTACCTAAACCTCCCTAAAATCCTCAGCTTCTTCAAGTGTATTAAGAAGGTAACAGCCATTCTGACAGGTGTGAGATGGAATCTCAGAGTCGTCTTGAGTTGCATTTCTCTGATGATTAAGAATGTTGAGCATTTCTTCAAGTGTCTCTCAGCCATTAGGGATTCCTCCTTTGTGAATTCTCTATTTAGCTCTGTCCCCCATTTTTTGATTGGATTATTTGGTTTCTTGGCATTTAATTTCTTGAGTTCTTTGTAGATTTTGGATATTAGCTCTCTGTCAGATGTGGGGTTGGTGAAGATTTTCTCCCAGTCTGTAGGCTGCCATTTTGTTCAAATGACAGTGTCCTTTGCCTTACAGAAGCTTTTCAGTTTCATGAGGTCCCATTTATTGATTGTTGATCTCAAGTCCTGAGCTGTTGGTGTTCTGTTCAGGAGGTTGTCGCCTGTGCCAATTAGTTCGAGGGTTTCTCCCACTTTTTCTTCTAGTAGATTTAGTGTGACCGGCCTTATGTTAAGGTCTTTGATCCACTTGGACTTAAGTTTTGTACAGGATGATAAGTATGGGTGTAACTTCATTCTTTTACAAATGGAAATCCAGTTGGACCAGCACCATTTGTTGAAGATGCTGTCCTTCTTCCATTGTGCCGTTTTGGCTTCTTTGTCAAAAATTAGGTGGCCATAAGTGTGAAGCAGGTAAGTCGACAGCCTAGCTTTTCCAAGACAGGGTAGGTAAGTCCTTCATAACCCCTACTCTACAATCAATGTCTGTCAGAGAAACGGGGCCAAACGACTGAAGATCGATGCTGTAATGTATGGAGAGAAAATGGGAACTGTCCAGGCAGCCACTGGTATGTCATTTCTTAGTTTGGGAAGCTGCAGTCCCTGTACTTCCTATAAAATCAGATATATTAGAGATCTGCAGAATATGGCATTCAAAGATGTTTTCTTAACTTAAGATTTTTTGATATCGAGACATGTCAGCTCCTGACAGCACCCCCTATTCTACTCCAAGTAGAAGATGAGCATCGAAGAATCTACAGTGGGAGATGATTAAATTGGTGGTAAGCCATTCTCTTGGCAAGAAAAACCACTTGCTTCAACTGTAGACAGACTTCTGTCCAAAAAGGACAAAACTTGGAAGCAGGTAAGTCGACAGCCTAGCTCTGCCAAGACAGGGTAGGTAAGTCCTTCATAATTCCTGCTCTACAACCAATGTCTGTCAGAGAAATGGGGCCAAATGGCTGAAGATTGATGCTGTAATGTATGGAGAGAAAATGGGAACTGTCCAGGCAGCCACTGGTATGTCATTTTTTAGTTTTGGAAGCTGCAGGCCCTGCACTTCCTATATAATCAGATGTATTTAT
>CAJQZJ010032236.1:3256779-3277430 GCA_907164525.1 Lophiomys imhausi
TGGTTGAAGAATAGATAGCTAGAGTCTCATAGTTAAATTTTGAGTTGTTTAGGAATCAAGAGGGTGTTCTGGATCTAAGAAGATATTTTTAAAATTATGAGGCAAGTTAGTATGAAAGCTGAGTTACATATAGAACTTTAAACTCATGGAGATGGTTAGATAGTAGAATGTTAAAGTCAGGTGCCAAATACATATGGACTGGACATTGGGAATGTATGCTAAGCCATATAACTCTTATAATCATGGCCTATTTATTTCTGTTGTTTTGTATTGTATTTATAGTTATAAGAAAAAGAACCATTATTTGGACTGAAAGGGAGAGCTGTTGGGGGGGGGAAATAAATACCTTTAACTAAAAAAAAAAAAAAAAAAAAAAAAAAAGGAGGGAAGAGGGGGGGGGGTTGAGGGGGAGGGGGGGGGAAGGAGGGGACTGGAGGGGGGAGTAGGGAGGGGATTGTGATTGAGATGTAACTTGAAGAAATAAAAAATAAATTATTAAAAAAAAAATCAGATATATTTATCCCTCTCAGGTCTCTGAGGTAGTTGAAGAACAGATAGCTAGAGTCTCATAATTTAATTTTGAGTTGTTTAGGAGTCAAGAGAGTATTATAGATCTAAGAAGATACTTTTAAAATTGTGTTGCAAGTTAGTATGAATGTTGAGTCAGATATAGAACTTTAAACTCATGGAGATGTGTAGATAGTAGAATGTTAAAGTCAGGTACCAAATACACATGGACTGGTCATTGGGAATGTACGTTAAGCCATATAACCCTCATAACTGTGGCCTAATTACCTCTGTTGTACTGTATTGTATTTATTATTATAAGAGAAAGAGCCATTTGTTGGACTGAAAAGGGAAACTGTAGGTGGAAATAAGATATACCTTAAACTTAAAAGAAAAAAAAAAGGGAAGAGGATGGGGGGGGTTCAGGGTGGGAGGGTGGGACTGGAGGGGGAATAGGGAAGGGACTGCGATTGAGATGTAACTTAAAGAAATAAAAAATAAAGGAAAAAAAAAGGTTGTAAGTTCAAGGCCAGCCTGGTCTTCACAGAGAGTTGCAGGCCAGTCAAAGCTACATAGTGAGATTCTGTCTCAATAAAACCAACTCAAATTAAAAAAAGAAAAAAAAAAAGAAGGTAACAGCAAAAAAGGGAAGAGGGTGGGGGGTTGAGGGTGGGAGGGTGGGACTGGAGGAGGGAATAGGGAGGGGACTGCGATTGAGATGTAACTTGAAGAAATAAAAAAAGGAAAAAAATTTTTAAAAAAAGAAAAAAGGAAGATATGAAGATGTCACAACATTTGAAGACATCTGGATCTTTAAAAAAAAAAAGATGACCTTATGATAGCACTAAAATTAGTGTTTACTAGCAACTATGAATTTAACTTAAATAAAGCTTGTATCGGTCCCAATGGGAAAAAAAAAGAAGGTAACAGCAGCACGGCTCAGCCAGGTTGCTATGGGAAATGTACACATGGTACATGGGAAGCAGAGAATATTATTTATCTAATACCTATTCAAAGCCTACTTAGTTCTTTCCCTGGGAGTTCTGAGACACAGTCCCAACAACGATGTCATATAGAAAAATAGAAATTTATTGTCTTGCATTTTTGGAGTTCAGGAATCTGAAGATTAGGTAACAGCAGGACTATGTTCCTCTGAGATAAGACTAAAGGACCTGTTCCAGGCCAATCTTTGCTCTGTGTTGTCTCTAAGTAGAGATGACATCATTGCAATCATCGTATGGTATTCTCTCATGGTACAACTGTACCTTCACTTGCACATCTTCATATAAAGACACTATTCCAATTAGAGCAGGGGTCTTCTCTGTTACATTGTATAGTCCTCTACTGTGAGCTCCTCATATCATTCTACCTACTTAACAACACTACTTCCAGACAAAGTTACATTGTAAAGTTCTGGAATTATGATTTTAATAAATGAATTTGAATGATACATGATTTGACCTACAACACCTAATTTATGCCAAATGCCCCCTGGGAACTGACATGGCAAGGTGAACAAACTGTACCCAAGTACAGTTTGCTTGTGGTCTGAGTGGGGAAATCACACAATAAATGAACAAATTATTTCATGTAGAGATAAAAAGACCTTGAAGAAAGTAAAATGGAGAGTTAGACCTATGTTCCTCAAACATTTGAGCTTCACGATCTCTCCTGGCCCCCAAAGTGCTTTTGTTTGGGGGTTCACACATCTGACAATGTTCATTACTTTTAAATTGTAAAGATTTTCAAATTCAAAAACTGGTAATACATTTAATGACTCATTGAAAATACTAAGATTAACATCTACATACACATATCCTTCAAAAATATAAAAATGTTTCATAGATACTTATAACTCAAACAACATAATTTTTAATAACATGAGAGAATGTCAGTTCCAGTGGTCATTCAGCATCATACTTGAGGCCAACAAATGGCTCAGTGAGTAAAAGAGCTTGCCTCTAAACTTGATAACCTGAATTCTATCCATGAGACCCACAAGATGGAGAAAACTTACATCTATAAGTGGTGCTCCATTTGCGTATCCGCTTACATTCATACGCACACAGACAATAAATAAGTGTAAAAAAGTATAATAACTAAATAAATAATGAAATTGTGATTTGTATATGACATGTTCGTGTATGATTTTCTTCCATAATGGAAAATCATGTTTAACCAAACCAATAGCAAACTATCTAAGAATAACATATAGATTGAGAGATATTTATTCCTTGTCTCTAAATATTTCTCAAGTGAGGAGCACCTTAGAATCACCTGAGAGATTCTAAACATTTTAGAAGACTATATATCATCCCCCGTCCCTGAGATCAGTGTTTGAACATGGGTTCTACTAACTAAGCAATCTAAAGTAGTCATGAGGAGTCACAGCCAAAGTATACAAATATGATACATTTGACTCAAGCCAGATGAAGAGAAGTTCAGTGAGCATAGATTATACATTCAATCTCCCTCCCAATGTGGGCAGAGTCATCAGCCTCACCTTGTTCTCTTCATTCTCAACTACCATGAATATGAAGAAGAATGTGCACATTATACTCATTCCAAATCTACAGGAAAATGGTCAAGTGATTTCAATGTGAGAAAGAAAAGATCAACTCTTGCTGCCTTGGAAGATGCCCTGATGAAAGGTTCCAGTATCAAATGACATTGCTCTCTATGAAACTGAATTAGTGTGTGGCCTCAAATGTTACTATATTCAGAGCTTTCTTCTGCCCTTAGAAGTCAAATATTCATAACAGTCATAAAATCTGCATTGTCCTCTCCTCCTTGGGTTGCTAAGTCCATAGTAACAAACTATCAAACTAAAGAAAAGAACATCTGTTGATGAAGAGTTATAGTATTAAGAAAATGTAAGATTCGGTTAAATGAAGAAACATATTTTGGATAATGCATTCATACCTAATAATTGTGCTGTGGTTCACAAATTTATCGGACTTTTCTACCTATGCACTGATTTGATTTTCATGATATTTATATAACCATCACTCATATTTCCATTTCTATAAAAGAAACAGAGACTATGGGAGGTTGAGTCATCCAGTGTTGGTTAGTGGTACAGCTAAACTGGGGTCTTTTGGGGAAATCCTCAGTCCTTGCTATTGCCTTTGGCTATGACTTGGGATGCGTCAGTGTTTTTTAAGCCTCCCAGACAAAATAAATACAACATCTGCTTTTACTTTTTACCTACATATTATGCCACTTGTAAATCAGCAAAGTTTAATTTGTTCTCTATACTTTGTCACCAAAGATGACTGGCAATGATCTGCTCTGTATTTTTCACTAACAACAGCCTAATTGCACAGCAAAACCAGCTTGGGGCAGACTTCTCAAGTGGCAGTCATATATTTTAGGCTATTTTTTCTTCTCAGGACCAACTTTATAACAAAGCAAATGTTAGAACTGAAAACACAGTCAGTCTACAAAGGCATTCTTTTCTTGGAGCCATTTCTGATCCAAATGAGAAAACACATGGCTAAATGAGAGAAAGAGCAGCTAACATTTCACCTGAGATTCTAGCCTGACAAAGAATGTAAGGATGGCAGCCCACAGAAGAGACAAGACTTTGTCTCAAAGTGATGGATATGAATAAATCCTAGTCAATGTCCATTTCAAACATTTGTGGCTCTCTACAATCAATGAAAACAGTTGTGTTAGTCTCTGCAGCTGTTCTTGTGCAAAAATTAAAGGAAAAGCGCATCCAGATCAAGAAGGTGAGAGGAACCCCCCTTTTTATATCAGCTCACAAATAGCAGTCCATTTTCAAAAAGTAAAGCTTGTGAGGATGGACAGAAAGAAGGGGCAACTGAAAAGCAGATGCTTTGAAGAGATGGGCAGGACTTTTGTAGTAGGTGTGTTTATCTTATTAAAAGCAGAGCCTAATTGAATAAAAAGAGTTTTTAAAATAGCGAGCCATTAATTAGGCATCGTGGAGTAAAGCATGTGTTAGGTAATGTACAAGGCTACTGGGAGCCTCAGCCAGCACTTATCGATTCTGTCAGGGTGCCAGAGCAACCAGGAGTACAACATTCACCCCTTCTGGAAGCTACCTGATTCATTTGGAAGTGGCTTCCTAGCATTGCCTCTGTTCAAATCACCCCATAATTACCCTGGCACTGCGAGCTGCGAACTTGGCGCGCTCTGAGAGATATCAGATGTTTTTCTCATGCTTGCTGAACCTCTCTTAGACAAATTTTGCATTGTTTTCTGTGTCGGTTTTATCGTGGAACATCGTGTTGCCATCTGGGAAGAAAAACAACATGGTAGAGAAGCAGCTGGTGAATGGAAGTGGCCAAATAAACATTGGCAGGCACTGGCCATTAGGTGAGATAAGAGGGATGGGCAGCAGCCAGCATCACCACTCCCTCACCGCTGGACCATCGGTCACTGTCCCCTGCTCACTTATCTCCACTCAGATTCACAGCAGTTTCTCATCCAGAAGCCCAGGACCTGTCAGGTGCAAGGCCTTCCCTTCTCTACCCTGGAAGTGCAAGATAGGAAGGCTCTCTGCCAACTAGAATTCTCTCTGGGTCGAACAATGGCTTTCCGAAGCAAGAGGAAGCAAGAGGACCACTGGCAGTGCCTTCCACAGGACAGCACCCAAAGAAAAGAGGACACTATGCCCTCACCCTGCCTTTCAAACAATGCGGTGACCCTTTTTGCTCAGACACAGCTTTGTCACCAGTGTCACCTGCTTTCACAATGCTAAGTCTCTTTAGAATTATGTAGGGTAAACAAAATACTGTGTACTGGTCTTTGGCAGCAGGGTAGAGGAGAGAGAAGTTACACCAACTTAGCAACACTTCACTTAGGCTTCCTTGTTTTGAAGAATTTTCTTCCAGTTTAACATGTCTTTTAAATTGTATTTATTATCATTGTGTCTCTGTATGTGAGTCTATGTGGATCTGTGTGTTTCAGCTTCTGTGTATGTATTTACATCTGTGTCTATGTGTTCATGTCTGTGTGTTTCTCTGTGCATAAACCTCTGTATATATTTGTATGTATAGCTATGTGTTTGTCTCTGTATCTGTGTGCTTCTCTTTGTGTGTTGTGTATGTCTGCCTGTTTATCTCCCTCCCCCCTCTCTCTTTCTCTCTTTCTCTTTCTCTCTCTGCAGGTATATGTATGTGTGTGTCTGAGTGTATTTGTCTGTGTGTGTGTTTGTCTGTATGTGTCTGAGGGTGTATATCTCTGCCTGTCTGCCTGCCTGTCAGTCTGCCTGTTACTGGAGATTGAACCCAGAGCCTCATGAAAATGTCCCACTACTAAGCCACATTTCCAGTCCTTTCTCTTTACCCTACCTTTTCCTTCTGGCAGCATGGACTGTCCCTTCAAGACTCTCAGGCCAGCCCTCCTGGTGAAGCACGCAGATGTTCAGATCTGCATCTTCCAACCTGAGCAACTGAAGTTATAGACCTGTGCCACCAGACTCAGCTGCAGACTGGTAGTAATTCTTTTATGTTGCTCAGGTTTTGAAAATATGTTTCATTACAGTGCAAAAACAATCAATTTTTAAAAAGTCATTTAAGTGAATTGAGGTTGTCACCATGAACACATGTGTTTGAGAGACTAATTCCCAAACACCAAGGGACAGACCATATTAGGGCCCATCAGTAACTCTTCCTAAAACTTCAGGAGAACAAATCATCTTAACAAAAATCCCTACTACTGAGTCAATTTTCATTCATATATTTATGATGAAAAAGGATCAAGAAAAATGTTGAAGAATACCTTAGAGAGATTAAATCATTATGAGAATTTCTTAAAAGTCTATTTAGATTCATCTCACTATTATTCATTTAAAACATCAGTTATTCTGGATGTTTCCACAAAAAAAAAAAAACATAATTTGTGTGCAGCCACATTCTTTTGCCAATACATTTTCATTCTTCTGATATCTGTCAGGTGAGCAATGCTGTTACTCCTTGTCTTAATCTCTAATAACATTGGGTTCATCTCTTATTCCAGTGCTAATTTGGAAGGTGGGAGAACATATTCTTTTAGTTCTTCATACTGAACCTACAAATTAAATAACACTTTGGCCTACAGACCATTGTGATTAAACCTTTTAAGTAACTTTGTCCTCATGCAGCAAGGAAATATTTTATAAAAGAAACCACTCATTGGCACACAGAGGCCACAGGTCTTCCCTCTTTCCTGCCTGAGAATTTGCTGTGTACAGAAATACCAGAGAGATTCCACTGTGATGCCGAGAATGTGAGTCTTGGCCTCATTCCACCTATGAAGAGACTGAAGTCTAGGACTGGGGGATAATTTGTCCAAGGCTCAATATCTCAGACACTCAGAGCATGACTCTGGCCTGTGGCTCACAGCTCAGTGCTGTGAAGCCAGGTGTTCAGCAACTCCCCTCCAATGGCCTCCTGTAACCACGTGATCCTGAAATTCGTGAGCACAGGAGGGCTTCCTGGAAAAGCCTGGAAGTAAATACCAGCTGGAAGGACAAGCAAACTCAGTAAATGGTAGATTTTTTTTTTTTTTTTTTTACAAAACCACAGCAAAGAGATCAACACAACTGAGTGAACCACCGTGCACCTGGGAAGGAGGACTGGGGGGAGTAGGGGAGAGCACCTGGAATTTTGCAGAAGGCTTTCTCAAAAAGAGACTGACATCAGACTTACAATGCTGGCCAAGGCGGTGTGAATCCATTTGTAAATGAGGATGTTCCCATTGTCTGGCTTCCAGGGAAGCTACAGTCAGGAAGCAGCCTCCCAGAGATGAGTAAGTCAGAGCTTTCCTGTGAAGGGTAATGGCCTCGCCTCAGTGGGACTCTGAAGACAGAATACAGCAAGGTGACAGGAGTAATATGAATGTCCTGTTACCTTGGAACCTGTCACAGGGAGAATTTTTTTTTCATCCTCAAAGAGAAGATTGTCACTTAAGAGGTCTGCATAAGGAAGCACATCCCCTGGCCACTGAGGCTCCCAAACCAGCTGCATCTGAAAGCTCAGTTGAGATCAGGTTTCTGTGACAAGGACAGATCAGTTAGATTGTTCAAAGGTCCCCAACCAGGTCCTAGTAAGAAAGGAAATCTCAAAAGGATCCAATCAAATGTTCAGCCATAAGAAAACATCTGAAGCAGGGTAATTTATAAACAATGGAAGCTTATTTCTACAACTCTCTGGACATTATTAATCTAAGATCTAGACACTAGCAGACTCAGTATCTGGTGAGGGCAGATGTCTGCCTCCAAGACAGCACCTCACATTTGTGTCCTGTAACTGGAAGAAGAATATTGCAGCCACACATGGCAAAATGGATGTAAAGGTAAAAGAGAGGTTTAACTGATTCCCCCTAATCCTTGCTTCAGAGTCAGCACAGAGTGAACTGTGAAAGCTGTAGGAACCTTCTAAATAGGACCGGCACTCCATTCTGACCTCTGAACAGAACACTGGGATATATCTGAGGACCTTCGATTGTCAAAGTGAAAGCTTAAACCTTAGAGGGAAAGTTTGGTATTGGAAAAACAAAAAAACCCTCCACTTGACAATGAACTTGAGGAATGGAATAGTGTTTTATTTCTGCTGCAACCCCAGGATCAAGTATATGGCCCAGTACACGTTAAGAGTTTGATAAACATTTGATTGATAAACATATGTGAAACGTCATTTTAAGGATTTGTAAACCATAATAGAGATAGAATTTTCATTCAAATAGCTGAGGGCATGGCTCAGTTGGTAAAACATTTTTAAAGATGGGATGGGAAAAGTTGGTGTATTCTTGTTTTCTGTTAGAGAAACAATACAATTCAACAGCAACAATCTGAGTTCTTGTGTCTAGGAACCATACCTAACCCTCAAGACTGAGGTTAGAAACTTAACACTCATACATGTACACAGTACATTCTGCTCACACTCATCACTTCACCCTTCTCATCTTCCAGCCACCCCTAACACCCTTCCTCCCACCAAGTCTCCCTCCCACTTTTATGTCTCTTTGCTTTGTCTTTGCTTTCTGCTTTTTGACCCACTATGTCACCCTGGGGTGGCTCATGTGGGCATGAGAGTGAAGCATTCCAGTGCGGATGAAGACAATGACTTCTGCTCCAGCAACTCTCTACTTCCATTACCTTCGCTGAGCAGAACTGGAGACCCTACTCCATCTATGAGTGGATGTTTGCTAGCTCAGTCTTATGCGAGCCCTATGCAGGCAGCTGCAGCTTACATGAGTCAATGAGTGCCATTGTCACGGGAAGGTCCTGCGAAGTGATTCACTCCTGTCCTCCCAGCTATCCACCTCTCACATCCATCTCATCCCTTCTTCCACAATGTTCCCTGAGACTTGAAGGCTGTGAAATAGGTGCTGCACCTAAGCCTTTCCACTCAAACTTCACTTGTTCTCAGCATCTTGACCAGCCAGGAATCTCGGCATTGATCACTCTTCTTGCTTGCACAGAAAATCTTTTTGATCAAGGCAAAGGACAAAGCTTGTCTGTAAGTATAAATACAAATATTCAGCAATCAATTTGAGAATATGTCCTTGTAACAAAACAGGTAGTAGCTTCACTATGGCCTCCTCAGTCATGAGCCTTTCCAAGTCTACAGGACCAGGCTTGAACTCTGTCCTCTGGAGCAGCCCTAATAAACAATCAGAAATCACTTACTACTCCTATAATGATCAAGCCCCTATAACAGCCTTAACTGTTGAAGCAGTAAGAACATCTTACCTGGCAAGTTTGTATTGTAATATACAAGGTCCAAAGCCAGAAGAGATGTTTGCTGATTCCTCCATCATTACCATTCAGCTTTCGATACAACAACTTAACAACAGGCAAGAAGCTTCCAGCTCAGTTCCAGCATATTTTCTCTGTATTCCAAAATTAAAGTGTGTGGTATCTTCACACACTTTAATTTTAATAGGTCCTCACCACCAAACTCTGGTAGGCATCCAGGGGCATTGGCCTTAACCTATATAGTTTGGGGAACCCCAGGACCTTCCTAGCCAATAAATCCTAGGAAGGTATCTCACATCTGGCAGTAGTGTCTTCATTTAGTAACCTGTGGCTCAGGATTGTATACACATGCATAGAGCTTGCATTCAGAGTCTTTTGTTTCATTGTTCTGTTTGATTTGGTTTTTGAGATAGTACCTCATTACATAGCCTGGCTTGCTTGGAATTCACAGAGATCCACCTGCCTCTTTTTCTTAACTGCTGGTATTAAATGTGTGTGCCACCATATCCAGCCAGTCTTTTTTAAATCATATGTTTGATCATCTTTAAATTAATGGGTTTCATAACTTACTCACACATCCTGAGTGTGAGTTAACCCTTTCCTCTAGTCCTCGTCTTCTCTCCATCCCTCAACATAATCCATATTTAGACCTTGCTATCAACTTTTTTTTCTGACTCTGATTTAATCCTATCAGGATAAGAATAGCTATGAGAATTGCATTTAACATTCTTCTCTTTCTCTATATTGAAAAAAAAATAAGTAGAATTTTCTTGTTTCCAAAGAATTATTTTCAAGATCAAAGCTAAGGACTACAATATGTCAAGAGAGCCACCCCCAGTATTCTATTCTAGTAAATCACTTATGGAGACATTGCTTCGGAACATACCTTACTACTGGCCACCACCTCCTCTATCTGGACACTTTATGAAGAGAACTGAGAGCACAGCGAGGAGGCTAACCTACCAACGAGACACCATTCCTTGGGCAGAACTTGTTACTGAGAATCAAGGAAAGAGAGCTTTAAACAAATCAATTCATTTTCTAGAATAAGCAGCCACTACTTGATGGCAAGATGAGCAGTTCATTCTCTGGTGGATAATATATTTGACCAATACCCATGGCTACCTGACCCAAGAAAGAGCTGGGGAATGTTAGAAAGCATGGCAGAGGTGACAGGGCAGCTACCTGCTTCCATTATTTGACATTGAATTTTCAGAGTCAGTTAACACTTCTAGGAATATTCTAGGATAGACAGGCTGACCACCCAGAAGAAAAGTTCTGAATGGGAAAGATAAAGTCATACTTCTTACATAGAAAGTATATAATGAGAAAGAAAGGATTTGGAAGGCCTTCAGAAGAGCCTACCTAGGACAAAGACAAAAAGTATATGCCTGCGACACCGAGGGCATTCGTGATGGCCTCAGTG
This sequence comes from Lophiomys imhausi, assembly GCA_907164525.1. Classification (NCBI taxonomy): domain Eukaryota; kingdom Metazoa; phylum Chordata; class Mammalia; order Rodentia; family Muridae; genus Lophiomys; species Lophiomys imhausi. The sequence goes on from CAJQZJ010032236.1 coordinate 3,267,423, forward strand.
GACCAAGCAGGGAGTTGAGCTTCACCATAGGCAGAGAAACAGTAAAGCATTTGCTCTTGTTCTTCCATGAAGGAAAACTGTCCAGAAGATTGAGGGTAGAGAAGTTAATTCTTTATGGGGGAAAAACAGAGGAAAAGACTTTTGAAGCAACATAAGACTGTTTTAATAACTGAAAGTCACTATAACTTTCCACATGAAGTCAGCATATTATTAAGATGCATGCTAATACCTGTATATAATTAGGTACTATGATACATAGTTGTATCTTATATTGATGAATAGTAACTGGGCGTCTATACTGAAGTATAGACATTCTATACTTGAAATTCTTAAATAAATATATTTAGTTGTATCTTTCACTACTTCGATGCTTATTTAGAAAGAAGATAGACATGTTGCTAGTATTTGGTAATTTTCCTCCTTTTCCCCCTGGATATATATGTCTCAATATATATTGAGATTATATATTCACAGTACTTACACCCCTTGAGATTGTCCATAGAGATATAATAAAATAACCTGAAAGAGCAACTTGAGGTTCTTCAAAGGTTCCCCTACTCTCTTCTGCAGTGACAGAACTGACATACAGTAGGGACCTCTGTGTAGATCACCAGAAATGACCACAGAACCTTCAGCAATGAGCAGACTAGAAATGTCAGAAATGCAACTATATTAAAAACTCAAAGATGAGGTTTGGTATTTCTTGGAGATGTGACACAAAGAGAGAGAACTTATCCTGATGGGAGATGGTATCAACAGGGGTTGACCTCATATAGGTCACAATCTTTTATAACATGTCCTAATTTATGCCTATAATAACTTTATCCAATTCTATAAAGAAGAGTCCAAGACAAGAAGTAAGGAGGAGAACTATTAAATTAAAGTGAATTGGGAAATCAATAGGCACCCTACGGAAATGAACTCAGTATGAGATATCATAAAAAAAGAAAATGGTAGGGTTAGTTGATGGGAAGAACATGTATCTCAACATCATGTCCCAGCATCTCGGGTGACATTCATGTAAAGATGTGCTACCAAATGTAATGACCAGACCAGCTTGCATGAAGGTTAGTCCACCTCATCAAGAATGACAGACAAAGAAGAGGCTGGAGGGCATTGTGTAGACAGGGGGGAAAAGGTGATCAATAAATGATAAACACGTATTAATGCCAAATGAAATGGTTACATAAAAGGACTTCTCTCAGAGAGCTGTGTGAACTGCTCTGAAGAGCCTACCAAGGAAAGGGACTTCATAATTATGTCAATAGGAATTTGAAAGGGATATTATCATAGTACTTCAACATTATTTCATTTTACCACTTTGGCTATGTTGAATTTCCAGGCTAACTATGGTCTGGAAGACTCAATAATTAAGATTATACTAAATAATAATGGTTATATATTCAGCCTGTATTTAAACTGAGCTTTTCAATGTCTTAAGTCAAAGAAACAGGAATCCTACAAACTCCAGGCTTTTCCATAGAAAGAGGAGGCGCCTTTTGAGTATAGACTACATACTCAAAAGCCCATGCAGCACCATGGCTTAGTGTCACATTGAAGCATACTCATGCTGCCAATCAAAGCAAATGCCTATGGTTTGTTGTTGTTGGTTTTTTGGTTTGGTTTGTTTTGTTTCATTTGTTTGTTTTTTTTTTTGTATCTTTTCTTTATTTTGTATTCACAGATGATAAATTCTGGCTAATTTGACATGTTACACAAACTTTCATGTGTCCCCTAAATAAGTGAAATAGTAACCTCGGAGTTGAGATTTCTCAAAATCCAAGCTGAATCTAACCATAGCCCATGAGTAAGGTAAGTCTAGCAAGTTCTGTTTCAGAACACTTGTGCTGAGCGATTTCTATCTCACCACTTGTAAAGACCTAAAAAGCCATTAGCAGCCTCAAGGTGAGGACTTGCACATTTTGAATGGTTTTTAGTTTCTTGGGGATAAAAGGTAGCTTCTGCTCAGGGATGTAAACCAGTGAAATTTAATTGCATTCAAAACTAAGTATAACCTATAGGGAACTCAAAAACTGACCTGAATTATAATGCTTTCCGGGAAATGAAGCAGGAACTGCATTGGGGTGACACAGTTAGCTTGACGAGAGGTATCCCACAACTGCTAAGCCAATGTTGTGCACTGTCACCGCCGAGGGGCTGGGAAATAAGCTCAAACAAAGGAGTCAAGAGCTTAAAATTTAGCTTTGGGAAATTCATTGCAGCTAAATAGAGAAGAAAGCAGCTGATCCCTGGGGAAGCCAATCAGCTGTAATGCAGGATGCAATTTGGGGCTGCGGTAAAGTAATTCCCCGGTACCGTGTGCTCAGCAGTCACTGTAGGGAAGGCAATGGACCTCCCTGCTCCAGCATCTGGGGAATTCAGGGATTCCCAGCACAAAGACCCATCAGTTGAAGGGCGAAGTGACAGAGGATTCGGGGAGATGGGTTAGCTAATGGATGGGGGAATAAATTCTCCCAGAACACTCACTCCATGTTCAGACCACTGGAAATGGAGTCACCCTTCAAATAATCTGGATGCCTGTTTCTTTTTTTCCATTTTCAATTTATAATAACAATAGTGACCTAGACATAGGATATTTCCTGGGTCTTAATGACTGTCTGAGGTTAATGGCCCTCAACTACACCTCAGGCCATCAACCCCTCCCAGCTGGTCATTAATCTCCAGGAAGTACCCTGTTCCAGGGTCATTATTGTTTCCGTATCAACTATACCTTAAACGCTTTATGGATTCTGCAGATACATATCTCTTGCCAATAGAGGCTATAAAACCTGTTTAGAATTCCAAAATTATCTTGAGCTTGACCTCTCAACAATATTTTCTTCTAAACCAAAATTGACCTAAGGTAGCATGCAACTTTATTTTTGTTTACTTATTTACACTTTGTCAAGACAGAACTCAACTCTGTCAGTGAGTGTCTGCCAAAGATCAATTAATCCTGGAGGGAAAGGTCAATGTTAAAGGGGAATTCCCTTTTTTCTGAGGAGTAGCGCAATCCAACCTTTGAGAAGATGTCATCTGTGAAAATAGTTCCCTCCAATGGCGTGCACGTTTAGATGGTGTGCGTTACATTTAATGAACAGATTTTCTGAGCATTTCTAATTCTAAAGCCTCTTTTTTTCTACTTTCATCAGAAATATTCCAGTATATACACAAATATCATAATAAGCATTTGTTTTGGTACAGAATATTCCATATAAGGAAAGACTGAAACAAGGGTGAAATACAACTTCCAGAAGGGGTAGCAACTAAGCTCCTAACCTTACAACAAAAGGAAAGGTAGTTTCTCCAGAAGACTTGAGGATCTGGAGAGCTCAGGTACAAAGGAGAGACAGGATAAACACAGGAATCCCAACTAACAGCAATGGGTACGTGCCCCCGGTTGAGCAGGGAAGCCCTAGAAACTTGGGGCTTTGGCATAAGTCTGTGCTGGTTAGGGTTTGTCAACTCAACACCAGGGAAGAGGAAATCTCAGCTGAAGAATTGCCTTCATCAGACTGGCCTGTGGGCATGTCTGTGGAACATTTTACTGATTTCTGATTGATACAGGTGGTATCATCTCTGGGCTCATGGGCCTGAGCTGTATACAGAAAGTAATTGAGCAAGTCAGAGGAAGCAAAGCAGTAAGCAGTGTTCCTCTGTGTTTTCTGCTTCAGCTCCTGTCTCCAGGTTCCTGCCTTGGCTTCCCTTAACGGGGGGCTGTAAGCTGTAAGCCAAATAAACCTTTCTATTTCCAACTTAGTTTTGGTTGGTATTTTATCACAGCAATTAAAAAACAAAAAAAAAACTAGGACAAGGACATTAGCAATTTGTAGAAATATTAGCTGGGTCCCAGCTTTGGAGAAGCACAGGGGATGGGGGTTGTCAGACACAGGCATGGAGAGTCGGATTTTCTGATAAAATCCTAATATAATGCAGAACTGTACCTGCATTGTCAGCTCATGAGCCCAGATCCTGAAACTGAAGAATATAAGACACCAAGAGGACAAAGTCAGAGAAGATGGGAAGGCTGCTACAATAAAAGCTGGGTGACTTATTTATACAAAAGAAATATTTTCCTCTGTGTTGTATAGACTGAGTGTCCAAGATGCTGGCCAGTTAATTCAGTTCACAGTGAGGGCCCCACGATAGACTTGATATGGTTTATTGTGTCTTGTAAGAATTCATATCGAAGTCTGGCCCCAGGGTAGTGGTGGTGGGAAGTTGTGAGAATCTTAACAGGTTGCACCTACTGAAGTCATGATGTCACTGGGGTCACTGCTTTCAACAAGAACCAATCCTGGTCTCCTAGAGTAAGTTCTTTTTTAAAATATTTATTTATTACTTCAGGTTACATCTCCATCACAGTGTCTTCTTTCCACCCTTCCCAGTCCTACCTTTCCACCTTCTACCCCCTATCCCTTCCATCCCACTCCTCTGGAGTGGAGTGTCCCTACATAACAGTCCCCCGCCCCAGTTCAGCAGTCATATGAGGGTCAAGAGCCTCCTCATACACTGGGGGCCTACAAGGCAGCACCATTAGGGAAAAATGTCTCATTGACAGGAAACAAAGTCTATGTTCATGTTCCCTTTGGTGCATTGGTTGTAGTATAGTTATCTGGTACTATATGTCTAAAATCCGACTATAAGTGAATGGATGCCATGTGCGTCCTTCTGAGTCTTGGTTAGCTCACTCAGGATGAGCTTCTCTAGTTCCATCCATTTGGCTGCAAATTGCATGATTTCACTGTTTCTGAAAGCTGAGTAGTATTCTACTGTGTAGATGTACCACAGTTTTTTAATCCATTCTTCGGTTGAGGGACATCTGGGTTGTTTCCAGTCTCTAGCTATTACAAATAAGGCTGCTATGAACATAGATGAGGAAACTTCCTTGTGATTTGGTGAGGAATCATTTGGATGTATACCCAGAAGTGGTATGGCTGGGTCCCGAGGCAGAGCTGTTCCAAGTTTTCTAAGATATTGCCAGACTGACCTCCATAGTGGTTGCACAAGCCTGCATTCTCACCAGCAATGGAGGAGAGTTCCCCTCCTTGAAGAAAGAAATTGAAGAGGCCATCAGAAGATGGAAAGATCTCCCATGCTCATGATAGGTAGGATCAACATAATAAAAATGGCCATCCTACCAAAAACAATACACAGATTCAATGCAATTCCTATCAAAATACCAACACAATTCTTTATGGACCTGGAAAAAGCAATTCTCAATTTCATATGGAATAACAAAAAACCCAGAATAGCTGAATCAATCCTGTACAATAAAAAAAAAAAAATGGAGGTATCACCATCCCAGATTTCAAGCTGTACTACAGAGCAATAGTAATAAAAACAGCATGGTACTGGTATAGAAACAGACCAGTGGATCAATGGAATCAAATTGAAGACCCAGAAATGAACCCACACACCTATGGGCACCTAATTTTTGACAAACAAGCCAAAAATGTACAATGGAAGAAGGACAGCATCTTCAACAAATGGTGCTGGTCCAACTGGATGCCCACATGTAAAAGAATGAAATTAGACCCATACTTATCACCTTGTACAAAACTTAAGTCCAAGCGGATCAAAGACCTTAACATAAGGCCTGACACACTAAATCTATTAGAAGAGAAAGTGGGGAAAACCCTCGAACTCATTGGCACAGGTGACAACTTCCTGAACAGAACATAAACAGCTCAGGCTCTGAGATCAACAATCAATAAATGGGACCTCATGAAACTGAAAAGCTTCTGTAAGGCAAAAGACACTGTCATTTGAACAAAACGGCAGCCTACAGATTGGGAAATGATCTTCACCAACCCCACATCTGACAGAGGGCTAATATCCAAAATCTACAAAGAACTCAAGAAATTAAATGCCAAGAAACCAAATAATCCAATCAAAAAATGGGGAACAGAGCTAAACAGAGAATTCACAAAGGAGGAATCCCTAATGGCTGAGAGAAACTTGAAGGAATGTTCAGCATCCTTAATCATCAGAGAAATGCAACTCAAGACAACTCTAAGATTCCATCTCATACCTGTCAGAATGGCTAAGAACAAAAGCTCAAATGACAGCACACGCTGGCGAGGGTGTGGAGTAAGTTCTTATGAATTATTAAAAAGCAAAGTAAAAAGCAAAGACACATGTAGAGCTAGGCATGGTGGCACACACTTTTAATCCCAGCACTTGGGAGGCAGAGGCAGGTGGATATCTGTGAGTTCAAGGCCAGGCTTGTCTACAGGACCTCCAGGACCTCCAGGGCTACACAGAGAAACCCTGTCTCAAGAAAACCTAAGTTCCAGGACCTCCAGGGCTACACAGAGAAACCCTGTCTCAAGAAAACCTAAGAAAAATAAAAAAATAAAATGTCATATAGAAACCACTACTGTGTAAGATTCCTAAAATATACACACATGTAAAAAGAACTTAAATGGAGTCACCAAATAATAGGTGAGACAGTACCCCAACTAGATATTGTATGCCACCAAGTATTATTTCTATTGACAGGAATGGGTTACATCTTGTTGAACTGCTAGCCAGTGGCATCCCATGGACTCCCCTAGACATCACAGGCCATTGCCAAGGATGTGCTCTCCACAATCTGATGGGAGGGACCTATTGCTGAAGATAACACTTATATCATCAAACACAGAGAATTAGAGCTTGTATCCTACTGACTATTTGCCATGCTCCTGGAAGTTATTCTGCATGCCAAAAGGTAACCATCAATATATCCCAGCTACAAACCCTGTGACCTATAACAGCAACCTGCCTGTAAGATATGCTGGTACAATAGTTGCACAGAGTTATGGGAGTAACCAACAACATTATTTTGTTTGTTTTTGTTTTCGGGGGTTTTTTTGGATGTAAGTCCCACTCCATGAATTGAAACCCATACCACACACTGCTAAAGTGACCAAGAACCTGAGACTAGATAGATCATGAGCTCTAGTAGTACTATTATTTTGCTAAAAGAACATAGTAATAAAATGACCCTAATGACATATTGTTGTACCCATAAATTAGTGCATCACTCAACCCCCATCAGAGGAGCATTTTCTTGCCATGGATGAGAATTAACACAGAAACCTACAACTAGAAAATGTGCAGAGAGTGGATAATGTAGAGCACTATTTCCTGCCTGGGATGTCTTCATCAAACCCTTCCCTTCAAGGCCCAGGGATCTGTGCAGAAGAAGAAGTGGAAAGATTATAAGAACCAGAGGGGGTGATTTGCTCCAAGAAGCGTCTTCCAAACACAACAGGACCAATGCAAATATGAACCCATGGAGACTGTGGCACCATACACAGACCTGCACAGAATAAAGCCAGACAAACTCCTACCACTGAGAAAGGAAAGAGGAAACAAAGATTCATTCCTAACTAATAAGTTATTTGCAATTGATACCAGCCAGGAAAGGGAAAATCAGATTTCTCCAATGGACAGACACTGGGTGTATCAACCACATTCCACAATCACAGACTCCATGCCTAGGAGTAGTTGGCCAACATAAAACAAACTCCATGTGGGGTGTGTGTGTGTGTGTGTGTGTGTGTGTGTGTGTGTGTGTGTATGAGAGAGAGAGAGAGAGAGAGAGAGAGCTTTTTATTTCATTTGGTTTGCTTGGGGTTTTTTTCTGAGTTTTTGTTTTGATTTTCAGTTTTTGTTCGTTTTTTTTCTGGTGTTTTTTTGTTTTTTGAGTGTGAAACAAAGGGAACAAAAACACGAAGTTGGGTGGGTAGGTGGGATGTGTGTGTGTGTGTGTGTGTGTGTGTGTGTGTGTGTGTGTGTGTGTGTTGTAAGAGAGAGAGAAAGAGAGAGCTTTTTGTTTCATTTGGTTTGCTTGGGGTTTTTTTCCTAAGTTTTTTGTTTGTTTTGATTTTCATTTTTTGTTCATTTGTTTTTTGATTTTTTTTTTGCATGTGAAAGAAAGAGCGAAGAAAAACATGAAGTTGGGTGGGTAGGGAGGTGGGGAGGAACTGGAAAGAGATGTAGGACAGAAAAAAAAACAATCAAAATCTGTTGTATGGAAAATTAATTAATAGATAACAAATATAAATCAATAAAAATAGCAAAAAAAAGTTACTTTCACATATTTGTTGTTGCTCAAGAAAGCAAGAGAAAATAAAACAAGAATTCTTCAGGGAAAAAAAGAAATTACTCTGTGGACAAAAACAAAGTGTGTGAATTCTCAGAAAGAAAATCAATCCTCTGAGTATGAATGGTATCTTTTTATAGCAGTTAACAGAAATTACCTGGCCTTGTCTCTTGGGCCATTGGTGTGGGTTGGTATTTGAATAGATAACAGGGGGCTCACTTACTTCTTGTCAGGGAGTAAATTCTATCACACCATTTGTTCTTCCTCTGACTGGTGTTTGAGATGAGGTGCCAGGGTCACTAGGAGTTAGACTGCAGCTGTTTGTATAAGGCATTACAAGGCCCTAGGTCAGGCTCCAGCCAGTGACAGTTGATTGGTAAAGAGTGAAGAAATTTGCTTTTTATTTTTGACCTTTATTATTTTAGTCTTTTTGCCTCTACAGTATGCTGTTGTCCCTCTCTATAATGGGGGGGGGTCAAAATCAGGACATTGGCAGAAAAATGAGCAAACTGTATATCACTGTATTAAACAAGAAGTTAAAGCATTGTACATTTTCTCTCATGTAATAAATCTAGAGGAAATAGAAGGTGACTGTGAGAGAAAAGAAAGACATTTGGAGAGATCAGGGCAACAAGGTCATGGAAATGCCCAAAGTATGTTATGTACATGTGTGAAAATGTCAAATAAAACCCAATATTTTGTACAAATAATATATACTAATAGTAAAGTTAATAACTCCATCACAGGGCAACATCATCAGGACTTATCTTGAACACAAGCATCTCTTAAAATCCCCACCTCCAAATTCCATCAAATGAGGGTCAGTTGAACATATGAATTTGATGACAGCTCAGGAGATGGCCCAGTAGGTAAAGCACTCACTGTACAAGCGACAAGATCAGGATATGGTGGTGTTGCACACTTGCAACTGTAGCACTTGACAGGATAAGGCAGGAGGATAATGGGTTCAATGCCAACATGGGCTACATAGCAAGATTTACAGCTGCCTGTAGCCCCTGCTCCAGGGGATCTACTGACCTCGTCTAGTTTCAATGGGCACATGTGCTTGTGTGAACACACACAATTTTAAAATAATAAAATAAACTTTAAAATCTAAATATATTGCATAGAATGAGAACAAATTTTATTTAAGTCAAAATAATACTTGTATTATAGGCAAATCTTAAGCTCAGAATTATCCTAGCAGAATGTGAATCTAAAAGCATCTGTGAGGGTGACATGCGTGACTGACATATGACAGTCAGGGTCCCAAGAGACTATGTAGCTTGGGATGATAGGGAGCAAAAGCTAAGCTACCTGAAAACACCATGAACTCCTCGGTATCTTTCAGAGTTTGAGTTTCTTTTAGAAAGTGCTCAAACTAGGCCCTAAAGACAAGCATTAAAGACTTGTAAGCACAAAAGTGTATAATTATGAAGTAAATCAAACTGAGCCAAGATTGGTGAGATGATGTTTTCACAGTTCTACTCTTAGTTATTTACTTTCTATTGCTGATATAAACACCATGACCAAAAGCATCTTGGGAAGGAAAATGCTTATTTCCTCTTATCGGTCACAGTCTATCACCAAGGAAACCCAAGGCGAAGCAGGAACTGAGCACTGCTTAGTGGTTTGCTCTCCATGGCTTATTCAGCTGCTTTCTTATACCGCCCAGGACTACTTGTACAAAAAGCAACATCACTCACAGTGGGCTGGACTTTACCACATCGATCATTAATCAAGAAAATGGCCATTGAATCTTCTCAGATGATTTTAGCTTGTGTCAGTTGACAAAAAAAAAAAACAAACTAAACTAAAGCACTTAACACTTTTGGAGGCAGGGGTCTCAAAAAAATTAGAGCAAGCTGTGTGTGTGTGTGTGTGTGTGTGTGTGTGTGTGTGTGTGTGTGTGT
>CAJQZJ010032236.1:3310959-3365727 GCA_907164525.1 Lophiomys imhausi
TCTCCAAAATCGACCATATAGTTGGACACAAAGACAGCCTCAACAGATACAAGAAAATTGAAATAACCACTTGTATCTCATCAGACCACCACGGAATAAAGCTGGTCTTCAACAGCAAAAGAATCAACAGAAAGCCTATACACACATGGAAATTGAACAGCTCCTTACTGGATGACCACTGGGTCAGGGAAGAAATAAAGAAGGAAATCAAAGACTTCTTAAAATCCAACGACAATGAAGACACAACATACCCAAACCTATGGGATACAATAAAAGCTGTGCTATGAGGAAAGTTCATAGCACTAAGTGCATTCAAAACGAAAATTGTGACAGCTCATATTAGTGAATTAACAGCTAAGCTGGGTGAATTGGAATAAAAAGAAGCAAACACGCCCAAGAGGAGCAGAAGGCAGGAAATCATCAAACTTAGGGCTGAAATCAACAACTTAGAATCAAAAAGAACTATACAAAGAATCAATGAAACCAAGAGTTGGTTCTTCGAGAAAATCAACAAAATAGACAGACCCCTAGCCAAATTAACTAAAAGGCAAAGAGAAAGAACCCAAATCAACAAAATCAGAAATGAAAAGGGAGAAATAACAACAGACATCGAGGAGATCCAGAAAATATTCGGGTCCTATTTTAAAAAAATATACTCCACCAAATTTGAAAACCTAAGCGAAATGGACAATTTCCTCGATAAATTCCACCTACCAAAACTAAATCAAAATCATATTAACAGCTTAAACAGCCCAATAACCCCTAAGGAAATAGAAACAGCCATTAATAATCTCCCAACCAAAAAAAAGCCCAGGGCCAGATGGCTTTAGCACGGAATTCTACTGGACTTTCAAAGAGGAGCTAACACCATTACTCTTCAAACTCTTCCACCACATAGAAACAGAAAGAACACTGCCAAACTCATTCTATGAGGCCATTGTCATTCTGATTCCTAAACCACACAAAGACCCAACAAAGAAAGAGAACTTCAGACCAATCTCCCTCATGAACATAGATGCAAAGATACTTAATAAAATACTAGCAAACCGAATTCAAGAACACATCAAAAATATCATACATCATGATCAAGTAGGCTTCATCCCAGGAATGCAGGGATGGTTCAATATACGAAAGTCTATCAATGTAATTCACCATATAAACAAGATGAAAGAAAAAAAACACATGATAATCTCGCTAGATGCAGAAAAAGCATTTGACAAAATCCAACACCCCTTCATGCTAAAAGTCCTGGAGAGGATGGGCATACAAGGACCGTACCTAGAAATAATAAAGGCAATATACAGCAAGCCAGTGGCCAACATCAAATTAAATGGAGAGAAGCTTGAAGCATTTCCTCTAAACTCAGGGACAAGACAAGGATGTCCACTTTCACCGTATCTCTTCAATATAGTACTTGAAGTTCTTGCTAGAGCAATAAGACAACTAAAGGAAATCAAAGGGATAAACATTGAAAATGAAGAAGTCAAATTATCCCTATTCGCAGATGATATGTTAGTATACATAAGCAACCCCAAAAAATCCACCAAAGAACTCCTACAGCTGATAAACAACTTCAGCAAGGTGGCTGTATACAAAATTAACTCAAAAAAAATCAGAAGCCCTTCTTTATACAACAAACAAGCATACCGAAAAAGAAATAAGGGAAACAACCCCCTTCACAATAGCCACAAACAATATAAAATACCTGGGGGTAACTCTAACCAAGCAAGTAAAGGACCTATATAACAAGAACTTCAAGTCCCTGAAGAAAGAAATGGAAGAGGCATTTAGAAGATGGAAAGATCTCCCATGCTCATGGATAGGTAGGATCATCATAATAAAAATGGCTATTCTACCAAAAGCAATATATAGATTCAATGCAATTCCTATCAAAATACCAACACAACTCTTTATAGACTTGGAAAAAGCTATACTCAACTTCATATGGAACAACAAAAAGCCCAGAATAGCTAAATAAATCCTGTACAATAAAAAAGCATCTGGAGGTATCACCATCCCAGATTTCAAGCTGTACTACAGAGCAATAATAATAAAAACAGCATGGTACTGGTACAGAAACAGACCAGTCGATCAATGGAATCGAATTGAAGACCCAAACATTGATCCACACACCTATGGCCAACTAATCTTTGACAAAGAAGCCAAAACCGCACAATGGAAGAAGGACAGCATCTTCAACAAATGGTGCTGGTCCAACTGGATGTCCACTTGTAAAAGAATGAAATTAGTCCCATACCTATCACCTTGTACAAAACTTAATTCCAAGTGGATCAAAGACCTTAACATAAGACCAGCCACACTAAAGATAATAGAAGAAAAAGTAGGAGAAACCCTCGAACTCATTGGCACAGTTGACAACTTCCTGAACAGAACACCAACAGCTCAGGACCTGAGATCAACAATCAATAAATGGGACCTCATGAAACTGAAAAGCTTCTGTAAGGCAAAAGACACTGTCATTCGAACAAAACGGCAGCCTACAGACTGGGAGAAAATCTTCACCAACCCCACATCTGATAGAGGGCTATTATCTAAAATCTACAAAGAACTCAAGAAACTAAATGCCAATAAACCAAATAATCCAATCAAAAAATGGGAGATGTAGCTAAATAGAGAATTCACGAAGGAGGAATCCCTAATGGCGGAGAGTCACCTGAAGAAATGCTCAACATCCTTAATCATCAGAGAAATGCAACTCAAGACGACCCTGAGATTCCATCTCACACCTGTCAGAATGGCTAAGATAAAGAGCTCAATTGACAGCACATGCTGGTGAGGGTGTGGAGAAAGGGGAACCCTCCTCCATTGCTGGTGGGAATGCAGACTTTTGCAACCAGTATGGAGGTCTGTCTGGAGATATCTTAGAAACCTTGGAATAACTTTGCCTCAGGACCCAGCCATACCACTTCTGGGTATACACCCAAAGGACACCTCAGGGAGACATAGGGAAGTCTCCTCATCTATGTTCATAGCAGCCTTATTTGTAATAGCTAGAAACTGGAAACAACCCAGATGTCCTCAACTGAAGAATGGATTAAAAAATTGTGGTACATCTATACAATGGAATATTACTAAGCTATAAGAAACAATGAAATCATGCAATTTACAACCAAATGGATGGATCTAGAGAAGCTCATCCTGAGTGAGCTAACCCAGACTCAGAAGGATGCACATGGCATCTATTCACTTATAGTAGGATTTTAGCTATATCGTACAGGATATCTGTACTACAACCAACACACCAAAAGGAACATGGACATAAATTTCTTTTTTCTGTTCATTTCTTTTTCTTTTTCCTTTCCCTCTTTTTTTCTCTTTCTTTTTCCTCTCTTTTTTTGTTGTTGTTCTTTGTTTTTGTGGGTTTGTGTGTCTGTTGGTTTTTTTTTTTTTTAGTTTCCCCCCGGTAGCAAGGAGACACCTTTCACTGGCAGTACTGCCTCGTAGACCCCTGGTGTATGAAGAGGCCCTCAGCCCTCATATGACTCCTGATCTGTGGTGAGAGACTGGTATGCAGGGACACTCCACCCCAGAGGATCAAGATGGAAGGGTCAGGGAGTAGAGCATGGGAGGGTGGGGCTGGGAAGCAGGAAAAGAGGACAATATGTCAAGGATGTAACCTGTAGCAATTGTCAACCAAATTGAATAGACACTCAACAAAGAGGTATAAATGGCAATAGAAAGTCCTATATTTCATGTTACCAAGAAAATGGAGATAGTTATTAAAGTTTGAGTTTATTTCATCCTGGACAGAATATCTATCATGGAAATAAAAATAGCAAATTGTGGCAAGAAAGAAAAAATATCATGAATTGCTGGTGGTAATGCAAATCAGTCTAGTCACTATGGAAATCAAACTAGTATTTTCTGAATATATTTTATAGAAGTAGTATATGTTACAGGTGTACTAAGCTCAGGTACATACAAAAATCAATCAAATTAAGCTTATAATAAAGGTATCTTCTTAATCTTGTTTGTCATGGCACTTCCCACAATACCACAAAATAAAGAAGCAGCTTGTCTGCCCTTCAAAAAAGGAATGGAAAAATCAAAATTTTCTAAGTGAACTTTTAAAGAAAGAATTACACTAATTTCCTAAAGAAGCATGGCTTTTTTAGATTCATTCTTAGAACCATGTGGATAATCCTGAAAACAGTATCCTAAGTGAATGAGAGTAATTATGAATAAAACACATACAATAGTATGACTATTTTTATGTAAATATCCAGAATATGCAAATCTATAAAAAGTAGAGAAGAATACTTCTTGCTTAGAAATAAAACAGGGGAAAATTACATGGTGGCTAAAAATTGCAGTTTTTGTAGGGGAATGGTTATATAGCTTAAAATTGATGTTGGTATGAATACTTATTTCATTTAGTTAAAACTACTCAGTTGTACACTTTATTATTTGAATAATGTAGAATGATTTTTATGTAAATAAACTGTTAAATAAAAAACCTTACCTTTCATACATAAAAAAAAAGCAGGTAACAACGTTAAAACACTGTAAATAAAATAAAGGACACAGCCTTTCAACCTGGTTTTATGAACCTCCAAGTGTCGAAAAAACGTAGAGCTAAGGTAAAATACAGGAGAAATGTGGTGTTAACCCATGCCTTTAACTTCAGCAGAGACGGGAGAAGCACCATAGAGTTAGTGGACTTATAAATTCTAGAGTTACACGGAAAAGGGTAGTGAGGGTACACACCCTTAATCCCATCATTCAAGAAGAGTACACCCTTAACCCCAACACACTAGAGACAGAAACAGGCAGATCTCAGAGCTCAAGGTCAGCCTGATACAAAACAAACTCTAAGTAAAGAAAAACTTTGATCCAGGAGTGGTGGAACACATCTTTAATCCCCTCAGATGGGAACCACAGGTCTCGGATCCCAATAATTAGAATGCAGAGACACACACATAGGATTTGGAAGGACCTAAGTTTAAAAGCTACTTACAAAAGGCCCACACAACACAAACAAATTGTCCTTCGAGACCTCAAAATATATACACTAAAGCTGGTTTAGCTCCGAAATAACAAAATAATTTCTTCTTTAAACCAGATTGAAAGATAACACTTTATATATTGTCAAAATCCAAATTTGCTTCAGGAGAAATATTACCTGCCCTCCCCCCCCCCAAAAAAAAAGAGAGCGATTGCCCCTGAGTGAGGAATAGGGCAGGGCTCTGTTCTTATCTTTCCAGGAGAATCAAAGCATCCATTCAAGGAACCCAGGGACAACTGGACAACGGAAACCTCAGCAGAAATCAGAATCAGACACCAAAAGAAGAGGAGTGACCCAGATGATTCAGCCTGACAGACTCCCTCAATAGATGTCTCCATCAAAAGCCTACAACCACAACAACTCAATATCGCTAAGACCATTCAGCTCTACACAATGCCCCAGCCAGAACCTCGGTAAAGCCTGGAAGTTCAGCTTCTGCCTACAAACTCCTTAGGACATCTAAACAGCTGAGAACAGAAGGACTGAACATAAAAGGATTGTATTAACATTTTTAACCATTTTTCCATTTTGGTTTGGGCCCCAAACAGGTTTACTATAACCCAAATCAGCAGGAAGTCATTTTAAGAGAGCGACGTCCCATACCCAGAGGGTGGGGAGGGTGTTTCCCCCCCTTTTTTGGTTATTTGAAGGACAACTGAAAACTCTGTTATTTAGGGGAAGAGATTACAAGTTGTTAAATGGTCCTGTTTAATGGGTTTTGGAGGTTAGACCCAGGGTATTCCTTCTTTCCCTTTTCTGTATCCTTCTTTATCTCCTATGTAGGAATGCACGGACTTGAGAAAAATCGAGACATAGACAGCACAGGAAGGATCAAGAAGAAAGGTCACATTATTGAATATGCCCTTATACCCTTGTATATTGATACAAAATTAATAGTATATTTGGCTAAAGTGGTATTGACCATTGTTTATTGTGCAAAAATAAGATTGTATTGGTCTACGTCAGTATTGATATTTGTATATTGATACAAAATTAAGATTATAGTTGGCCACAATGGTATTGACCCTTGTATATGGACGCAATATTAAGATTGTATTGGGCTGCATAGGCATTGATCTTTGTATATTGATACAAAATTTAAGGTAACGCTTCCTAATGGTATCGTACCTAGAGATACTTAAAAACGAAATGTGAAGCTCTGGCCTCTTGATACCAACTGTCTTAAACTGTTTAGGATAGTTAAGAAAAACAAACTCCTAGTCATGCATGCATGTCACCTTGTTAGCTACTATGACAGTCTATCACAGATATTCTCTAAGCTACTCAGTAATCAAGTTGTTAAGAGACAAGCAACATTTGCTTATCTAAATACAAGAGATAGATAGGGCATCTTCAAAAACCCCAAGAGATCTGCAGAATATGGCATTCAAAGATGTGGTCTTAAATTAAGATTTTTTTTTGATATCGTGACATATCAGCTCCTGACAGCACCCCCTATTCTACTCCAAGTAGAAGAAAAGCATCAAAGAATCTCCAGTGTGAGATGGTTGAATTAGTGGCAAGCCTATCTCTTGGCATGTAAAAACCCCTTGCTTCAACTGCAGACAGACTGCTGTCCAAAAAGGACAAAACTTGGTAGCAGGGAAGTCGACAGCCTAGCTCTGCCAAGACAGGGTAGGTCAGTCCTTCACAATCCCTGCTCTACAATAAATGTCTGTCAGAGAAACAGGACCAAAAGGCTGAAGACTGATGCTGGAATGTATGGAGAGAAAATGGGAACTGTCCAGGTAGTCACTGGTTTGTCATTTCTTAGTATTGGAAGCTGCAGGCCCTGCACTTCCTATACAATCAGATATATTTATCCTTCTCAGCTCTCTGAGGTGGTTGAAGAATAGACAGCTTGAGTCTCATAGCTAAATTTTGAGTTGTGTAGGAATCAAGAGGGCGTTCTAGATCTAAGAAGATGGTTATAATAGTGATGCAAGTTAGTATAAAAACTAAGTCAGTTATAGAACTTTAAACTCATGGAGATGGTTAGAAGGTAGAAGGTTAAAGTCAGGGGCCAAATATGTATGAACTGGACATTGGGAAGGTATACTGGGCCATTTAACTCTCATAAATGTGGCATATTTAATTCTGCTGTTTTGTATAGAATTTACTGTTATAAGAGAAAGAACCATTTGTTGGAATGAAAAGAGAAGCTGTTGAGGGGGGAAGAGGGTGGAAGTGTGGGACAGGAAGGGGGAATAGGGAAGGGTTTCCGACTGAGATGTAACTTGAAAAAAAAATATAAAGTACTTATAAAAAAATAAAAAATAAAAAAATAAAAAAACTGCAAATAGATCCATGTTTTCCATTCTTCACAAAACTCAAGTCCAAGTGGATCAAAGACCTTAACATAAAACCAACTACACTAAATTGGCACAGGAAACAATTTCCTGAACAGAACACCAACAGCTCAGGCTCTAACATCAACAATCAGTAAATGGGACCTCATGAAACTGAAAAGTCTCTGTAAGACGATGGAAATTGTCAAGAAAATGAAATAGCAACCTACAATTTTGGAAAAGATGTTCACCACCCCTTCACCAACGTCTGGTAGAGGAACGATACCCAAAATATATAGAGAAAACGAAAAAGTAAACACCAACAAACCAAATAATCCAATTTAAAAAATGGATTACAGAGCTAAACTGAGAATTCTCAACAGAGGAATCTTTAATGGCTGAGAGGCACTTAAAGAAATGCTCAATGTCCTTAGTCATCAGGGAAATGAACAAAAAATGACTCAGATTCCATCTCACACCTGTCAGAATGGCTAAAATCAAAAGCTCAAGAGATAGCACATGCTGGCAAGGATGTGAAGAAAGAGGAACATTCTTCCATTGCTTGTGGGAGTGCAAACTTGAACAACTACTTTGGAAATCAATCTGGCAGTTCCTCAGAAAATAGGGAATAGTTCTTCCTCAATACCCAGCAATACCATTCCTGGGAATATACCCAAAAGATACCACAAGAACATTTGCTCAACTATGTTCATAACAGCTTTATTCATAATAGCTAGAAACTGGAAACAATCTAGATGTTTGTTTAAACAAAGAATGGATAAAGAAAGTGTGGTACATTTGCACAATGGAATACTACTCAGCTACTAAAAACAAGGAAATCATGAATTTTGGAGGGAAATGGATGGAACTAGAAAAGATCATCCTGAGTGAGGTAACCCAGACCCAAAAAGGCACACATGATATGTACTCATTTATAAGAAAACCATGCTATAGCCCACAGACTCAAAGAAGCTAAGTCAAAGGAGGGGACCAAAGGAAAGATGTTTGAATCTCACCCAGAAGGGAATTAGAATAGACATTGGCAGTGGGGAACTGAATAGGAGAGGGAGAGAGGAGGGAAAGGGGGGGAGTCAATTGTAGGGAGAGCAGGGGTGGGAGGGGAGAGAACTGGGAGAAAGATGGGAAACTGAGGTGGGGGCACATCTATGAAACAAGGGGAGACAGTTGACAGGGTAGGACCCTGGGAGGATATGGGGGTGACTCTAGCTGAGACTCCTACCAGCAGGGGATACAAAGACTAAAGAGGCCTCCTTCTAGTTAAGTAGGCCTTCTAAAAGAGGGAGGGGATCACCAACCCACACACCAAATCTTCAACCCAAAATTTACCCTGTATACAAGATGTACAGGGATAAAGATATACCAGAAATTGAGTGAATGTCCAACTAATGATGGACCTGCCCAGAGACCTACCCCAAGAGAGAGAGTCAATCTCTATATATACTAAAGATACTCTACTATGTTTACAGACAGGCGCATAGCATAACTGTCCTCTGAGAATCTACATGCAGCAGAGGTTCCAAACAGAGACTGAAACTCACTGCCAAACATCAGGCAGAGCATTGGGTGTCTTGTGGAAGTATGGGGGGAAGGATAAAAAGACCCGAAGGGGACAAGAATTCCACAAGAAGACCAACAGAGACAACCAACCTAGGCACATAAGGGCTCACAGAGAATGAAGCATCAATCAAAGAGCATGCCTCAACTGAACCTAGGCCCCCCTACACATATGCAACTGATGGGCAGCTTGGTCATCATGTGGGTCCCCTAGTGAAAGGAGCAGGGGCTGTCTCTGGCACGGTCTCTGACGCCAGCTTTTTGATAACTTTCCTCTAAGGGGGCTGTGTGCATGACCTCAGTGGAAAAGGATGTGCTCAGTCCTGATGTGACTTGATGTGCTGGGGTGGGAAGGTAAGGGGCCTCTCCCTTTCTGAGGAGAAGGGGGGGGGGTAGGAGGAAAGAGTAGAAGTGTGGGACCCAGAGGAGGGGAGGGAGAATGCTATGATTGGGATGTGAAATGAATAAATAAATAAACTTATTAAATAGATAGATAGATAATAAACAAAACACAAAAATACCCATACACATGAATAACTCTAAAAATAATAATTTAAAATAGATTTATGAAATTTTTGAAGAATTAATAACACATTTTGAAACAGTTATTGCTGTGAGATAAAAATCCATAATAAACTTTTTTTAGTTATTTACTATTGTTATAATATCAGTGACTAAATAAATTTCATTTTAAAAGAAATATATGTCTTTTCTCAGTTCAAACTCAATTTATTGGATACTAAACTGTATTGCATCTGAATTTTGACTTGCATATCATTAAAAAGGAAAAAGTCAGTCTGGGTCAAATAACTGTGTTATCTTCTCTCTCTGTCTCTCTCTCATATATGTTCTCATATATGTATGTGCATACATATGAGGGAGTATATATACATACATATATATGAGAGATACATATATATCATATATGTATGAGATACATATATAAGAGAGATAGTATATATGTCTGATATGTACATATATGAGATATCTCTATCTCTTTCTTTTCAGTAGTTCAAATTTATGCTTTTGTGAATACTAGAAATGCATTCTGAAGGGAATTTCAAAGAGATTTTATAAATGTACCTAAATTTTATACAATAATAGTAACTACAAATACAAAAATACATGGACGATACAGTGTATTTGAGGAAGAGTTTTCTAAAATGATGTCCTAGTCCCTCACTCAGCTATGAGCCTCACAACCAGACTTACTTATAAAAACATCCAATATACCTTTAGCAACCTTCAAAGAGAGGAGAAACAAGATGAGCAGAGAAGAGAGCTTCCCATTTCCCACCAACCCCACCAAACACCTGGAGGCACCCAGCAGCTTCATCTGAGGGCTCAGGTGCACCTACCTGGCCAGTCCCCACAGCAAATGGGCACAGGCCCAGCAAATGAAGCAGGGGCTACCAGACTGGAATCAGGGCTAGAGTTTCCCAACAGAGTTCCACACAAAGGCAGAGGCACTTCTGACAGCAGGGAGTGAGACAAGAAATGAATCTCACCCACTCTTCCCTCTGGAGAGGGAGGGCATAGAAACTTTTTTACCACAGAGAACAGCTGCTCCAAAAGCTGCGCTGGGTGTTAATCAAGCCATCTGTGGTCTGCAGGAAGAGGCTTGTATCAGAAACCTTAAGTTGCCCCCAAGGCCTTGTTTCCACCTTGATTTAATGATTCTCACTGGTAGCAATCTGCTGTCCTCATCTGTGCCGGGCCCCAAGCTGGAGGCTCTGCCGCTCATCCAGCTTACTCCGGGAGCCCCTCAAGGAGAAAGGCTCCCCTGGAAGGAGACTCAGCTTTATTTTTATCCCAGTTAAAGTCCCTACCCAATCCATTAACAGCTGCAATAACCTTGGTCCAGGGCATTTCCTGGTGAAGCTATAACCAGTTGGGGTTAATGAACTCTCTCTATCATCAATTCCTGGGAAAGGCCATTGGCCTGAATTGTTACTTAATTACTCTTCTGTGTACAGCTTCATAAAGCAATGAAATGCCTTCTTTCAGGAGATGGTAATAGGGGTCATCAGAGGCCATTAATTTTACAAATAGTTGGCTGGAAACTTCAGTACTTTAAGAAGTCGGTCTGGCTCACAAATCACCTCAATGTGGTCGTCTCTGAGTAGAGACCTGAAACTTGATGTTTCTGTGACTCACAAACAGATGTTACAAGCTGTGAAGAACTGGCCAACATATACATGTGTTCAGGTGTAAAGAATGCACATTCTTTGTTTTCTGTGAATGATTTTCCCTTAAAGCTTGCAGGAGAAGACATAGTGAAGCTCATTCAAGATAATCACAGGCATTGTCAACATCAAAATCTCTCGTAATTTCTCAGTCTTTGGGGAGGGGGATTCTCTGTCTCTGAAACTCAAGCAAGCTTGGATGTACCCATGAGCCTCTCCAGGGAAAACTGGGCATTGCTACATCTACTGGTCTCTGAATTCATCTCAGCACATCCCATGTTTTCCTCATGTCCAGGAAGCCTCTTCATACTTTGACACACTACTTTCAAACAAGAGGAAGCTGCATGACTCTCTTAGCACCATTCAGCTTAAAACTCTAAAGCCCTCCCCTTGCAACACACTTGCTGCCTTCCTCCCCTACCCTTCACCTTCTCATATTTCACACTCTCCTCTTTATATATGAAATAAAATCAACTTGTTCCTCCTCCCTACACACACACACACACACACACACACACACACAGACACACACACACACCTCAGAATCTATACTCTTTCACAAGGGCAAATGCTTTGTGTTGTCCTATTCCCTCTTAACAACACTGGTATGTTTACTTTTCAATATCCATGGGATGAATGGGTTGTTAGTTTGGGCACATGATAGCATCACCATGGCCACAAGACCAAATTTCCCATGTTCATCACACTTGGGCAGAAAGAAAGCCCCATTTACCAGGGGCATGATAAGGAAAGCTGTCCCTTTATACTGCTTAGAAACCAGATTCCCTGAAGCTTAATCTATGCTTAGGGCAGACTTATTCATAAAGCCCACACACCTACAGAGGTCTCACTTTGGAAAGATAACAAAAACCAGTTACCAATGTCACCACTATGACATGCTGCCTGCCCATCTATGTTAATTGTGGAGTCACAACCCCATGGAAGATTGTGAGATTCTATTGGTTCCAATGGGAAGAGATGAGAGTCTTCAGAAGCTAATTGACTAGGGCAGGATCCGGAAGCCAAAGGACAGCAGTAGAAGGGAGGTAGAGTTTGTAGGCGGGTCTACAGGGCAGAGAGGGCTGCAGAGCTTTCTCTACTTGGTTTTCTGATCCTTGATTAATACTAACACACTTCCCACCAAGCTTGCAGGGTTTGGGGCTAGGGAACATCCATGACTTTCCAGGGCAGTGATGCACCTATATCTGTGCCCTGAGACCTTTAAAAAGCAGAGACTTAAAGAAAGAAGACTTAAGAAAAACTGATCACCTGTTTCTTTGTAATATTTTGTTCAAATTTCCAAATTGGATTATTATGACAGTCTGTAGGTGTGTTTGCTTGCAAGATATCTTATGGAATTTTCCAGCAGATCTCTGCACCCTCACTTCCTGATGCAGTTAGATGAGGAGAAAGAGCTGTGGAGTCTTTGTCATGTCCAACCCATGGGCTCTGAGGGGAGAAAACCTGTTCATTTACTTTCTATTTGGGAGATTAATGGAATGGTTTCCCCAGTTCGTAACCACATCTCTGCTGACATTTCAGGGGTCTACAATGGAAGAACGGAAGGAAAACCAACTAGATTATGAGTAAGTAACAGCAACTACAAAAGACTGCACCAGGTGTGAGGCAGGTCTGCTGCTCATACCTTCTCTAATCTTCCAGTCACCTCTCCCTTCTTTTCTCCACCTATCTCCCGAATAGTCCACTCCTACAGGAAGTGGTTGTAAATCCCCCACACAAGCCACCCCTTCCAAGACAGTACTTTATTTTCCAATATCATGCTTCATGCCACTCAAAACAAAATCCCTCAGCCATACTACCCTATTCCCAGTTAAGAAGTCCAAAGACAATGGATTATTTTACATGCTAGAAAATGCTAGTTTAGTATGAGCCTCTCTTGACTTAGGTACTCTTCATAAAGTTATCATTTCATTCACAATATTTTCAAAACTGATGTTTGTGCTTTGGAGTAGTGTTCCTGAAGTATAAGTATGTACTCACCGAAATGGCCCTCATATGAGAATCTCAAACATAATCAGAAAGTCAGAGAGAAGTGGAACAAAGGAGGGAAAGACTGAAGCCCTATTGTAATGGTAGAAACTTCTGTCTCTGAATAAAGCCAGACTAACTCAGAAGTGATGGAGCAGGTGCCTAGATAAAAATAGTCAATAAAAGTGTATTGCATACGCATGTTTTGAGAACAATTTAGGAAAAGATTGCTGTGGGAAACAGTTCTCTCCAGTACAGGGCTACTTAAGGAAGTAAAGCTTCTCTTAAAATCAGACTGTAGATCATCTTATCTCAAGAGATCCCTTGATAGGTTGAGAATTACCGAGACATTGTAGAACGTGATTAAGATGTATGAGTTTCCAAGAATGAAAATAGAACAGCGTGCTCCCAGGAAGAACACAGCGAATAGACTACCTGTCTTCTAAGAGAGCCCACTTGGCCCAGTGATTACTGCTCTTGAGATAACCAGCCCTTGCTCATTTGGGGTGGGGGGGGGCTGGGCCTACAGGTCAGAAAAAATGGAAATTTTGAAATTGGCTCAATCAAAGAAGAACATCATCAGTTTGAACATGGACCTTGAAAATGATATGCTGAGGATAGATGAAGCCAACCAAGAGCTTCTCCTAAAAATACAAGAAAAAGAAAGTGAGATCCAGAGGTGGGTCTTAAGGGTTCATGATGGAAGTTCTCAGCCTCAAAGAAGGGGGAGTGGAAATCACCTCAGGTTTCCTATTTGCTCTAGAGAACTCTGTCTCTAGCATACAACTCTCCTTTACTCTGACATTTCACTCAAACACAGCAGGTTTGAAAACATATTTACTTTAAAAACTAGGCAGAGCTTACCTTGAGTTGAGGGCTGGGGTGTTTGGGCTGGGAATAAGGCAGATCTTTCTCTATATGGCTTGGAAATTACCTGATTCTAGGGGTCTGGTAAAGATTTCCAACTTGAGATGCGCATGTAGTCATCAAAGTGTCCTTAAAGCCAACACGCGAGTTTTCTCACTGCTGAAATGCCCCATCACGGGTCCTTATGAGTGACACTTGCATCCATCACCCAGGCTGGAAAGTGAGATCACCCAGATTGGAGACCCTGCAGAAGATGAGGAGTGGGAGAAGGACAACTATGCTGTGATTGAAAGAGAGAGAGCGCTCCAGGAGCTGGAGGAGGAAACAGCCAGACTTGTAAGCACACTACTAGGGAACACTATTCCATGGACTTCATCCTGGCCTCATCCTACAGTACATCCCCTTTCCACTAAGTTAGTCTTTCTTTAATTTTTTGTTTGTTTGTTTTGGGTTTTGTGTATTGTTTTTCTTTTTTGCTGTTTATTTATTACTTCAATTTGCATCTCCATCACAGTCCCCTCTCTCCACCCCTCTCAGTGCCACCCTTTCCTCTTTCTCCCACTTATCCTACTCCGCTGTTGTGGGTTGCCCCTACATATCAGCCCTCTCAGTTCAGCAGCCATATAAGGGCTAAGAGCTTCCTTTTGAACTGAGGGCCTACATGGTAACTCCACTAGGGCAAAGTGTCCCACTAATAGGTAACAAAGTCTATGTTCCTGTTTCTTTCAGTCTGTTGATTGTAGGACAGTTATTCTGTACTATATGGCTAAAATCCAGTTGTAAGTCAATAGATGCCACGTGTGTCTTTCTGGGTCTGGGTTAGCTCACTCAGGTTGAGCTTTGCTAGTTCCAACCATTTGGCAGGACAGTGTCACTAGAACAAATGGCAACCTACAGATTGGAAAAGATCTTCACTAACCTACAACTTGTTTTGCTTTTTGAGACAGGATTTCTCTGTGTAACACCCCTGGCTGTCCTGGACTCACTTTGTAGACCTGACTGGTCTTGAACTCTCAGAGATCCACCTGCTTCTGCCTCCCGAGTGCTGGGATTAAAAGCATGTGCCACCATGTCCAGCCATTACAGACAGCTGTGAACTGCCATGTGGGTGCTGAGATTTGAACCCAGGTCCCTTGGAAGAGAAGCGAGTCCTCTTAACCACTGAGCCATCTCTCCAGCCCTTTCTTTAATCTTTATTTGATAATATGTTTAATTTAACCCAAAATAGCTGAAATATCATTTCAATATCAAATCAATATAAATATATAATTAACATATTTTTATTCTTTTTAAATGTTTCTGAGATTATAATTACACCATTTCCCTCTTCCCTTTCCTCCCTTCAAACCCTCCCATGTACCCTACTCTGCTCTCTTTAAAATTCATGATATATTTTTTCCTTAATTGTTGTCACATTCATATACGTGTATATATTCCTAAATATATAAAGTAAAACCTGCTCAGTCTGTATAGTGTTAATTATATGTATGTTTTCAGGGTTGGCCGTTTGGTATTGGATGACTAATTTGTGTGTTCTTTCTTGGGTGAGGCTATTTTTCTCTCTCTCAGTATTTCTTAGTTGGGTATTCTGTTGAGTAGTATTGGGGTCCTCACTGTCGTGAGCATGTCTATTGGTGTCATCCTTGTTCTATGATGTTTAGTTATCCATGTCGATGAGACTTTATGGGTGTAGCTTCTGACACTTCTAGGAGACAGTCTCATAGAAAATTCCCTGTTCCTCTGGCTATTACAATTTTTCCTCCTCCTTTTCAGTAAGATCCCTGAGCCTTAGGTGCAGAAGTTGTACTGAAGAGAAGTTTCCTTGATGAGGAGTGAGGACCACCCTTGTCTGTGGGTGTAAAGACAAACCCTTAGAATGTGGTTAGATTATATTGGTTTAGTAAAGCAATGGTGGTTGTAGGTTCTCCTCCAAAATTAACGACTTCACTAGTCCTGGGGAGTTCGGTAAATTTCAGTACCTGGTATGTTTTCCCTCTTGTTGAGCAGATCTTTTTTTTTTTTAGTTTATTTGTTTATTTTACATTTCAATCACAACCCTCCTCCCTCCCCTCTCCCAGTCCCATCCTTCCACCCACTTCCCCTTTACTGCACACACTCTCAGCACCAATTCACTCTAGCACATCAAATCACGTCAGGACTAAGTGCCTTCTCTTCCACTGAGGCAAGACAAGGCAGGCTGCAAGGAAAATAGGGTCTAGAGGGAGGCAACAGAGACCCAGTCTGAGATAGTCCCTGCTCAAATTGTTAGGGGATCCACTTGAGGACCAAGCAGCCCATCAGCTTCATATGTGCAGTGGGCCTAGGACCAGTCCATGCAAAGTTATTTGGTTGGTGGTTCAGTCTCTATAAGCCTCCCCCTCTGTCCAAGTTAACTGGCTATACAGTTCTTCTTGTGGTGTCCTTGACTCCTCCAGCTCCCTAAAACCTTCCCCTAACTCTTCCACAAGATTCCCTGAGTTTCACCTAATGTCTGGCTATGGGTCTCTGCATCTGTTTCCATTAGCTGGTGGATAAAGCTTCTTTGATGGCACTAATGTTGGATTCTTGTCCAAGTGCCTCTCTCCATCCACTTCTGGTGTCTATTTTATTCCCCTACTTAGAGGAATTCAAGCATCATCCCTTGAGCCCTGTTTGTTACTTAGTTTCTTTGGGTCTGTGGATGGTAGCATGGTTATCCTGTACTTAATGGCTAATATCCACTTATGAGTGAGTATATGCCATGTGTGTCTTTCTGGGTCTGTGTTACCTCACTCAGGATGATCTTTTCTGGTTCCAACCATTTGCCTGCAAATTTCATGATGTCCTTGTTTCTAATAGCTGAGTAGTGTTGCATTGTGTAAATGTACCACAATTTCTTTATCCATTCCTCAGTTGAGGGATATCTAGGTTGTTTCCAGTTTCTGGCTACTTTGAATAAAGCTGCTATGAACATAGTTGAGAAAATGCCCTTGAAACTTGGTGAAACATATTTTGGGTATATTCCCAGGAGTGGTATAGCTGGGTCTTGAGGTAGTAGCATTAGAGAGCTGTTGGTTATCACCAAGGTATGAATGCCATTACTACACACTTAGGGTTATCATGCCATGCTGATTGCTATTGTGATTCACAGGTGCCATAGCTGGGTAGGACTGTTGGTTGCCTCCCTCATTAGAAAGCTTCTATGGCACCTTCTGGTACCATGAAACCTATTCCTCAAGAAGGAGCATTTTAAGCTGATCTTTTTGCATACAAAGACTATAACCTGCATGGGAGGGAACTGGGGAGATCAGGGTTTCTTGGGCAATATTTAGTACTGGGAACATAAGTATCTACATCGCTCATATGATGCTGATTACTTCACCTGTGATTTGATTTGAAGATCTACTTACATTGTATAATTAAGTTCAAACTTAGGTATGAAAATACCTTTATGAAGCAGGCATATCAACTGAATAAGAGCAGATGATGTTATTTTGATTCAAACTTACACTCTGGTCCTTTCTCTCTCCAGGAGAGGAAGAATGAGGCTCTGGTCTACAGTATCTCAGAACTTCGGAGAAAGGTAGGATGGCACTCTGCATCCCTCAATACCTCCTAGCATCCTCATTCCCAAAGAGGCAAATAAGGAATGCGGACACAGGTGTCAAAGAGGCCTTAGTTTGAAATGGATCCTATTCCCCTGAGGCTGAGGCTCATGTCTAAAGCCATGAATATTCTCTGCAAGTGTGGAGTGGAAGGAGTAGTGGGCAAGGTGTTCAATGATTTTACCAGTTCATTCTATCACAAGAAAATCGCTTCCAATAGACACTGTGTAAGTGCTTAACTTTTATAAGAAGTTAATTTTACCTTCATAACACACACAACTACCCTTAATCTTCAAAGATTCCAAATCTCTTCCAGTCCCTTCACATTGCAGAGAACTTCAAACTGGCACCCTCTCTGACCCACCCTGAAACTCTGAGTAGGGTTTCACGGTACCAGAATCTTGAATTAGAGTGACACAAGACTACAGAAGCTACAGGTAGAACAAAGATGGTTCCACAGGACACCAAGTATCTCCCAAGAGACATCTCCTTGAAGCTTTCATATAGCCGTGACTTAGCCACACACAACAAAGGGTATCTTTTCTCTCTGATTTATTATTATTGTTGCTGTTGTTGTCATTATTTATGCTTGTGTTTTAAACGTGTTTTTATTTGAAACTGTAGCTCACAAGAAAATCACAAAAGGTAGTCAAATGCGAACAAGGTGATCCGGAAATACCCCCAGAAGAGTCCAAGGTAAGTGCTAAAGCAATTGAGAATGGGTTTGGACTGCCCGGCCAGGAAACAGCTGTCAAGACAAATACAATCATCAAGGTAACTGCAAATTCTTTATACTTTGGCCCATATCTGACATGACATAGCCAGAGCTGCTGAGGTCTCTATCCTTATTCAATAATTTCTCTCTGCATCAGATTTTGTTCTCTCTCCTCTTGGGAGTACAAATTATTGGTAGAGCTGAAGCCCCTTGCTTAAACCCTGGCTCTGGCACTCACTCTGGTGTGGTCAGTTAGGCTATTACATAACTCCCTCATAGCCTCCGCCTGCGGAACAAGTGAGATTGTGTGTATAAATATTCTTTTCTCTTTGTGTTACCTATATACTCACAAAGTCATCTAACAGTGTTAAAGTTGTTACTTAAAAGTCTGGCCAAGTTTATGTATAAATTTAATAAAGGCAGGCCTAAGACCTGTATGCCCAGTGAATGTCAAATAAAGTATTCTTATTGAGTGCAATCAAAAAGGGATTTGTTCATTTAGTTCCTAAACTATTTAACAATCTATATTTTCTAAATATACTACAAATGTGTAGCATTTCTCTAATTATGTTCCAGACCTAAAAACCCAAAGCCAACCACAACATATCTAATCAAAAGTGCAAGAATTAGAGACATTTATTTGTACTGAGAAAGCAGATAATATTCTCCCTTGACATTTTCTCCACAGTTAAATCTTTGTCCTAATCTAACTTCCCTATACATTCAAAAACCCACACTCTCTGAAGCCTCTGAAGAAATGGAGATTCTGAAAGCAGAAGCAGACAATGGAAGTATATAGAATTCTTGTCCCGTCTTAGGCTTGCCAGATTAGTACTGGGGGCCACACACACACAGACAGTCTCAGTCCAGGAAGCAAAGTTGCTTTACTCTGCTCCTTAGGAAACATCTGGGAAGAAGGAAATGATAGGTCTGAGGGTTTCTCAGGAAGAAATTGGAGATAAAAATCAGAAAGGGTTATAAAGACCTTGACTACACTTGACCTATAAGCAGGCTGGTTTTCTCCCAAGATCCTTCTGCAGAACAAGTTTTGCTGTGGGCAATGCGGCCACAATCAGGAAACACATTGGGTCTGGATGTGGTGGCTGTCAGCATCAGCTTTTGTAATAAATCCTGCCACTCTTTGCTGCAGAATGTCATTAGCCCTGTGAATTATCTGTTTCGTGGTGTTCTGGTGTGATTACTGTATGATGCACAGCATCTCTTTTCCTCTGGCATGTTAGTAAGCATGCCAGCCACTTGTGGTATCTGTTCCCAAACCTTATGACTCACACCACTGGCCTGAAAGAATAGCTCTCAGAACATCTGGATGACTAGCTGTGACATCATTGATTGAAGGGAGACGTAATGGTGCAGAGTGCAGATGTCACATCATGGCATCTGGATGGAAGAGAAAAAGCAGTACTGAATAGAGAAGTGTGGTGTTTCTGCTCTGCCTTCAAACATACACCCCAAATGCAACCCCTCCTCTCCATCGGTTGGTTATCCCTGATACTCCCTGCTTCTGAAAGCCACCATAACATGGGCAACTGAAATTGTATCAGTAACTATTCTCCTTGCTTCTTATTTTACTCCTAAACCATCCATTTTTTATACCAGGAGAACCATTTGTTCTTTCAGATCACAAATGAGACTTTGTCTTTACACTTCCAGCCCTCCCCTGGAGTCACACTGCAATTAGAATAAAGATCCAAACTCAATCTACTAGCTCGGGGGTCCTATAATACCAGCTAGACAACTCCTTCTAGAATCTATGGCAGTGGTTTTCAACTTTCCTGAGTGTGAAACTTAGACAGCTTTCCTCATGGTGTGGTGACCCCCAACCACAAAATTATTTTTGTTGCTACTTTGTAACTGTAATTTTGCTTTTGCTACTGTTATGAATCCTAATGTAAATATCTGACATGCAGATGGTCTTAGGTGACCTCTGTGGGTTGTTCAACCCCCTAAATGAGTCATGACACACGGGTTGAGAATCACTGATCTATGGGTTCTGTAACACCTTTTAGAAGCTACAAGGCCCTGTGACCTAGGTCATTCCTTCTAGAAACTACAAGACCCTGTAATCTAGGCTCTACTGCCTTTCTTACCTGTTCTACTTGCCATAGTCATCTACCTGTTCATGGTCACCAAGTGTGCACTACTTCCTGACCTTAGCCTTGGCAATAACTTCCCCATAAAACATATTTCTTCCAGACACCTATCAGCCTAACATTTATTATTTAGGCCTCAGCTCAAGTATCATTACAGATGCATTTACCACCACCCCTCACAGCCATCCTCTCACACCTCTAACATATCACTCACTATCCCTCTATCCCTGGTCACATTCTGTTTTTATTGTTTTTTTTTTCTTTTTGCACAGGCCATTATTGTGTTGACTTGTTTGTTATGTCCCCAACTATAGTGAAATCTCCTAAGGAATACAAAGGGCTCAACAATCATTGCTCTACACATACACAAACACACACGTGGGGGGGGGGAGGCACAGGACTTTGTGTGTGTTAGTTAGTTTAGTATAGGGGCCAATATAAAATAGTGTCTATACAAATAATTATGGAGATAAAACAGGGAAGAAAAAAAACAGGGTGAGGGATTAAATCTGAACAAAAGTCCTGGATCAAACTAATTACAGAAAACAAAAGCAAAAACAAAAGGAATTACAGAGCAAGTTCCAGGACAGCCAGGCCTACACAGAGGAAAGCTGTTGGGGAGCAGGAGGTAGGAAGGAAAGGGAAAGTCAAGTTCCTCAAGACTTGTAATTTTCTAGAAAAATAGCTTAAGAACTATGTAACTCAAGGGCAAAAGTAACAGACAAAGGCTTGATGTAGAGAAGTCAGTTCAGCTGCAAAGCTCTGGAGGCCATAAGGTCCCCACACTGACTGTGCTGATGCGTCAAGACATATCGTACAACCACTGAGATGATGCACCTGTCTTATGCTTTCTTGTGTACTGAGGTTTTTTATCTTTTCCTTTCAACAGGTTAAGTTACAACAGTTGGAATCTTCCTGTGCAGACCAAGAAAAAGAGCTTGGCAAGGTAACATTGGAGACGTCAAAGTTCTTCTCAAGAAGGGGAAACATAATCTTCCTTCAATCTAGTATATCCCTCAGAAGATTGACATATAATCAAGTTCCAGAATCAGGTTTACCCTGGGTCTAATTAGTGGTTTTAAAAAAAAAAGGAGGGGGGAGATAAATGTAATCCTCTAGATTTTCTTCAGATGGACATTTTACAGAATACATCCTAATATCTGTGTCTAACACAGACTAGTTAGTATCTGTTCCTTTTTCAAATTCCCCTAAATAATTCCCATTTGGACTATAAGGTATGATTTGTTTGTCCTCAAATGAAATAAATGTATACATACAGCAAAAGTTTACACTGTGAGTTTGGAAGCAGGAGTAGAATGTATGTACTTCTGCCCATAGAGCAATAAACTGAGAAAGACTTAAGACTCTACTTTGGTTTCCCAGATAATGAAAGACTATGTGTTTGTGTCTCAGCTTTGTGAAGATCAAGATCTCTGCATAAAGGTACAGCTTCCGGGGCAAAGGACACCAGAGGGATTGTTAAGAGACAGGATTAAATGTAGCCAGATTGCACAGGGGATACTACCTAGAAAAAAAAATTACCTCAATATGGCACTGGGCAGAGACTGTATGGTCACCAGTCCTCAGCCCATATCATCCCATTATCCCTGGAACTTGGTAACTGCTGATATATCTCAGTGTCTGTGTTCTTAAATTAATATCACCATGTCTCCATGTCTAATCCTAGTTATTCTTGGAAACCTACTCTTTCTGAGGAGTAAGGAGAGAGAAGGTGGTAGTTTGAGAGGATGCAGCCATGAGAATACCAAGCATTCATTCTATAGTCCAGTGGAAAGTGTTTACATGCTTAGAAAAATCATTAAGTGTCCAAATTGTAACTATGGCTCCCTTCAATTCTCTTTAAAGAAGTACCAGGAAGCTTTGAAGAAAATAGAAGAAGAACTAGAGACTGGATTCCTTGAAAGAGAAGTGTAAGTACTGATAAAGGAACATCCAGTTTGGTGGTAACCCCTTCTTGGCTGAGTCAGAGTGACGTCTGCCCATGTCCATCTGGAGTTCAATGAGTCCCTCCTGTTGTGGTAGGTTAGAATCAGAGCCTTAAAGGACTACAGGAACACATCCTCCTTCATAACTTTAGCACAATGTTATGGAAGTATTTGGGTTAATACTAAGAGCATAAACATGCAATTTTAAAAGTGCTGGTGTCTGAAGCCCTTGGAAAAATGGGGTATCCCTTACTGTTCACAGGGTGACCTTAGAACTGTCACCATCTTCACTTCTAAGTGCATAAAACACCCGCCATGACATAGGCATGAAATGCACCTGGAGAGACTGGTAAAACTTGAGAACTGTCAACTCTATTGAGCTATGAACATTAAAAACTAAAAGTGGCAAGACTCTTGCAAACTGGTGTGCTCTCCTTCTTAGACATAAATAGCTACAGAACCAAAACAAAGTGTCTTCCCTCCACCCCTTCCTCTGCTTTTTGAGCTAGTCTTAATGAATATGCACTTTTGTTTGTTAAATATTTGGAGGGTCTTTGGCTCAACAACAAGGAGCCAAAAACTGTATAATCCTCTAAGTAGGCCACTTACCAATGGCAATGTTGTAGCCAGATCTTAGGACATGGAAGTCCTTGATCCTGAAGGACAGTGTCAGGTCTTTTGAGATGTTTGCTGGACATTGCATTAGGAATTCACTGTTATGCCAAGGTTTTAGGACAGAGTTACCTAAGAGAGCTTTCCACGCCATCCAATAGGAAGCCACTAACCACAGGTGACTGACTTCTGAGTACCTGGCCAAGGAGCTGAGTTTCTGTTTTAAATATAGTTAAACAACTATTGGTACTATTTAATATGCTATTGGATAATGTCATTTTGGGTTTTTTTTTTTTAATTTCTTCAAGTTACATCTCAATCTCAATCTCCTCCCTACTCCCCCCTCCAGTCCCACCCTCCCACCCTCTTCCCCCACAATGCCCCCATCCACTTCCTTTTTCTTTAAAGTTTAAGGTATATCTTTTCCCCCCAATAGCTCCCCCTTTCAGTCCAACAAATGGCTCTTTCTCTTATAACAATAAATATAATA
The DNA here is from genome assembly GCA_907164525.1 of Lophiomys imhausi. Classification (NCBI taxonomy): domain Eukaryota; kingdom Metazoa; phylum Chordata; class Mammalia; order Rodentia; family Muridae; genus Lophiomys; species Lophiomys imhausi. The sequence goes on from CAJQZJ010032236.1 coordinate 3,334,349, forward strand.
CAAAACAACAGAAATAATTAGGCCACAATTATGAGAGTTTAGGGCTTAGCACGCATTCCCAATATCCAGTCCATACATATTTGGCCCCTGACTTTAACATTCTACTATCTAACAATCTCCATGAGTTTAAAGTTCTATATATAACTCAGCTTTCATACTAACTTGCATCACAATTTTAAAAACATCTTCTTAGATCCAGAACACCCTCTTAATTCCTAAACAACTCAAAATTTAACTATAAGACTCTAGCTATCTAGTTTTCAACCACCTCAGAGACCTGAGAGGGATAAATATATCTAATTATACAGGAAGTGCAGAGCCAGAAGCTTCTAAAACTAAGAAATGACATGCCAGTGTTTGCCTGGACAGTTCCAAATTTCTCTCCATACACTACGGCATCAATCTTCAGCCTTTGGCCCCATTTCTCTCATAGACATTGATTGTAAAGCAGGAATTATGAAGGACTTGCCTACCCTGACTTGGCAGAGCTAGGCTGTAGACTTACCTGTTTCCAAGTTTTGTCCTTTTTGGACAGCATTCTGTCTAAAGTTGAAGCAAGGGATTTTTCTTGCCAAGTGACAGGCTTGCCACTAATTCAACCATCTCTCCAATTGGAGATTCTTCAATGCTCATCTTCTACTTGGAGTAGAATAGGGGGTGCTGTCAGGAGCTGACATGTCTCAATATCAAAAAATCTTAAGTTAAGGAAACATGTTTGAATGCCATATTCTGTAGATCTCTTGAGGTTTTTGAAGACCACCTATCTATCTCTTATATTTGGATAAGCAAATGTTGCTTGTCTCTTAGCAACGTGATTTCTGATTAGCCTAGAAAATAACTATGATAAACTGTCCTAGTACCTAACAAAATGTCTGACATGCTTAAAAGACTATTAGTTTGCATTTCTTGATTATCCTAAACAGTTTATGACAGTTGGTAGCAAAAGGTCAAAACTTCACATTTCATTTTTAAGCATCACCTAGGTACAATACCTTAAAAAGAGTTAACCTTAATTTTGTATCAATATACAAAGATCAATACCAATGTGGCCAAATACAATCTTAATTTTGCATCAATATACAAACATCAATATTAATTTAGCCAGATATAATCTTAATTTTTATCAATATGCAAAGGTATAAGGGCATATTCAATAATCTGTCCTTTTTTCTTGATCTTTCCTATATTATATCTATATCCCATTTTTTTCTCAAGTCTGTTCACCCCTACATAGGAGAGAAAGAAGGATACAGAAAAGAAAAGGAGAGAAATCCCTGGGTCCAACCTCCAAAACCTATTTAACAAGAGCATTTAACAGCTTGTAATCTCTCCCCCTAAAAAACAAGATTATCTATAACCCATCAAATGACCAAAGGGGGGAAAAATCACCCACCCACCTTCTGGAGATGGGACGTCACTCTCTTAAAATGACTTCCTGCTGATTTGGGACGTAGTATACCTGTTTGGAGCCCAAATAAGAATGGAAAATGGTTAAAAATGTTAATAGAATCATTTGATGTTCAGTCCTTTTGTACTCAGCTATTTAAATGTCCTAAGAGGTTTGTAGACAGAAGCTGAACTTCAGGGCTTTACTGAAGTTCTGGCTGGAACAGTCTGTGGAGCTGAAAAATTTTAGCAATTTTGAGTTGCAGGCTATTGAGGAAATCTTAAAGGCTGGATCGTCTGGGCTACTTGTCTTCTTTGGTGTCTGATCTGTTTTCTTCTGAGGTTTTAGTTGTCCCTGGATTCCTTAGATGGATGCTTTAAATCTCCTGGAAAGATAAGAACAAAGCCCTGCCCTAATCCTAACTCTGGGACACTACTTTTTTGGGGGGGCAGGTAATATTTTTCCTGGAGCAAATTCAGTTTTTTCACAATATAAAAAGTATTATCTTTCAATTGAGATTAAAAAAGAAATTATGTTGATATTTTGGAACTAAACAAACCTTCAAGTGTATATATTTTGAGATCTCAAAGGACAATTCACTTTGAATTTCAGCATGCCTTTTGTGTGTAGCTTTTAAACTTAAATCCTTCCAAATCCTATGTGCCTGTCTGTATTCTAAGTATTGGGATCAAAGGCATGTGCTTCCAAACTGATGGGATTAAAGATGTGCAACACCACCCCTGGTTCAAAGTTTTTCTCTATTTAGAGTTCCTTTGTGACAGGCTGACCTTAAACTCTGAGATCTGCAGGTTTCTGTCTCTAGTGTGTTAGGACTAAGGGTGTATCCTTCTCAAATGATGGGATTAAAGGTGTGTGCCATCATCACCCTGTTCCTTGTAACTCTAGAATTTATAAGACAACTAACTCTATAGTGATCCTCCTGTCTCTACTGGAATTAAAGGCATGGGCTAACACCACACATTTCATATATTTTACCTTAGTTCCAAATTCATTCAACTCTTGTAGGTTTAGAAAACCAGTTTGTACTGCAGTAACCTTTAATTTATTTACAGTATTTTAAAACTCTTACTTGCTTTTTAATGCCAAACCATGAAAATATCCTTTATATCTACAATAAAATAAAATAAAATAAAAAACTTTTAAGCTGCTATCAAGTTTGTGTAAGTAAGCTATGTGGCCACCTGCAGTCTAACATTCCAATCTGAAATTAAGGCCATTTTGCTTTCATGCCAGTAAGGCAAGCATACCTTTGGTAAATTATAGCTTGAAAGTTTTATATTGTATTTTTATTATATTTTTTAAGCTTATTAACTCTTTTCTTTAAAAAGTATTATTTTGTTTTCTCAAGTTACTTCTAGAACATAGTTTCCTCCCTCTTCCCCTCCTGGCTCCTCCCTCCCTCCCTCCCTCCCTCCTTCATTGTTCCTCTACTTGGTGCTCTCGTTCTCCTCAGATGAGGTGGGCCCTCAGTTCTTCAGTCATGTGAGGGCCAAGACCTTCCACTTGTACTGGGGCTTGATATCGCACACCATCTAGGGTATGGTGTTTCACTAACCTGCAGCAGATTCCATGACTCACTGCTGGGTGAAATTTTCCCTAGGATAGATATGCTAGGTTTCTATCTATTTGGGTCTGTGGGTTGCAGGATAGTTATCCTGTGATGTGTGTTTAATATCCACTTATAAGAGAGTACATACCATGTTTATCTTTCTGGGACTGAGTCAGCTCACTTAGGATGAGCTTTTCTAGATCCATCCATTTGGTTTCGAATTAATGATTTCCTCATTTCTGATAGTTGTGTAGTATTCCATTGTATAAATGTACCACAGTTTTTTTATCCATTCTTCAGTTGAAGGACATCTGGGTTGCTTCCAGTTTCTGGCTATTACAAATAAAGCTGCTATGAACATTGTTGAGGCAATATCCTTGTGGTTTCATTTTGAATCTTTTGGATATATGCCCAAGAGGGGTATGGCTGGGTCTTGAGGTAGAACTATTCCCAATTTTCTAAGATATCTCCAGATTAATTTCCAAAGTGGTTGCACAAGTTTGTACTCCCACCATCAATGGAGGAGTGTTCCTCTTTCTCCACATCCTTGCCAGCATGTGCTATCATTTGAGTTTTTGATCTTAGCCATTCTGACGGGTGTGAGATGGAATCTCAGAGTTGTTTTAAGTTGCATTTCCCTGATGACCAAAGATGTTGAACATTTCTTCAAGTGCCTTTCAGCCTTTAGAGATTCCTCTTCTGTGAATTTTTGGTTTAGCTCTGTACCCCATTTTTTGATGGGGTTATTTGGTTTCTTGGTGTTTAATTTCTTCAGTTCTTTATATATTTTGGATATTAGCCCTCTGTCAGATGTTGGTTTGGTGAAGATCCTTTCCCAGTCTATAGGCTGCAGTTTTGTTCTAAGGACAGTGTCCTTTGCCATAAAGAAACTTTTCAATTTCATAAGGTCCCATCTATTGATAGTTTGTTTTAGCGCCTGAGCTATTGGTGTTCTGTTCAAGAAGTTGCTACCAGTGCTAATGAGTTCCAGGCTTTTCCCCACTTTCTCTTCTATTAATATTAGTGTGTCCAGATTTATGTTGAGGTCTTTGATCCATTTAGACTTAAGTTTTGTACAGGGTGATAAGTACGAATCTATTTGCATTCTTCTACATGTTAACATCCAGTTAGACCAGCACCATTTATTGAAGATGCTTTCCTTTTTCCCTTGTATGGTTTTGGCTTCTTTGTCAAAAATTAGGTGTGTGGGTTTATTTCTAAGTCTTCAATTTGATTCTATTGGTCAACTTGTCTGTTTCTATACCAGTACCATGCTGTTTTTATTACTATTGCCCTGTAATACAGCTTGAAATCCAGGATGGTGATATCTCCAGATGTTCTGTTATTGTACATGATTGACTTAGCTCTTCTGGGTTTTTTGTTATTCCATATAAGTTGAGAATTGTTTTTTCCAATTCTGTAAAGAATTGAGTTGGTATTTAGATAGGAATTGCATTGAATCTGTATATTACTTTTGGTACAATGGCCATTTTTATTATGTTGATCCTACCTATCCATGAGCAAGGGAGATCTTTCCATCTTCTGATATCTTCTTCAATTTCTTTCTTCAGGGACTTGAAGTTCTTGTAATACAGGTCTTTTGCTTACTTGGTTAGAGTTACCCCTAGGTATTTTATATTATTTGTGGCTATTGTGAAGGGTGTTGATTCCCTTATTTCTTTCTCAGCCCATTTATCTTTTAAAGTAAAGAAGGGCTACTGATTTTTTTTAATTGATTTTGTATCCAGCCACCTTGCTGAAGGAGTTTATCAGCTGTAGGAGGTCTCTAGTGGAATTTTTGGGGTCACTTATGTATACTGTCATATCATCTGCAAATAGGGATACTTTGACTTCTTCCTTTCCAATTTGTATCCCCTTGATGTCCTTTAGTTGTCTTATTGCTCTAGCTAAAACTTCAAGTACTATGTTGAAGAGATATGGAGAGAGTGGGCAGCCTTGTCTTGTCCCTGATTTTAGTAGAAATGCTTTAAGTTTCTCTCCATTTAGCTTGATGTTGGCTATTGGCTTGTTGTAAATTGCCTTTATTATGTTTAAGTATGGTCCTTGTATGCCTGATCTCTCTAAGACTTTTAACATGAAGGAGTGCTGTATTTTGTCAAAAGCTTTTTCAGCGTCCAATGAGATGATCATGTGGTTCTTTTCTTTCAGCTTGTTTATGTGGTGGATTACATTGATGGATTTTCTAGTGTTGAACCACCCCTGCATCCCTGGGATGAAGCCTACTTGATCATGGTGTATGATACTTTTGATGTGATCTTGGATCCAGTTTGCAAATATTTTATTAAGTATTTTTGCATCCATGTTTATAAGGGAATTGATCTGAAATTTTCTTTCTCCATTGGGTCTTTGTGAGGTTTAGGTATCAGGGTGACTGTGGCCTCATAGAATGTGTTTGGCAGTATTCCTTCTGTTTCTATGTTGTGGAAGAGTTTGAAGAATATTGGTGTTAGCTCTTCTTTGAATGTCTGAGAGAATTCTGTGCTGAAACCATTTGGCCCTGGGTTTTTTGTTTGTTTGTTTTTTGTTTTTGTTGGGTTTTTTTTTTTTTGGTTGCAAGACTTCTAATGACTTCTATTTTCTTAAGCGTTATAGAACTGTTTAATGTGTTTACCTGTTCTTGATTTAACCTTGGTAGGTGGAATCTATCAAGAAAATTGTCCATTTCATTTAGATTTTCCAATTTTGTGCAGTTCAAGTTTTTGAAGTAGGACCTAATGATTCTTTGGATTTCCTCAATGTCATTATTTCTCCCTTTTCATTTCTGATTTTGTTGATTTGGGTATTTTCCCTCTGCCTTTTAGTTAGTTTAGCTAAGGGCTTGTCTATTTTGTTGATTTTCTCAAAGAACCAACTCGTAGTTTTGTCGATTCTTTGTATTGTTCTTTTTGTTTCTAAGTTGTTGATTTCAGCCCTGAATTTGATAATTTTCTCTTGTCTGCTCTTCTTGGGAGTGTTGGCTTCTTTTTGTTCTAGCTCTTTCAGGTGTGCTTTTAGGTGGCTAGTATGGGAACTCTCCAGTTTCTTTTTGAAGGCACTTAGTGCTATAAACTTTCCTCTTAGCACTTCTTTCAATATGTCCCATAAGTTTAGGTATGTTGTGCCTTCATTTTCATTGAGTTCTAAGAAGACTTTAATTTCTTTTTATATATATATATTTCTTTCCTGACCCAGAGGTCATTGAGTAGAGAGTTGTTCAGTTTCCATGTTTTTGCAGGGTCTCTGTTGTTTTTGTTATTGTTGAAGTCTAGCTTTATTCCATGATGGTCTGATAAGTTACAAGTGTTAATTTCAATTTTCCTGTATCTGTTGAGGCTTGTTTTGTGACTGGCCATATGGTCGATTTTGGAGAAGTTTCCACGAGGTGCCGAGAAAAAAGAGTATTCTTTTGTTTTGGGGTGAAATTTTCTGTAGATATCAATTAGGTCCATTTGATTCATGACATCTGTGAGGTTCATTATTTCTCTGTTTGATTTCTGCATCATTGATCTGTCCAGTGGTGAGAGTGGTGTGTTGAAGTCTGCCACTACTAATGTGTGAGGTTCAATGTGGGATTTGAGCTTCAGTAGTGTTTCTTTAATGAATGTGGGTGGTCTTACATTTGGGGCATAGATGTTCAGTATTGAGATTTCATCTTGGTGGATTCTTCCTTTGATGACTATGTAGTGTCTTTCCCCATCTCTTTGATTAATGTTGGTTGAAAGTTCAATTTATTGCATACTAGAATTGCCACTCCAGCTTGTTTCTTGGGTCCATTTGCTTGGTATATCTTTTTCCAGCCCTTTACTTGGAGATAATGCCTATCTTTTTTGCTGAGGTGTGTTTCTTGTAAGCAGCAGAATGTGGGATTCTGTTTTTGCATCCATTCTGCTAGCCTGTGCCTTTTTTTTTTTTTTTTTTTTTTTTTAGGTTTTTCGAAACAGGGTTTCTCTATGTAACAGCCCTGGCTGTCCTGGACTCACTTTGTAGACCAGGCTGGCCTCGAACTCACAGTGATCCACCTGCCTCTTCCTCCCAAGTGCTGGGATTAAAGGTGTATGCCACCATGCCCTGCACCTGTGTCTTTTTATTGAGGAATTGAGTCCATTGATGTTGAGAGATATTAATGACCAGTGATTGTTACTTCCTGCCATCTTGATGTTGGTGGAAATAGTGTGTGAGTGAGCTCCTCTTCTTTTGGTTTTGCTGCAGGCATGCTACTTCCTTCCTGTGCTTTATTGTGTGTAGTTAACCACTTTGGGTTGGAATTTTCCTTCCAACATCTTCTGTAGAGCAAGATTTGTGTATAGATATTGTTTGAATTTAGCTTTGTCATGGAATATCTTGTTTTCTCCATCTATGTTGATTGACATTGTTGCTGGGAATAGTAGTCTGGCCTGGCATTTGTGGTTTTTTAGGGTCTGCAAGACATCTGTCCAGGCCCTTCTGACTTTAAGCATCTCTGAGGAAAAGTCAGGTGTGATTCTGATAGGTTTGCCATTATATGTTACTTGACCTTTTTCCCTAGCAGCTTTTAATATTCTTTCTTTGTTCTGTACATTTAGTGTTTTGATTATTATGTGGCAGGAAGATTTTTTTTTCTGGTCTAATATATTTGGAGTTCTGTAAGCTTCTTGTACAGTTATAGGTATCTTTTTTTTTTAGATTTGTGGAATTCTCTTCAATGATTTTGTTGAAGATATTTTCTGGTCCATGGAGCTGGGAATCTTCTCTTTCTTCTATTCCTATTTTTCTAAGATTTTGTCTTTTCATTGTGTCTTTGATTTCCTGAAGGTTTTTGTGTCAGGACATTTTTAGATTTGACATTTTCTTTGACAGATGTATCAATTTCTTCAATTTTATCCTCTGTGCCTGAAATTCTTTCTTCCATCTCTTGTATTCTGTTGGTGATGCTAGTGTCTGTAGTTCCGATTCTTTTCTTAAGGTTTTCCAGTTCTATGAATGTCTTGGATTGGATTTTCTTCATTGCTTCAACTTCCCTTTTCAGGTCTTCCATTCCTTTAAGCGCTTTGTTCATTTCCATCACCTATTTTGCAGTATTTTGTTGTTGCTCTCTGAGATATTTGATTTCCTCCCTTAGGCCTTCTATTATTAATAAAAGCATAGGATTAAGTTAGAGTTGTCTTTAGCATTATTGCTCGGTTCTGGAGACATCATATTGCTTTGGGAGGTTTTTCTTTGTTTGTTTGTTTTAACCATGTTCTTGCGCTGACCTTTTGTCATCTGATTGACCCTGGTGTTATCTGTTTGTTTCTTTTGTCAGTTGACCTTGGTGCTCAGGAAAACTTCCTGTTCTGGGGGTTGGCTGATCCTGAGATCCACCCTCAGATGGTGGGCAGATTCCTGTAATATACCGGCTCTCGGAGAGGAGAGTGGCTGCTGCTCTCCTCAACTGGTTGTGACATATACAGGGGATTGGGGTGGGGAGGAGGCTATCCTCTGAGGACCTGGGAGCTGGCAGGTCTCCTCAGAAAGGCAGGAGGAGTTGTGATTGGGCCTGTGTTCTCCCCTCACTGACACTGTTGATCTGGTTCAGCAGCTAGGCTGACCTTGCAGGCAGGAGCTCCACCCAAGATGGGTGACAGCCTCAGTGTGCCTGTTGCTGACTGCTTCAAATGCTTGGGTGCTAGCGTGAGTGACCCCCCCCCCAATATTTGTGGAGAACATACAGTGGCTGGCTCTATTTTCAGTCAGTCTTGGCTCCTAATTGCTTTGCTGTGACTGGTTTAGGTCTCTGCCACTCAGCTACAATGCACACTGTGCCACCATGTTGGGAACTCTGGAAAGAAAATCTTACTTACCTTTGCTCTTGTGTTCTGGCTGTTTTTCCTTGTTGGATGTATAGGTCCGCCTGCAGGCTGGATATCAGGCAGACAGGCGTGACCGCTGTTCTGTGGCTGGAGCCATGGGCTGAATCAGCTCATGGGCTAGATATGCTCTAGCTGATGCTCCTTCCAGACGGGTGACCAAGCTGGCTGATCTCAGGGTGGTGTTCCCAGGAACTGTGTGAGCTGTTTCACATGGTGACCAGTCTCAGTGTTCGCTGTGGAAATTCAGACACCGTCTGTGTTTCACAGTCGGCTACTACTCAGATACAATGCTCTATGGTTTGCGCCATCTTGGATCTCTGAATAATGTCATTTTTAACCATCTTATATGCTATGAATGTCTGAATATTTAGTGCAATCTCTTTTGTGGTTTCTTTTCCTCCTAGATCAAAAGTCTTAAGCATGGATTCTGAGAGAGAAAGGAGTAACAGCCTAAATACCAAGGTAAGAAGTCCATTCCTCCCACTCAGTGCCTCCACCTGCCAAGGGAGCTACCAGGAACTGTAAATCACCAAGTGGATACCTGGTTTGCTCACTGCACTTTCCAAGCATTTCCAGCTCTAATCCCAGATCACTCTACACCACCAGCCCCAAGATGCAAAGGAGCAATTGTCTCTCATACTTTCAGCCATACAAATGACAGCTCCTCAAAAGTTAGCCAAGACCTAAGAGAGTTCCAAACAAAAGCATGAAGAGACATTAATTTCTGGTACGCTGCCCAAGAGGGGGCAGACAGAGCACACACCCTTTCTCACCTATAATCAAAGAATGCCTTTCCGTTCTTTCCAATACAATTCCTTGAATCTTTCACAACACAGGACACTGCCCCCTCCCCCATGTAGCTGGAGTTCTGTAAGTTAAAACACAAAAAGCCATACTTCTTTATGTCACACTTCAGTGTCTTCCCACAGTTAGCATCCTGAAGTCACCAGCTCTCAAGCAAAGGTCTGAAGTAGGAGGATTTTTGCAAGGAAGGTACCGGTCCTTTCAGCCTTCTGGTTGTCTCATAGCAGTAGGTACACTCACCTTACAGCCATGGTTGACAATCACCAGAGTTTTCTTGTAGTCAAGATACATCTTTCTTTTAATTTCAGAAATGAGAACTGTCTCTTTCTGTAAGAGGAAACACCAGATGTTAACCATGGTCTTGAGGTCAGCTAGATGTTTGCTTCTGTTGGACCATGCTCACACCTCCCAGTCATTCTGGTCCCGAACATCACACTGTCCATTTGGCAAGTAAGACTCCTGAAATTTGATAGATCCGACATTCTAGAACCAAGTTTAGCCTGCTCCACTGTCCATTCTGAGAGGCCCATCAATGGATTCCTCCTTCTTACCAATGCCCAGAGAAAACTAGATTTTTCTTCTGGAAACTCATTACAGTCCTGTGAGGGTCCAGTGGCCAGTGGTGGTCATTCAAGTGCCTTCATCCAAGAAAAGCTGCCTGAGTGCTGAGTGCCTACCATGGCACCCCAGCTCCCTCAGGCTACAGAACTCACTTCCAGTTTCTAATTCCACTTCTATTGACTTCAAAATGTGGTCAGAATTCTCTTCCTCTTGATTTCATGAGGACATTATAAAGGCTATAAAATAACTGAGAAAATATTTTGGAAAAGAGATGTCTACGAAATCCAGAAAGCCTCATTTTGAAATTATTTTAGTCCCTTTGAAACTTCTCAATTAGGGCAATGTCTATATGATTCTGTGGGTTCTAGGTTCCCTTTGGCTAAGTAGAAGGTAAATGAGCAGTTTAGAGAGTTAGGAATGGACTCGTGAATCCAGTTTGTAAGTCACTTACCAGTTATATTATCACCTCATTCATAATTATCTTTCTCTACCTTAGTTTATATCAGCCATGTGTGTGTGTGTGTGTGTGTGTGTGTGTGTGTGTGTAAAAACCAAGTCCAGAAAGATGGCTCAGCTGTAAAGAGTGCTTGCTGCTCTTTCAGAGGACCTGAGTTCATTTCTCAGCACCCATGTTATTCAGCTCACTACCACCTGGAACTCTATCTAGCTCTAGGAGATCTGACAACCCTCTTCTGGACTCCATGAGCACCTAGAGCTACATACACATATCCACACAGAGACACACATAATTTTTAAAGTAAATAAGATAAATCTTTACAAAGAAACTTTCATCTTTGAAAATTACATGTGTTTGTACATATGTCAATAATTTATGAGATTTATGTAAATATAAAATTCAAGTGAAAATTCACTAATTTTATCTGGCAGCTTCCAGAAATTGTTTATTTACTCTTGGTGTTTCTTCCAGGGTAATTCCATCACCACAAAGGCATCAAAGTTCAGTAAAAGGTAAGCAAGATCTCTTCCAGTAAACTTCCTGTAAAGCTAAGATGCCAGGAGACAGACTTAGCCATCCTGGCAAAGAACAAAATCTAGACAAGGGATGGGCAGTGATGGTGCACACCTTTAATCCCAGCACTCAGGAGGCAGAGGCAGATGGATCTCTGGGTTCAAAGCCAGCTTGGTCTACATAGTGAGTTCCAGAACAGCCAGGGCTACACAGAGAAACCCTATCTCAAAGAAAGAAAGAAAGAAAGAAAGAAAGAAAGAAAGAAAGAAAGAAAGAAAGAAAGAAAATCTAGACAAGAAGAACCTGATACACACACACACAGCAGCAGCAGCAGCAACAACAACAGACTAGTGTCACTGGCTGTATCCAAAGGCAACTGATAAACTCAGTTTTCTTGTGTCAGAAGTTAGCAACTTAATAGTTATAAGGAACAGAAATCTTGATTCCCACAAAAGATGTGGTAACTCTCACATTCACTCCCTTTCTCTCTTTCATGGTTTGAAGCAGCTTGATCCATATAGTTTCCTAGTGGCAATGATAGACAGGAAGTGGGGAGGGGGTCAGAACCCCTAGATGCAAGTATATCACCATCTAACAGCAGGCACAAGAAACTGAACACATTTGTGGAAAGAAATCCCTAATACTATCCAGCACATGGTAAAATTTAGTAAACTTTTTAAATACACAGAGATTGAAGATTTGAACACCTGAGGGCACATCAGTCCTGAGGGACATAGTGTGGCAGCAAGGAACAAGTAGTATTCACAAAGCCCCTCCACATGTAAGGAAAGGTAAAGTTTTGCTTCATATGATCTGCTTAAGGAGGCATTAAGAAACATATTCAAAGTGATGTGAAATATGGTTTAGAAAGAGTTCCATGAGAACAGTTAAGATTGTTGGTGCTTAAAAGTCAACTCTGATTGTTTCAAATTTGGTGAAGGAGCACACCCTTTAATATCACATACATGAAGTACTATATGTTCCCATATCCCTACCTAGGACAATACTACCTACCCCAAGCAATGAGCAGAGTACTCCCAGATCCCCCAACTCTAATTCATAACATCAGAGTCCAGTGGGACTCACTCTGATTTTTGCCATGTTTTATTCCTTAGAAGTGGCCATTACATCCTGTCCACATTCCAGGGCATGCACTGGAGGGAAAACTAATAAAGAGTTTGCAGATATTTAATAAACCTGCATAGACTTTGAATAGAAAAATGGGAGTATCTTTCTAGACTTACTGTTGTTTTGTTGTTTGGCTTTTTGAGACAGGGGTTCACTATGCTGGTTCTCCAATTCATGACCCTCCTGCTTCAGCCTCCTGAGTGCTGGGGTTACAGACTAGGGTACCATACTTGACTTAAGCATTCATTCCAGTCAGATGAAAAGTTGACAAAGAAGAGCTTAGTAAATAAAGTTAATAAAGGAACAAAATGAAGTTTCATGCTGAGAAGTGGCACAAAGAAAATAAAATTAGGGGCACATAGAAAGAAAAACTGACTGAGCAGTGGGAGCAATTAAGGGGTGGCAATGGAACATGGAGACCTCAGAGGAGCTCAAGTCTGAGGTTCTGGTCGGCTTCAGGTTTTCTAATCCCAGCTTAACAGTTTCTGGAATTTTCTCTTTCAGAATTGTTCGCTCCCTCTTGATCACCATGCTGTTTTTCATCAGATTGCTGGGATACCTAATCTTTCATTTAAGCTTTATAAATCCTGACCTCCTCGTCAACGCACTGCCCAAGATTCTGAGTAGGGATGTGTTGTGGAAGCTTCGATGTTTCCTCTTTCCATCTCTAACACTTGAGACAGAAGACATACTACCCCACTGATCCCAATCGGTGTCCATGGGCAGCAGAAGGCAGGAGATACACAGGCTTGTAGACAGGAGGTAGCAAAATATGTGAAGGGAAAAGGTATTCCTCAGTTTTTCCCTTGAACATGGCCTACTTGGTGACCTTCTGTCTCCATGTCACTTTTCCAAAATTAACCTTGCCAGTAAAGAACACTGTCAATAAGTCTCTGGATGAATGGGTGCAGTGGATGGTACACAGTGGAACAAACCTGGCTAATTTTGGAATATGGGAGGGGGATATACCTTAAATAAAAATATAAAAAAGAGGATAAGAGGGAGAGGATGAAGCAGGTAGGAGGGTGGGTCCGGGAGGGGAGGAGGGAGGGAGGGGGCTATGATTGAGATGTAATTTGAAGAAATAAATGTTGAAAAATGGGGGAGAGAAAGGGGGAACAAGGAATTGGCTCAATGGGTAAGAGCATTTTGCTGTTGAAGAAGGAGGACCTGAGTTCAAATACCTGGCCCCCGTGTAAAAAAAAATGTCAGCCATGCCAGTAGCCCAATGCTGAAGAAGAAAGACAGGCAAAACCTCACTGACCAAGCAGCTGAGCCAAAATAGCAGGCTTCAGATTCAGTGAGACCATGACTGAAGGAAATAAGAGATTAATAGACATCGAGTATTAATAGGCAATAAGAATAAATGGGACATCGAATTCCGTTCTCTGTCCTCCACCAGTGCCTGTGTGCGCGGACACCCAGGAAAGAAACAGTTAAGTGGACCAGCCCAGATGGTATACAGTGTATTTCCCACAGAAAAAAAAGTCTGTGTTTCCAGAATTGGGGAGCGGGAATGCTTGACAAGCAAGAGAAGACATCCCCTTAATCATTCAACTCTAGCAATTAAACCCCTAAAGCTGGAGCTCCGTCTGTCTTCCCACAAACAAAATTTATAAGGCCTCAAGATCGTAGACTGAGATACTGAAAATTCCTGCAGACGGGTCAGGATAAGACTCGTGGGATCCATCAGGTCTCCAGAGCTGCGATAAGCTGCACACAACTGCTACAAACCACTTTTGAAGCTCAGAGCTACTTATGGCCGCAGCCCTTAGTTTTCCAAAAAACGACCAAAGCACGTAAGTGCCTCATTACAGGATCTGTTCAGACTCCCTCCTCCTTCCTGTCAGTACCCCTGGCGGCATTCACAGCAAGAAAAGCTCACAGCTGGCCAGGAAGGAAGAGGCCTTAGCTCAGTCCGCTGCTATTGCTTCTTGAGACCACATGATGTCGCTGTTGAAAAGGGAGCCCACGCAAAGTACAGGGATCATTTATTAAACAAATGAAGATACAGTGGATAAAAGAAAGCGATGCTGCTGACATAGGAGCCAAGGAGAGAAATCAGGCAGGCCTGTTCTGGAAATCTTAGAGGCAGTTCAGGATCCCGTTCACTTGTGTGCTCTACAGAGGCAAGTGAGTCTGTCCCTCAGTGCCACACACAGACAAAGGGAAGCCTGCCCTGGGCCTCAGCATACCCCTCCTGCTGTTCAAATCACTAGCACCGAGGTTCAAGTTTTTAGAATTAAAGATTCTAACTTTGATCTATCAGAAAAACTTTTGGTGACTGAAGCCAGCCTGCTCTCTGGAGCTCTCCCCCTCTTCTGCAGTCAGGAGTCTTTCCTCTTAAGGACCCTTTGAACCATAAATCCAAAGAGTCCAGAAAATCGCCTAACAAAGGCTCCAAGGTACACATCTGTCCTACAGCCAGTGTCCACACCTCCAAAATCCCGACCCCTAGAGAATTTAGTTTAATAAAAGGCAGTTTTAAATTTATTTCTGTAGTCAGACATAAATTTAGTTTCTAAGTTGCTGTTAGCTGGGCTGTTTAGGCAACATCTCTACCTACCTAAATTCCAAAATAGTTATTATTCCAAATTCTGAGTTTATGTTGCTCCTGTTTGAAGGAGGAAAAAGAACCAAAAAAGAGCTTTTGTTGAAGTATGATTGGAGACACAAGACTAGGGAGGCACAGTGTCTGTCCTTCAGAAGGGAAGAAGGGGAAACATGTGTGTGGTCATGACGGGTCCTAATAATAGAATACAGGAGTGTAGAAAGATGCTAGTAAGAGCAGGAAGGAGGACACATGCTATGGGTTAGAGAAAACGTCATTCCACGTGGACTGGAACATCAGAATATGGTGGGGAATAACAAACCCAGGAGATGTATATGTATATATTATATGGGGCTTTATTCAGGAATAGAATTATGAGCTAGCTTAGATGAGCTAAGATTGCACAATCCAGGCCAAGACTTGTTAAAAGGTGTCTCCGTGTGCTCATTTTCAATGGCAAGTCAAGGATTAACACCGCCAACCAATTAACGATAATATAAACACCAGTAAATAATTTAATTAGCATTGTCTACAACAGAGGAAGAGCAATTCCCGATGACATCCAACAATCAGTGACATCAGATCCATGGGTTATGTTGACCAGCTGTTCTCAACCTGTGGGTCAAGACCTCTTTTGGGGGCAAACAAGCCTTTCATAGGGGCCGAATATCAGAGATCCTACATACAAAATGTTTACATGGCGATTCATAAGAGTGGCAAACTTAAGTTATGAAGTAGCAATGAAAATCACTTTATGGTTGGGTTACCACAACATGAACTGTAACCCCAGGGTTGAGCAAACAGAGACTAGCAGATCCCAGGGACTTTGGGGCCAATCTAGCCCAAACTGTGAGCTCCAGGTGAGAGACTTTGTGTTAAAATGTGGAGTTGTAGGGGAAGACAGTGCTAACATGAGCCTCTGACACCACACACACACACACACACACACATACACACACACATACTTACATACACACACGTGCACACACACATATATACATACACACACATGCATATTTACATACACACACATATATATACATACACACACGCACACACACATATATATATACACACACATTTACATACACACACATATATACATACACACACAGACACGCACATTTACATACATACACACACACGCACACACACACAAAACCACACATCCCACAAATCTATCTTGGGTTAATATTTTCAATAAGTACCAAAAGACTGAAGCAGACATAGGCAGATCTCTGTTACCTCAAGGTCAGACTGGTCTACATAGTGAGTTTCAGGCTAGCCAGCTACCTAGTGAGATACTGTCTCAAATGAGGGTGAGCACCTTAGCCTGTTAAATTATGTGGAACTGTTAAATTCTTTAACTTTGTGTTGTATCCTAATCCTGCATATCCTAAATGGTAAGACCCAACATAATGCTGAGTCCTAGAAGGCTACCAATACAAGTCTGCATTGCACACCAAATCAATCCTTCCCTGAGCCTGGAAGTTTGCTCCCACTGGGCAGTCAGGATTATGTTATGGATTTCCTTCTGGGCATATGGAAAGATGATGTGAAAGACCCGACCCGGGATGGAGGCATCAACACTCTCTAACCTCAAACATTTGCAACTCAGAATTGGAAAAGAAAAAGTACTTCCATACATTGCAATTTCAGAATCATTTATTTAAAGAAAATTTTAAGAAATTTTTTTGCCCTTTTGTGAATGTTTCATCACTATATTTTCTCTGCTGTGGTTAAGTGGGATAATGCTAAGAAAACAGAGCTCAGTGTGATTAAGAGGACTCAAGTCCACAGCACCACCTTAGCATCTGTAGAATTGCCTCGATCATTGTTTGAAATAGAGATGAGAGCTGAGTGCATTGTTCGGGGTCAGAAAACAGTAGCTGAAGATTAAGAACCACAGATGCAGCCTCACATCAGAGGCAAAGGAGCCCACACCATCATCATCATCACCATCATCATCATCATCATCATCATCATCATCATCACGACCTCAGCAGCAGAGAAAGTCAACAAAGTGCTATATAATTTTACAGAAGAAGGGGGTGCCATAGTATTTTGGATGGTTTTACAGAATGACCAGGAAAATGGAAAGGGGAAATAGAGATGGAGAAGGGGAGACGGGTTTCCTCACCAATACAAACATTAGCTCTCTTAGCTACAGCTACAACTGCTCTCCCTTTAAGTGACTTGAAATTTTAACTTTGTTATCCTCAGAACTAGAGCGTTTCTGGAGTTAACGTGCAGTGGTTAGCATCACTGCTTTTAAAATTCCTCCAGTAAGGGCCAAAGCAAACTCAGCTCCTGGGTGCTTGCTGTGACCTTGAGGCAGGGGGCATGTGCAGGACAGAAAAATCAGAGGCCACCTACAGCAGGAGGAGAGAGCTGCTGCA
Source organism: Lophiomys imhausi (assembly GCA_907164525.1). Taxonomy (NCBI): domain Eukaryota; kingdom Metazoa; phylum Chordata; class Mammalia; order Rodentia; family Muridae; genus Lophiomys; species Lophiomys imhausi. The sequence goes on from CAJQZJ010032236.1 coordinate 3,351,547, forward strand.
GTTGGCTAGCTGGACTCTGCAGCATTTTTATTCCTGACACCTAGACGCTGCCTTTCCAAACAGTGTCCTTCACAGAAGACAAGGGCTTCCTTGCCTATTGCTGCCAGGAGGCCCTTGACTTGACCACAGCTGTGTATATTCTGTTTAAACAGTAGAGGGCACTGTTCCCTGATACATGGAAATTGTACTGTTCCACTTTTCAAAAATGGTATGTAGGCTAGAACAGCATCAAGAATACAAGCAACACAGTACCTGGCCACCAAGAACTGTCAATAGCTAAAAATAGAATCACTCTAATCCACAGAGTATGTGTCCTGAGTAGATTTTTACCCCCTATGTATTTAAACTTACATGCACCTTGAAGTAGGACTTACCACTTTGATAGTTCCCTGAATAGATGCCACTCCATAACTCTACATACATTAAGATAAACGGGGCTAGATGGACCCTTAGCTCTTTCGGTTTGGACAGTGAAGAGATGTGTGGCTCACCCCCCACTGCAGCAGCAATCACTCTTTAACGAAGCTACCCTCCTCTGCCTCCACACTTGGGAAAATTAAACCTAGGCTTCTGCCCAGAGCCGTCACTTCTCCCTCTCAGATTATATTTTCCACGTAGAAAAACCAAAGTTTTGATCCCAGTAAGGCAACAGTCACCTGTAATTTAAGTGCGCAAGAGTTAGAGGTAGGGAAACCAGGAATTCAAGGTCCTCGTGGGCTGCAGAGTGAGCTTAAGGCCAGCCTGAGCTAAAATGGAAACTGTGAGAAAGCTTAATGTTCCATGACCTCACTTCACTCATTCTGCATTCCCGAAGTTCCGGTGTCTACCATGACAGATCCTCACAGCATTTTTGATGTTCATGATCATGGCTTTGATTTGTGGGCTACCAGTTATATCCCAGACAATTTTCTGGTTTCTGTGCATCATTGAATTAAATGAGATCTTTCAAGGTAAATGTTATTATGTCTAATTTATAAGCAAGCTTTTTTCTGAAAACAAACAATGATGATTGCCAAGGTTTCAACTTGAAATATGGGGGTCTGTGTTTGGCTCTCACTCTACAGCTTGGTTCTTAAACTGTCTATTGTTCTGAAAATAGGTAGACCAGATGTCAAGCCAGGGAGAAGTTGGGACATACCCCAAGGAAAAGGGATGTTTATTTACCTCTGTTCAGAAAAATCCCAGCCTTGGCTATATTCATAACATAGGTGTCAGAGAGACTCCAAGAGTAACTGTAGAGTCATAGAACTGGAAGAAAATTTAGAGACTTCTCCTTCCAGAACAATCCACCAAAGTATAACTATGAGGTGGAATGGAAAGGTAGTATTAAATTTTAAATGATTTTTTTCCAAGATTGTACAATAGGATTCTATATTTTTTTCAAAAATAAAAAATATTTGAATCCAAATGATCAGATTTACATAATTTTGGGCTTCACACAAAGTACACAATCTCTCCAAATGACCACCCGAGGTCATCCCCACTGCCTGGAAGTGTCCAGGATCTGGAATCTGCATCTCATCTCAATGGCTCAGGAGCATTTTGTCTCACCTTAGTTCAAAAAACAGCTTCTGGCAGAGGAGAGCTTCACATTTTGTCCCTGAAATGTCCCTCCAGGTCATCACCAACCCATGTCCAGCCACAATGTCTACATCTGTGCCAGCCAGACTAGGCATGGGAAGGACTTTTTTTGTTTGTTTGTTTTTGTTTGAGGGAGACGTGGTTTCATATTGCACAGGCTAGCATCAGGGTCATTATTCATCTAGGATGACCTTGAACTTTTTTTTTTTTTTTTGAGACTGGATCTCTCTGTGTAGCCCTGCCTGTCCTGGACCTCACTATGTAGACCAGGCTATTCTTGAACTCAGAGATCCCCTTGGATTAACAGTGTGAGCACCACCACCTGCCCTGACCTTGAACTTTTGAACTCCTTCCTCCCCATACATTCCCACACCCACACCAGTGTTATGATTTCAAGTCAGCACTCCTAGTATTATTCAGGGCTGGGGACCAGGTCCAGGGTCTCCTGAATGCCTGACAGAAGCTCTGTTGATTGTGCCACACTCCCAGCCCTTCTTCTTTACATTTTCCTATCACTTCAACATCTCTTTAAAGAGAGATGTAAAGACTTCAATTTCCTTTTGAGTCCTCAGATTTCTTGGCCTGTGCTTGCGTATTAAGTGTTTGTAAAACCCTTCCCTTTGGAGGCTGGGAAGGCCTGCAAAGGAAGCAGGGATGCTGACCAGCACTGTGTTGGATGCTGAGTGGGGCAACATCACCAGCGACTCCTTGTACCTCCACTACTTTGAGATCAATTCCCAACATCCGTCCACCAAACAATTTAGAAAAGACTGAAGGTATGGTGAAGGAGTGGTGCAAGAGGCTGAGGCAGGAGCATCATCAGGAGTTTGAAGGCAGTCTGTACTTCACTGTGAGTTCCAGGCAAGCCTCTGCTACAGAATGAGACCCTGTCTCCAAGAGGCAGAGTGGGGATGAGGGGTCTTTGAGAAAGGCAGCCAGGGCCCTCAGCAGGGATATAGGTCCTGCTGGATAGGGGAGGCCTATGTGTCAACTGTGCCTAACACTCCTCTGGCATACTCTCTAGACTTGAGCTACAGGCTGAAGAGCTTGTCCACATGGTCCATTCCTTCCTCCTCCTCCCGTTTTATGTGTCGGGGAAGGTTTGTCTCACTTTCCCTCTCCACCAGGATGAGGTTTGCTCAAATTCTTTTGTGTTCTGGAACTAGATTTTACTCCTCTTCCTTTCCACTGACTCACCCTGTATCCCTTAGGCAATAAAGGTTCAAAGGGTGCCTGGGTAACATTCAAAATGGTCATCCTCCATGGAAAAGTACTGTGGACAATGAAGAGGGCCTGTGATTTGCAGGGTGTCTCATGCCCAGATATACCCAGATACCGAGGGCTGCATCCGCCCTCATCTTCCTGCAGTTCAGTCAGGCATTTTGTAGAGGAAGAAGATTCTCGAGAGCCCGGCAATATATAGCACTGCTGCAAAACTTACTTTTATCATTAGGTTTCTCCACAGTGACTCAGAAGAGATGTAAGAACTAGATGAGAAGACAGGAAAAGCTGATGACTCCTGTTATGCAACTTGAAGACCGCTGTACCCACCTCTTCCACACGGTGGTGCAAGCTCCCTAAAAATGGTCTCAATGCAAAAAAGGGAAACTTTCTCACTAATGGGGAGAGGGAGGCGCCTATGGGTCAGTCCCCATCCAGAGCCCACTTCCCAAGATGAAATTAAAACTCACTAATTCAGTCTGTACTGACCCTGGGGCTAGAGAGCGACCCTCACTAGAAGGTGGAGTATGTATACTGACCCAGAGTTCAAAGCCTGTGAGAGATTAGGTGACTTGCAGATCCTGCCAGAAATCCCACTGGGTTCTTGCTAGTGCAGTTGGAAGAAGGTAGAGAAGCAGGTGGCTGTCTGATATGGCTACATCAAAGAAACAGGTTTCAACGCGGTTATCTTTCAGACCAGTAGGCAGAGTTGCTGACTGCCATCATAGGACCAAGACTCCCTGGCTGCCGCAACTCTGTGGGTACATAAAGCTTCCCTTTAAATGTTTATCAAACTTAGAGGAATGTCATTAAGAATGTTAAGTTAGGGTCTGGAGAGATGGCTCCATGGTGAGAATGCTTACTGCTCTTGGAGAGGACCCAGCTTAGTACCCAGCACCTATCTGGAAGCTCACAATAGCCTATAACTCCATTTCTACAGTATACAACTCTGTTTTCTGGACTCCACAGACTCTTGCACACACACGTAATGCACTTATATTTGAAGTCAAACACACACAAGGCACATAAATTTATTTTTTTGTAATTTAAGAAAAACGAATGCTAAAGTGGGGCTGGTGGCATCTTCTCTTGCTGCCTGAGCATCAGATTTAACATTCAGTGTGTGCATGTGTGCATCTGTGCATGTGAACATGTCGGGTTGCATCAGTTACTCTTCATTACTAAGATAAAACGCCATGACCAAAGTCATTTCTAGAAGGAAGAGTTCATCTAGGGTTTTGGTTCCAGAGGAGAGAAGTCCTTAATGGCGGAAGAGGCATGGCAGCAGGCGACCAGAGCAGGAAGCTGGTAGAACACATTTCCATCCACACACAGGCAGCAGAGAGAGCAAACTAAAAGTGGAATAATGTAACACAGTGGCTTTTATTATCTTTTTTATACCATTTATTCTAATTGTTTTAGTATAATTATTTTACTATGCTTAATATCTCTTCCTCCCATCCAACCCTCATTCCTTCCAACCCCCCAACACTAGGTGGGAGAGAAAGGTTGAAGGTGAAAGGGACAAAGGTCTCTTTGTGCTACTTCCTGCTGATCAGGGTGGTCAGGTACTTTGGAGGCAATACCAATCTCAGCAGTCACAATATCCAGAAGTCCAGCAAACCAGGAACAGCAACAGAAAGAACCAGCAGCAGTTTGGGGGAGCACTGAGCAGCAACCTTTCTTTTTCGTAGCCCCCCCTTCTCCTCGGAGCGGAGCTCTGCTTTTTATCCCTCTCTCAAGTCCTCAGAGTTAAACTTGCTCAGCTGGCTAAGCCACGCCCCTGCTAGTTCACAAAGCACAGTTAATAGTTTATGCCTGTGGTCTCAAGTGAAACAGCCTCACACCTGGGATTAAACAAAAACATTCTCATAACTGGATTTTTGTTGTTGTTTTAAACAAAATTCTTACCACAAGGTAAGGCCATATACTCTCAAGACTCACCCTTACTGAGGTATTTCCTCCACCAAGGTTGTACTTCCTAAAGGCTCCATAATCTCACCCCAAACAGTGCCACCAACTGGAGATTAAGTATTTGAATGCTTGAAGCCTATGGGGGATATTTCTCATTCAAACCACCACAGGTGTCCCTCAGGAGCTGTTCTCAGTGTTTTTTGAGACAAGGCCTCTTACTGACCTGAGATTCACCAATATCTCACTCTAGCCGAGAAGGAAAGCCAGAGCTAAGGACAGCGCCCATGAATGAGCCACTGACTAGGTTGGCTGCTCTATCCTCCCACTGGCAAGTAGTCAAAACCTGAAGAGATGGTGTGTGTCAACCAAATGTCAGCAAAGGCAAAAAGTTGCCAGCTATAGGTTCCAGGACCCAGAGATATAAGCAGCACTGAGTCTGGAAGGATTTTTCCGTTTATCTCAAATCAGACATAGAAAGCTGATGAGTCATAGGCCTGACCCACCTCACAGATGTACCGTGAAGGTTTCCACAGTGAGGGGGAGAGGGGCTGTTGCTGATGCTTTGGTACTTTATTTTAAATATTTTCAGTTCTGGAGACGTTCTGTAAAAGTCTAGGTTCAAGGGTTCCCTCTTTTAAAAAATATGAACTATACCATTACTATTGAACAGACTTCTCATGTGACAGTAATTGCTCAAAACTGGAAAAAAAAAAAAAGACTGCTACAGGACATAAGACCATCTGTTCCAACTAGTTCCTGTCATCCTTTTCATGTAATACTCGTGAAGTCTACTGAGTTTGTTCCCCCAGCATGCCTCATGGCTTTACTCATCTTACTTTCTAAGTGGCACCTAGAGAGAGAATCTTCAAAAGGAATATGATGGTACCAATGGGATGGGAGATAACGAAAGATAGACAGCCTTCAGAGGCCGACGAGACCCTGCCCGCCAGGATGGAAGCAGACACCTAGGTAGCAATGGGTACAGCGCCCAGTGGACTGAGTGGAAAGCACGGGGCTTCCAGGCATTCCCTGCAATGCAAAGAGGCAGTCCCATGTTTCCAAGTTATGCTTACAGGGAGCCCAGAACCTTCCAGGGTGCTGAAGAAAGCCCTCAAGCAAAGAAGACAGTTGACTTAAGGTGGAAAATAAGCACAAGGAATATGTTAGCCTGACACAGAGATAATTCTGCATTTTTGTTTATTTCCATACCATACATGATGAGTTAAATAGGGAACCAGCCTACAAACTCATTAAAAGATGAAAGGATACCCAAGATGTGGTCTGTCTACACAACAGAATCTCATTTAGCCTTGAAGAAGAATAAAATTATGCCATTTTCAAGAAATAGGATAGAACTGGAGATCATCACATTAAGCAAGACAAGCCAGACTAAGAAAGATAAAGTGACAGATTTTCTTTCATTGTAGAATCATGATACGAACATATATGTATATGTGACATGAACATACAAGAGGAACAATGGGGAAAGGAGATCTGAAAAGAGGATGGGGTGCAAGAAAAAGTAACAGGAGAAGAAAGACAAAATACCACATATCTCCTATTTCTCCCCTGTGCCTGTGCAGAATTTAGATTTAAAGAAATATGCATTTGACATAGAAACAGAAAGGAGATCATTGGATAATGGGAGGGAAGTGGTGAAAGGGAAGAAAGGAGGATGGAGAAGAAGAGGGGAGGAATGACAGAGCAAGGCACAAGGATTCGTGTATGAGACTGTCATATTGAAACCCATTATTTTGTGTACTAACTAAAAAATTAATATTAATAATTTTAAAACTGTCTTTAAAAGGTATCAGCTCCAGGATAATGTGGTAGGGGGTCAACATTTTCTAAACTCATTTGGCCTCTAAAGACTTTCTTCTATAAGACAATTGGACTGATTGGACTCTAGAATTCCCTGCCATGAGAACAACTGGGGCAGATGATGGTGTCAGTTGAAAGGGAAAAGACACAAGGCTGTGTAATCTCCAGAGAATTACATGGTCTCTGCCACTGTTATTTGTAAAGTCAATATGACAAAGCATTCACTGAAGCCCAATAGGGCCTCTGATATCTCGAGGGTAGAAATAAAATGAATACATCTCAGCTGGTGCCAGACATGAGGTCAGCTCCAACATGAGAGGCCCAGCTAGGAGCAATCACATCTACATGAGGTTGCCGTCAGAGGGGATGCATGTCAGAGGAAGAGCAGAAAGTACAAACTGTAGCTGGAACCCTGACAAGGTGTCACCATCTCCCATATAAACCCCATTCTTCTGAGCTTACTCACCATCCGCACACCTGCTCAGCCATGCCACATGGATCAGAAGGAGAAGTGGCCATGCCATCAACAATCCCATAGCAATAAAAGCAAAGGCTCCAGAAATAGCTCTTGACTGTGTGACAACTATAATGCCTAAAATCTCTTCTCCAAGGGAAAAAAAAAATAGACAAGGAAGAGAGATTCGTCAGCTGAAAGCTTCGATCTGTGTAGGGCTAAAGTTTCGGTGTGGTCTGAATTCCTAGACCACTTGGTCACAGATAAAAAATCAGCAAATTGCCAGGTGTGGTGGTGCATGCCTTTTGAATTTGAGGTCACCCTTGTCTACCACGTGAGTCCAGGAGAGTCAGGGCTGTTACACAGAGATACCTTGCCTCAAAAAAAAAAAAAAAACTCAGCAAATCATTAAGTAATGTTATAGCACATGCTAAGCAGACCATGAAGACCTGCAACCATGACATAGTTTCAGTTTGAACCATGATCAGTGTAAAAATCATACCATACCTTCTCAATCCTATTCATATTTCACCTCAAGACCTCCAGTTACCAGGAAAGCTAAACCAAGTCCATCCAAAACCAACCATGGGACCTGCCCTTAAGGGTTCTGAGTAGTCAGTTCTCAAAGAAAACCATGCTTTTTTAATTATCACAGTGAAACCTAATGCAATTGCAGGTCTCTTTATGAGGAAAGAACTGAACCAGCATACATGAACACACATGTACACACACAAATTCACAGACATTCATGGACATGGACACACACATGCATGCATGCACACACATATTCTCTCTATCTCTCTATCTCTCTCTCTCTCTCTGTCTCACACACACACACACACACACACACACACACACACACACACACGTATACACATACTTATTCAGAGGTCATGGGAAGGTGGTCGCAGAGACAGGTTTAAAGTGCTGGCCTTGAAGCCTAGATGCAGAAGAAGCTGAAATAGGAAAGAAAAAAACTAAAGTTGTAGTCCTGCCAAGACCCTGGTTTAAGACTCGTAATATTGATTTTGGACTTTTGCACTCCAGAACTGCAAGAGAATAAGTTTCTGTCATTTCAAGACAACCAGCTTGATGTTACAACATCCTTGGAAACTGAGATAACATTAGTTATGCTGCTCTTATGTATTTGTATATAATATATATATCTATTACTGTATATGGCACAGCATAGACACAAATAGTATTCTGGATCAGAAATTTATGCTATTGTGTGACTTTTCCTGGGGATAAACAAACTACTGCTCACCCTAGATAAGGCACAGACAACAGATCAAAGCAAAAAACTGAAAACAAAAAAACAAACCAAACAATAACAACAAAAAAGCACGATTCCACCCACATGTAGCTTGATGACCCAGTGCATTGATTAGGGTAACTTATGAGAGTGTGATAACCCTGTACTTACATGATCAAGGGTGATTCCAAGTCAGCTGTCTCACCAAAATGCCTACCCCAGCATGGGTAACTACTCATGAGAGCAACATCCCTGGAGCTTCCAGGGAACTTGGCAGCTGTGTAGGTGGGGAAGCCTCCTCCTTCCACCTAATGGTACTGCTTATGTAACCTTGGAGTGGGACCTTGTGGATCTTGAAAGTTTGGGGAGCTTCGGAGGCTTCTAAATATCTTTGCTTCCTGAACTCTGAAAGTTTTTTGTTCTTCTGTGTGTTTTCGTTTAGGAGATAAAGCCACACAACATGGGCATAGTTTATCTTATATCTCTGCCTCAGAGCACAAGGCTTCAACCATGCTGGCTAGGGCTGTGTTCTAGTTCTGAGGCTGGACTGAGAAATAATCTAAGCAGGATCACAGTTGTCACAAGCCATTGGATTGAGGACTCCTAACTATCAGTGGATATTGGTAGGTCCACTCTCAGTTCCTTGTGTCCCATGCCTCTCCATAGAACTGTGCACAGGGAAGCTGACTCCCTCATATGTGAAAGAATAGGGTACAGTCACCTGCTTTGTGATCTCATCCTAGATTTTCTACATTTCCTCTTTTTTTTTTTACTTTGCAGTATATGAGTACAGCGAAAGTGGAGTACATAATGCTAGATCATTTAAAGATTCTTTAAAAAAAAAAAGGAAATTTGTCAACTAGAAGGAAACATGTCTCATCAAACAAGAAGGCAATGATATGTCACTTATTAGAAAGCCAAAACTCTAACACACTGACAGTGACAACTGCCAACCAGAAAGAGTTGTAGGAACTTTCATCCATCACAAATTGTAATGCAAAATGGTTCTGCCGTGTCATATGCCTTAGTTAAGGTTTCTATTGCTGTGACAAAACACCATGACCAAAAGCAACTTAGGGGAGAGAAGAGTTTATTTGTCTAGTTGTTGGTTAGTTTTATGTCAACGTGACACACGCCAGAGTCATTTTGTAAGAGGGAACTTCAATTGAGAAGATGCCCCTATCAGATCGTCTCATGCAGAAGACCATGGTACATTTCCTTTTGAGTACTGATTGATGGGGCGGGGGGGGGGGGGGGAGCTAGCTCACTGTGGGTGGTGCCACCCCTGGGCAGGTGGTACTGGGTGCTGCAAGAGAGCAGGCTGAGTGAGCTACGAAGAGCAGCAAGCCAGGAAGCAGCACCCCTCTGTAACCTCTAGATCAAGTTCTGCCTCCAGGTCCCAGCCCTGTTTGAGTTCTTGCCCTGACTTCCTTCAGTGATGGACTGTGACGTGGAACTTTAAGCTGAAATAAATTCTTTCCTCCCCCTTATCCCAGCAACAGAAACCCTGAGACACAGTCTATCATTAGGCTTTCAAAATTCAATCACTCAACAATGATGCAAATAATAGTTGTAAATACAAATGCCTGAATGCCTGGAAGAACACGCCATCCTTTAACAACAGTGAACTCCGCAAAAGTGAAGCTGGAGGAGGCAAAGAAGCATGAAGAAAGGGAAGGGACAGCTCGAACTTCTGCCCAGGTCCTCGGCTAGTCACTGAGGTTGGGGTTTCAGGATCCCAAGGACATCACCCAATCCTCAGACTCAGGCAGGCGAATGGACCCCATATCCAGATCCCAGGCACAGTGCCTGACATTTAGGTGACCCTTCCCTGATCACCTTTGGACTGTGCTCCTTCCATAAAACCTCCCATCTAGAACTGAGGACCTCAGAAGTCCCTGTTCTGCAATCTCTGGCTCATCTCAGGGCCTGCTTGGCCTGTTTTCCAAATGAAACCTGAGCCAACAGTGTCCTCTGTCCCAGACCTCACTGGCAGGCCAAGGCAGTCATTGATTTAAGAGGCAAAGCTCAGAAGTAGGGTTAGAGATTCCTCAAGAGTCTTCTTGGTACTAAGTGAAACAAAAGTGGGGAGATAGGGGTGACCTGAGGACGGAGGCTTCCGTTTGTCCCCAACATGAGGCCCCACAAATATAAGGGGTAAGCCTTTCTGGAGAGAGGCCCTGGTATTGCCTAGGCTGGCCTCATTCCCCACCGCATACTGGCCCAGCTGCTTGGACCAAACACCACTGAAACAAAGCATCTGCTGCCCTGCGCCGGGCCACAAACAACAAATGCTGTCCTGCCTCAGACACTGCCAGGGCAAATGCCTGTGTTTGCCTGAAGCCATTGGCTAGCAGGCATCCTGTCAGTACCTTGTGGCCAGCTCAGCTAGGACACCTGTCACTGACCACCACCCCCTCGACACTGTGAGAAGCACAAGGCTCCCAAGGCCTGTTCTTCCTTCTAACCTCACTCCAATTTGATTCTGTGTCTCTTCCCCTAAGTCCACTTGTCATCTTCCAATTATTGATCATACCATCCACCCTTCTCAGAATCCCTCTTCAAATCCACCCTTCATTGTAAACAGTCCTAAGTGTCACAGTTTCCCCACACACTCCATCTACTTCCTTGATTCCACCTCCTAGTCATAGGCTGCTGCTGATGGTCTTACCACCCACATTAACAGGGAGGGGACACATGTCACGTTTTTTTTCTGTCAGTTGCTGGAGCAGAGCACTGCCTCTCGCCTCAGGCCATTATCCAGAGCACCAACTCTTCTCACATCCTGTGGTCACATGGTTTCTAAGTATTTACTACAGATTTGAGCCTGAGCTCATCCTTGTTAAATGACTTTCTTCTCTAGCTCTCTTCTCCTGTTAGATTCTTGATGATCCCAATAACCATTGTGATGTCTTATCACACATCACAGCTCCTTGGCTTCTGCCTCCACTTCAGTAACTTGCTTCTATCCAAAATTCAGTCTCCCATAATTTCCTACAGCTCTTCTATCCTTTACTTACACTGTGATTGACCACCCTAAAATTGTTTCATCCCAAGCATGCATCTCAACTCCTCAATATTTCCAAATTTGTAATCTCTCATGGCTCCAAGTCTGTTAGCTCAATTTCCAATCGCCACCTCCCACATTAGCATTGTCAATGAAATACCTGATTGTGTCAGCTTCCCATTTCTTCAAAAACTTGTAATTTTTAGAAAATTTCAATTTCTTAAATGATGTCCTTTCTAATTTAGCCTTGGCTAACCACTCATTATTCAGGCTGATACACATATCTTGCTTTCAGGCTTTGCTCCCCGTTTACCCAAAATGCCCTTCTCTCCTCTTTCCTGACCTCCATAACTCAACCTTGAAAATAGTTTGACTTTTTTTAATTAGTTTTTTTAAATTTTAAAATAATCATAGGGTTTCATAGAGTTACCAGAAATAATAGAGACCATATGTAACCTTTACCAGGGTTACCTTTTACAAAGCTATTGTTACAGTAATAGTTTAGTGCCTGTGTCTTCACACAGCATCATGCAGTATACTGCAGGATAATACTGAACAGACAGTAACAGAATCAAGACACCACAGTGACACAGTCAAAATTTAGAAGAGTTATGTTACTAAGACCATTCCTCCTTCGCAGCATTCTTAAGCCCAGAAACCACTAGTCGTCTTTACATTTCCAGAATGCTATAGGTCCTGGAGCCATGGTTCAATACTTAAGAGCACTGACTGTTCTTCCAGAGAACCCAGATGCAATTCATAGCACCCACACAGCAGCTTGCAACTGTCTGTAACTACCATCCAAGGGATCCAATGCTCTCTTTTGTCTCTGTAGGTCATGCATACCTGTGGAACATATATACACATCCTTACACACAAAGTAATCTTTAAAAGATGTTGCATAAGAGCTAGTGAGATAACTCATTTGGTTAAGAGCCTGTAGTGTTCTCACAGAGAACCCAAAATCAATCCCCATGTTGGTGGCTCACAGTTGACTGTAACTTCTGCTCCGGGGAATTCTACACCCCTCTGACCAACTTAGATATCTGTACATACACACACATATACAATAACAAATAATAATAAAAGTATCCTTTAAAAAGAATTCTATGTAAATAATACAGGTTTGTAACCTTCGAAGGTATTTTTTTTTCTTTTTTACTTAGTGGGAGTCTTTGGAGAATCTTCAAAGTTGTATACCAGCAGTTCATTCTTGTGTTCTCAAATACTGTTCCATAGAAATAATTTCTGGGATTTTGTAAGTGAATAAAGTTACAACAAAGAACTATGAAAAAAAATTGTGTGAGAGTAAGCTTTCTGTATTAGTAATTAATGCCTAAGGTATACAAGAGAGCGCTTCATCAGAGTTGGCAAAAGTGAATAGAAATTTCCTCCTCGTCCTTCCGGGATGTAGGCAGGGAAGAAAGAGTCCTTTCACCCTCTGCAGTGTTTGGTCAAAGTAAATTAAGTGTTGACTAAATGCTTTTACCTTGTTAGACTACCCATTTCCATCTGGGGCAAGCTGGCTTGTTCTGTTGTCTGTTTTGTTTGGTGTCCTTTGAAATTTCCAGGTTGCTGACTTCTTCATATTCAGAAACAAGCATAAAGACCAGCCAGGAAAATTACCACCATGTCACCATTCCTTGAGTTGTTAGCCATTGTGTCTCTCTCCATCCTCCAGAATCCTTCTTTGAGACATAATTTCTAAGAGTTGTGTGGCTGCGTGTTCGTATGCGCGCATGCGTGTGTGCGTGTGTGTGTGTGTGTGTGTGTGTGTGTGTGTGTGTGTGTGTGTGTGTGTGTGTGTGTGTGTGCGTGCGTGTGTGTGTGTGTGTGTGTGTGTGTGTGTGTGTGGGCGCGGGTGTGCGTGCACATTTGCTTTCACTTGTGTGGATCATGCCCAGGGCTTCATTCCTGATAGGCAAGCACACAGAGCTTCAATCCCAGCCCGTGTGTGTAGCTTTCATTGTACTTAAAATGAGGAATGGGGGTAGTATAACCAATCCATTCTCTTAGCAATAGTCTGATGTTTAAAATACACGTGTGTTATTTTTCTCTCAGTAAAAACAGAATACATTCTTCAAAGATTTAGCTCAACTGTAAGCACCTCCTTAGAGCTCTTTCTTGTCTCCCAACCCCAGGTTAGAATCCTTTCTTATTCGTGTCCTCAGATTCATCTATGCCCCATGACAGAATTACCATACTGTTTTGGAGATGCCCATCAAACTGTCCATCTGCAGTAAACTGCCACCTTGCTGACTGTATAGTGCTTCATTTGATATTGAATCTCCAGAGCCTGACACTACGGAAATGCATTTGGAAAGGCGCACATGCATGCTTTCCAAATTAAAATCTTGATGAGCATGCTGCTAACTTTCATAGAAAGGTTCCTACTTGGTTTGTTATTAGGGATTGTGTAGTCAGGCTTATTAACCTCTGAAAATGAAGCGATTGCAAATATTCCTTCAGAAATATAATCATGTGTCTCCAGTAACCTCCTACCAGCCATTTCCACCCACAGAAGATACATCCATCTCACTAAGATGATATGGGGACAGATCCTAGCTTGTGTCATGTCCTATCTTCCTCCACAATCTTCTCTAACCACCTTAGCCTACTTTCCACAGTACACAGGCAGTCACTTTTGATACAGACTTCCTTGTGTTATTTCTTCCTAAGCAAGTCATTACTGTCAAGATTTCCACATCTATACATTCCAGGCAAATGGGAATAGCGCTTTGTCCTTAATATATGTCATAATGTCTTACATATACTAGGACTTCAGTAAACACTTATTTTTGAAGAAAAACAAAATTTAAATGAAGAGTGTTTGGGAAGGACATTATTAAATCATGAATTAAGATTTTTGACTTAGGGCTGGTGTCGCGTCCCTCTTGACCGGCAAGAACGACGCAACTCGCAAAAGCT
>CAJQZJ010032236.1:3365737-3388742 GCA_907164525.1 Lophiomys imhausi
GAGACCAGCGCCATCTTTAAGGCGCGGCACGTCGCAGCTCTCTACAGGCTGGAGAGATGGCTCACTGGTTAAGAGCATTGGCTGCTCTTCTAGAGGAGCTGGGTTAATTCCCAATACCCATATAGTAACTTACAACCATGCAGACTCCAGTCCCAAGGAATATAATACCCTCTTCTGGCCTCTGTAGACACCAGGGGTGCATGTGGTGCATATAAATACATTCAGACAAAATACTCACACACACATAAAATACATTTTAAAAATAAAAAGATGCTGACTTCTCCTTCCATCTCAGTTTCTTACTCCCTACTCACACCAACGCAGTACTGAGTTTCCTGTTCCTTACTCTCTCCATTGGCAAACTGGGAATAAAACATGACCTTTAAGACACCTTAATACACCCTTGAGTTTTGTGGCAATGACAAGTTATGTGTACTTTATTGAATTGTTTTGTCTATGCATCTATCAGAGGCAGCTCAAATTACTAGGTCCATAGGTAGCAGGCTAGTCAAGTGACCTCATGAGTTCAGAAGCAAGTCACTCGCTAGTTCCCAACCAATTCAGCCTATAAGGTCACTAGCTCCCGACTAATTCAGCCTATAAAGTCACTAGCTCCCGACTAATTCAGCCTATATAAGGCTCATCTATTGGAAGCTGCCCTCTAAGCCATGCCTATCTTGGGCACCTGGTTTTGATGATGTTATAATCAGTAATTTTCACAAAATACATCTATCTACTTGTGCAGACTCAGTTTATTCACAGGTTAATTTCTTCATGAAATGTCTTAAATATAAGTATTTTGGAAGGATATATGGATTCTGTTTCTGGAGTCATTTTCTGAAGGAAAAAGAAAAAAGAAAACCACAGTAGAGGTCATTGAAGGTTTGTGGAAAACATCCTTCACAATGGCAGGAGTTGAGTATCAAGAATCAAGGAGAGTGGAGGAGTGAGATGATTTAGTGGATGAAGGCATTTGCTGCCAAGGGTGAGGACCCCATTTCAATCCCAGGAACCCAAGCAGTAGAAAGAAAACTGGCTCCCAAGAGCTGTCCTCTGACCTCCACAGGCAAGCTTTGGCATTGCATACATACATGTGGGCTTGGGGGGGATAGAAGGGGTGGAAATCAAGGGGACAGAGTTGTGGAGGCAGGACAATTGGTAAAGTGTTTTCAGCATAAACATGAGAACCTGAATTGACTCCCAGCACCCAAGTAAAAAAAAGCAGGTGGCAGTATGCTCCAATAGTCACAGTGCTCAGGAGACAGAGACAGCAGGATCCTTGGAGCTTGCTGGCTAGTAAGTCTAGACAAACCAGGGATCTCCAGGTTAAGTGAGTGGCTTTGTAAATAATAATAATAGATTATTGTTATTAATGAATAATTGATTAATTGTTAATGTGAAGAAGCTACGCAGAGGACACATCAACTCAACCTCTAGCCTACACACATATGCACACACACACACGGACATTCACACATGCATGGCACAGAACTAGAGTCAGGCTCTAAATCAAGGATTGGAAAGGTCAAGGAACCAAACCTGGATGGGAACCAGCTCCAGGAAGCTGCTAGCACTTCCTGGAAAGGATCTCCAGTTCACCTGGAACAAGACAGTGAGGCCTCTGTCCTGGAGAGATGGCTCAACAGTTAAGAGCACTGGCTGCTCTTCCACAAGACCCAGGTTCTGTTCCTACCTACCACTCACATGGTGGGTCATAACTATCTGTAACTCCAGTTCCAGGAGATCCGAAGTTGCCTTCTGGCCTCTATGGAAACAAGGCATGCATATGGTGCATAGACATGCCTTAAGGCAAAATACCCATATATATAAATAAAATAAAAGTAAATACATCTCTAAAAAGTTAAAAAGAAAATCACATGAGGCTTCCTCAGTGCACAAAAGAAAGTTCAAAAGCCCTTCCAGGATGAAGACTTAACTCTGAGGCTGTACTCAATGGAATCAAGCCTGGAGCTTGGGACTCTAGAGAAATCTCAGCATAATTCAACAGAAAATTATTTTAGCAGCTTCTGTAGGAGGCAGGGAGGGAAGAGGGGCTGATGAATCAGACTATCTTGGGTATATAAAAGGACTAGTGGGAGAAGTGATGATCCAGGAAGAACAGGGAGAAGATCCAGGCAAATGCAAAGCTGCTCAGCTCTCTGCGTTTGATTTTAATTCTTGAACCCCAGTGTCAATTAAGTGACCACTACAGCTTCTTATTATATATACAATGCGATATGACACTCGCGTATAAAGATAGTGGTTGCCTGCTGACAGTTCACAATTTCATGGAGTGTAATCCAAGAAAGCAATGTCTTTAAAATGGAACCCATTATTTAACTATATCTGAAGAGAGACATTTGAGAAATGCATAGGGCACTAGCGTGCATTTGTGAGCAGGAGGCTTTTATACTAATAAAGAGGGTATAGTTATTGTTTGGTTTGGTTTGTTCAGGTGGATTTGCTACCATAGGATGTTTTTGGGAAAATAGTGACTTATCTTCATTCTCTTATAAAATCTCATAGGTCCCCCCCCCCCACTGCCTTTTGGGATGGATAAGAGATCAATCAGGTTTATAACCCCTAGGAACTGTTTCATTTCTTGCCTTCCAGACTCTGTGCTGGGCTCTCCTCTCCTCAGAAGCAGATGACTTGAAGCTAAATCAACTTCTCCTACAGTCTGCTGCTGTTGCCACTGAGTTTCAGAAACAGGTTCAAGGAGTCCCAACCTAAACCTCACAGCTAAGCCTTGATGGGAACATCCCATTCGTCTGATATTGGTTCTTTCTGACCAATGTGTTAGAGCACATTATACTAGAGACTTTATCTTCCACTGCTGACCAAATCTCCCTCAGACTTCATCCTCTTCTTGTCCTAAAGAGTTCTTAGATTCTATTCTCTCTAGTCTCATTCTGAGCCACCATTAACCCAACTTTAGCATCACAACCTCCAACTCTTCTCCCAGCCTCCAGACATGCTGATCTCTGGAATTATTCTCCATTTTCCAGCCAGGGTAATCATTCCAGGAAATCCTTGTCTTCTTAAGCCCTTTAGTGCCTTCCTCTTGCTCCCCAAGTAAAATCTAAACCCGTCAATAAGAACCAGTTCGTCTTGGTGGGAACATCATCACCACACTGACTTGTGTTATTCTCTGCCTTCAGCCTTCTTCATCCTAGACTCTAGACACATTGAAGTGAATCTCTACAAACAAATCAGTTTCTTTTTCACTGTACTTATGCCTGGAAAATAGCCTGTTGTCTCCTCATCCTTCACATCTGAGTTGAGATGGCACATTTGCAAGGAAGCCTTGCCTGCTCTCCTGAAATGAGTCATGTGCCTTTCTAATTGGGCATGTTTAGAGCCATACTTGACACTAATGTATTAGTTGCTTTTCTTCTCATTGCTGTAGTGATAGGAGTAACAGGGAGGAAAGAGTGATTTGAACTCAGAGTTTCAGAGGGACAGTCCATTGTGATTAGGGAGGACTGGTATGGCGCCCTTGTGCATGTTAGCAGGAGTTTGCAGCTGTTGCTTTACATGGCAACTGATATGGAAGAAACAATTAGACCATATCTGGAGACTGTCATAACTTTATATGCCCTCCCCTGTTGGAGGAAGGTCTAATACATTGCTTCTGATTGGCTGATTTCAATGCTGAGATCTGGTTACCTCTTCTTTTGAGGCATTCTCTTAATTGGTTGACAAAAGTTGCTGATGGCCAATTAATTGGGCAGAAAGAGTATAGGAAGGTGGGAATTCCTGAGATGGAAACAGGAACCCTACAATTTCCACAGAGGAAGCTCTTTAATTCTGCCAGAACACATAGAAGCAGACAGACATCTTTGGGAGCTCTGGAAGGTAACAATAGGCCACATGGCTGTTTGGGATTAAATGGTCTGGATTAATTTAGATTAGCCAGTTGAGAGTCTGCTCAGCTAAGGGCTAATCACTGAAGCATTAAAAGGTATTGGTGTATTTAATTACTGGGGAAAGGACCACAGCAGCCTACAGGCCATCAGTTCAAGAAATCCAGGCCCATCAACCTCCCACCAAGCCCCAGTGACTGTCCCTCCAAGCTGCTGGCAATTCTGCTGGTGTAATATAATAATTTATAGTTATTAATAAGTATCTAACAGCTACCCTGCCAGCTTCTCCGCCAGACCGCTTGGCCAGGCCATCCCTTCAGTCATAAAGACTTCTAAAGCAAGTCAAGCCTGCCATTCTCGTGCCAAGCTACTGGCTGTTCCATAGGCCTAACATAACAACTTATATTTATTAATGAAGATATTAGTTAAGAGAATTTAGGTTGCAGGAGGTGAAGGCCACTCTTGATCCAGGGCTTTTTCCTCAGGATGGGTCAGGCGCCAGTGAAGGCAGGCCAGGCCTGCCAGCTTCCTGCCAGCTTGCTAACTGCTCCACTAGCCTAGTCTTATCATTTATAAATATTAATAAATACAATTGATAATTAAATTGCAGTTTCACTCCCCTAGGTGCCTACATTCACCAATAAGTTCCCATGTCCCAAAGGTTTTGCAATCTCCCAAAAGTGTACTGCCAAATGAAAACCAAGCACTCAAAATGTGAGCCTGTAAAGGATGCTCCAGAATTGTGATAGAAGCAATCCTGATGTGAAGCCACCCACTTACTTACCTCTATTTGGTCTTCATTACACAGGCCATGTCTAACTACAACATGTACAAAAGGCTATAATAGAAAGCCTTCAGCCCACTCTTGCCATGATGACGGTAAATCTGGGAGCAGCTCTCTTTTCAATTGTCTTTCTTTATTGGAAAATGAATAAATCCAGCAAAATGATCATTCAAACCCTTCTAGAGAAGTTAATGTCTATTTGAAATCCTTCCAAATGAAAGCCTTAGGATCAGCCGTTCCTACTGTGTCAGTACGGAACATTTAAGTGCACACAATAATTAACCAGACACACCCAGTTTTTATCATTTGGACAAAAGATGTTTATACAAAAGACTCATAGTAGAAAGGTCTTATTTCCAGATGATGGCACTATTGAGAGGTGGTTGGATTATAAATACCTTCACACCTATTCAGTCAGGATGGACTATTAGGAAGATCAACTTGTTTGGAGAGGTAGATGTCTCAGAACATGCATTTGAAGGGCATACATTGTCTCTCTTTATCTCCTGGTTGTCATGAGGTCAGCAGCTTTGCCCTGCCCTGTTCTTCCACTGTGCCTGTCCACCCATGGTGAGTTGCCTCACCACAGGCCTACAAGCAGTGGAACCAGTTGCTACTGTGGCCTGAAATTTCAGAAGCCATGAGTCAAGATGCATCTTTCCTCATTTTAAACTGCTTCTCTCAGATATTTGTTACAGTGACAAAAAAATTGGATTATGAGAAAAATTTCCCCAAAATTTCTCAAACTCGTTTTGCATCATTTCATTCTCATGCTTCAAAAAGGCATTGTGTCTCCCTCCAAGTGTCTTTGCCTTTGATTTTGGGTCACTGAAAGGAACTGATATCTCACCACTCTGGAAAGGATAAGATTAAGATACCAGCAGGTTCAGAGTCTGGTTGGGGCTCGGTCTCTGCCTCCAGGGTGACTATTGTTCTGTTTGCCAGAGAGACAAATACCAGTTCCTCACATGGCAGAAGGAGCCCCGCTAGGTCACTCCAGACCATTTATGAGGTTGCTAATCCCACTCATTAGAACTCCATCCTCACGACTTCATCTTCAAATCCCCACTTCCTAGTACTACCACATAGTAATTAAGTTCCAGTACACAGATTCAAGGGGGACATAGTCAGATCACAGCTCTAGATGAGACTATTTTATATGGACATTGAACACAGTAGTCTTAAAATAAATCCTTACTCTCAAGGTCTCAGGCAGCTTAGTGAGCATGAGGTGACTGGGAATATAGGAAGAGTCTCCATACATAGGCTATTGAGTGAGCACAAAGGGAGAACATGATCACTCTACCACGCTGCCTTAGGAATCAGCTTGTGTTTGCCTTTTTAGTGTAGAGGGATAAAACTCCTTTTAAATATCAAGATGAAACACTGAGTCACTTCCAAAGCCTCTTTGCCTGGCTCCACCTCCCTAGACACCCCCAAGGTGCTGTTCTTAGACCCCACTCCTTCCACCCCACTTGCCTAGTGGAATCTATTCACTCTTACCATTCAGTGACAATCCATATGGCACAAATTCTAAATATTTGTATCAAGTTCTAATATCCCAAGACTAATCTCCATGAAACATACCAGAGAACTGTTGGGATATCCTATGGGTTCCTAAGATTAAAGCTGCCAAAGGGCAGCTATGTTCTAAAGGGCCTGCCCAAGCCTGACCTGTAGCTGTTCCCAGGTACCATCTGGAGCCTAGAGTCTTCCTTTCTAGTTGATTCCCCTGAGACAAAGTTGAGCCATTTTGCACACACCAGTAGGTGTGCAGGTACCTGTTTGTTGGACTATAGACCATCCTATAGGCTGCTATCCAAAGCATATATTGGAAATACAGGTAGAGAAGGAGGAATATATAGGCCTGGGTGTTTTCATGTAATTCAGGCATGAAACTCAGGGGAAGCCAAGAATATATATTGTAATATATGTAGGCACATGGTAGACTGAAGCATTTAATCTAACTATGTAGTAGCTAGACTACTAACTTTTATATATATTTATACATAAGGGAATGGGCTCCCACTGATACTGTTTAATCAAGCTTTTTAAAAAATATATAAGTAGAGAATATGGGAATCCTTGACTCACCGCATCCTGAATCATACCAGTCTTTGTGTCCTCGACTGTCTTTGCTTGGTGTGCTTAAGAAGGAGAGACAGAAATATGAAGCAACACACAGTTTTTATTCGAGGAAACAGAGTGCTGGATGAAAGAGACGGGGGGAGGGGAGGAAGATCAGAAAGCCAAGTAAGAGTGCTTTGGGGGCCGGGCGGTGGTGGCGCACGCCTTTAATCCCAGCACTTGGGAGGCAGAGGTAGGCGGATCTTTGTGAGTTCGAGGCCAGCCTGGTCTACAAAGTGAGTCCAGGACAGCCAAGGATACACAGAGAAACCCTGTCTCGAAAAACCAAAAAAAAAAAAAAAAGAGTGCTTTGGGGTACCTGGTTCTGCCACAACACCTGAAGGATAGGAAGGATAGGATGCCTTGGACCACCCAAACTGTGGAAATGGGAGAACCTACCCTTCATCTCCTTCCTCCATTGGTTGATTGTTCTATTGACACACTGCTAGTATTAATTCTCAAAAATTGTGTGCTTGGACCCCGCATACCCCAAGGCAGGAAACAAAAACCAGGATGTTCAGAGTCTGTACAAAGTGAACAGAAAGTGTCCTCTCAATGGATGGTCTGCTGCAGTCATGGCGGAGGAGGAGACCAGGAAGAGAGAATGAAGACGTCAGACGTGCTATGCCCTCCTTTCTACTTCCTAGCTAAACAATCTGCAATCATCTTGTTCTGTTTTTGTTAGTAATGCCACCAATGAGTCTAGCTTCCAAGGAAAGGAAGCTTCTATTCCCTATCTTCTTAGCCCATCAGTCACCAGGCCTTGACAAAGTGGTCTCGAAAGTGTTTTTCTTAGCTGGGGCCCCTGTTCTGAATTTTCCTCCCTTTGACATAGCATAAGCAATTATCAGTCCAATTGAAGGAGCTTATTCAAGGTCAATGCTAATAGAAGACTACATGTGATGTCCCCTGCAGTCAGCATTAGTTGACTTGTATAGAGCATCCTCCCACCCATCTTTCCCATCTATAGTCTCCTCCATGCACCACTACCTTTACTATCTCTCATCACTTAAGTATTCTTCTGTCTCAGGACCTTTGTGCATACTCCCTATGACTACAGAGTCAAGTCAAAATTCCATGCTTAACTTATAGCATTATACCCTCTCTTTCTAAACTTCCCTGCGTAAACACATGCACACGCACACACACACACACACACACACACACACACACACACACACACACACAAAACTTCTCACCATTCTGCAACCTCGCCATATGCTTACAAACCTACATACTGTTCTTGAGGCTATTTGTCAACCTACAGATCTCCTCTGTGACATCACCCCTCATTCGTACACATCAGTAAATCCTGATCTAACCAAAATGCCACCTTCTCTGACTCCTCCGAGATGATTCAGTGCTCCCAATGGAGCACTCATTTCGTATCATGGTATAATTATGTACTTGGATGACTCTTTCCATCTTTGGGAGTTTTTCCCAGCCAGGACTAATGTTTTATTCATCTATGTATTCTTGGTAACCAGCCAGTGGTGAACACAAAACAAAGTGGCATGATTGTCAGATGAATGCAAGAATGAAAAATGCTGAGTCAAACTAGAACAACTGGTACACACACTTCCTTACATCTGTCTCATTTAAGAGACACTTAAACCAAGACACTTACAAGGAGAATTCAGAAGATAAACACTGGTGAGAGGGTCTAACGCCCAGGCATGCTCCAGGGGTGAATCGGGTTGAGAATGAGCTAAGTCGTTGGAGTTTCTTGCAGAAATACCAGAGGAGTTAGTGTGGTATTTAGCACACGAACAACAAGTAATAGCACAGAACGAGCTGGAATAGGCAGGCCTAATGCTATGAAAATTGTCTGGTACAAGCTATATTTAGGAGGGGGAAAAACAGCAAAATGTTCAGAAGCAATCTTGTCTCAGTTTTATCCCCTTAACAGTATATGCATTTTACAGCATTTATTTAAAACCTTGGTTCACAGAATATTCTATAATTTATATCAGTGAATGCAAAATTAGCTAAGTTTCTATTTGTATGATAGTCAATTTTTTATTAATGTTAAGAAAACATGTAGGGAGGTTAGGTAGGACTGCTTCCTACTCTTACAGAGGACCAAGTCCCAGCACCTGCATACCCTCTTCTGTCCTCTGAGGGTACCAGAAGACACATTCAGATATTTACACACACACATTTAAAAACAAAAAAACAAATGGAGCATTAAGTACCCTAAGCTCACTTGCAGGTGTGAGTGTGAGGGTGTTTGTGAGTGTGAGGGTGTTTGTGAGTGTGAGGGTGTTTGTGAATGTGCAGGTGTTTGTGAATGTGCAGGTGTTTGTGAGTGTGAGGGTGTTTGTGAGTGTGAGGGTGTTTTGAATGTGAGGGTGTTTGTGAGTGTAAATGTTAAGGCACTTACAAAGAGGATTGACTGAAGGAGAGAAGAACTCTCCTGAGCGAGGGCAGAGCTGTTGCAAGTTATGTGGGCCCATAACTGAATGAAAAGGAGAAAGCAAGAGAGTGCTGATGCTCCACTTCTTTAGTTCCTGGTCTGTGGAAATGCAAGCATGGAGTTTCTTGTGTGTCTGCTACCACAGATCTCCACATTACCTTGTTTTTCCTGCCATGAGAGACTGTAGACCCTAAAATCATGAGCCAACATAAACCCTTCGTCTCTTAAGTCACCTCTTGTTCAGTGTTTGGTCACGGTAGAAAACTGATACATAAAGCATATGTGAAGTATTTGAAATTACAAATGCAGAAACAAGGGCCAGCCATCACTTGTAGGTTGACAAACAAGTGAGGCCAGTGATAGTCTCAACTCAAGGCCAAGGACCAGGACACTGCAAAGGCCAGCTATCAGACAAACATCTTCCATCCAGAAATTTCCTGCTAGTAGCCAAGAGGCGTACTTACAGACAAGCACATGGAGAATCAAGGGTTTCTTCTGTATGAATAGAGACCAAGCAATAGAGTGAACAAGTGGGACAGCTTTACAACACCATATTCCAGCTTCACAAAAGGTAGAAATATCTTGCTATCCATGATATAACAATTAACAAGGGAAAATGAAAGCTCTTTGTAAAGTGTAAATTTCCCTACAGTTCTGTTTGTTCTATAGGTGCAATCTAGTTTCTTTTAAATGATATCCAAAATAGATGCAAAGAGAATCAGTGAAATCCAATTTGTAGAAAGAATTTCCCCACCGCTGACAATGTCCAAGGAATCTTTGTGCCTTTGTAAAATCAGTGCCTGATAGGGAAACCTAAAACAATACCCCACCCATCTATTTTATCTGTTCCCTATCACTGGACTGGGCCACTGCTGAGAGTGCATGAAGAAACACAGCTGACTCCATCCTCAGCAAAACAGAGTTTGGCCTTTTGGTGAGACTACTAGTGTGAGCCATAGGCATTAGAAATGCCAATAGTGTCTCAATCTTCCAGTGCCGGATACTACACACCCATTTCCCATCAGTTCCAAATTGTTTTCTTCCCCTAACTAGAAAACTTTCAAGTCTTTTGAGATAAAGCCTTGTGGGTTAGTTGACACATGAGTCTTCTTATTAGTTACTGCACACTGAGTCATAGTCACAGCATTTGAAATTAAAGTCAGACCGCAGAGGAAGCAAAGAGGACGCATCTGTGTGTGCCATATGTGTGTGTGTGTGTGCACGCGAGTGCACATGTGTTGAGGATAACATCCAGCTCAGCCTCCTCATGTAAGTCAGCTAAGAATGACAAGAAACAGAAAAGCATGCCAGAGGCTGCCAAGAGACACAGATCACCAGGTGGCCCCATGTGTTCAGTGCAGGTAGGAGACAGCACAAGATTTCACAGAAAAGAGACATAAGAGAGCTTTAAGTTAAAAAGTCTGAGTGTAAGGGCTATTAAATATAGAAAGGGATGACTAAGAAAGACAGAATGATCCTGGATACCTTCCCAAAATAGAAGTGGTATTCAGTGGGCTGGGATTGCTCAGTTATTACCTGGCTAAAAAACATCAGGAGAACCAAGGTTTTGTCTGTTAGGTGGGTCAGACAAATTGTAACTATTTCACAAGCTCCGTCAGAGGACAGCTTCAACTTCTGGCATTTCCTCTCACTCCTCCAGTCCATTCTGTTATCATTGTTTTATTCTGATTACTTAGGATGCTTCCTGGAACAGGGTGTCTGGAGAAGCATTAAGCAAGCAAAGTGGAACTCTGACTCTTCATTTTCCATTCTCAAAATTATGCCCTGGAGACACAGAGTACTCACCAACTAACAATCCCATACCTGAATTTCTAGCAGTCTATCCTTATGGAAATCACACTGATAAACAGGATATCTGCCTGAAAGAGGGAACACTATAGCCCTAGCCACATTACATAATGGAACCAAATCCCGGATTTCTGGATTAGTGCTCTAATACTACATAGCAGATTGCCACAAACTTAGGCTCTCAAATCACCCCATATTCATTATATCTGTTTTCATGGGCAGGCATAGTGGAGGCTTCTCTGGGGCTCACTGTCAAGGCATCATCTGGGCTGTACTCTCATCAAAGACTCCACTTTCCAACTTCACTCCCAGTGTTGACAGAATTCATTGTCTTACAGTTCTATGACTGTAGCTATCCTCAGATCAGCTGCCTGCAGATCTTTGGTACCTGAGTCCCTTCCAATTGCTAACCAGGCTCTATCATGCTTAGATTCCAAAATCAGTGGTGGCAGGGTACATTTGGGATGGTATGGCCATATGGCATGTCAGTTTCTCTAAAATAATTGCATATATCATAAAAGGAGAGTATCCAGTCTGCTAAAATGTAATCTTAGGTAATGTTCCAAGCACCAAGATAACATTTTTTTTTTTACAATGATGACTGGATCACAACACACACCATCGTGTGATGGGTGCCTCCCACAAACCACCTCAAAATGTCAACACATTGCCCTTCTGGCATGAAAGAAGAAGAAGAAGAAGAAGAAGAAGAGGAGGAGGAGGAGGAGGAGGAGGAGGAGGAGGAGGAGGAGGAGGGGAGGAGGAGGAGGAGGAGGAGGAGGAGGAGGAATAAGAAGAAGAAGAAACAAAGCCCCAACAAAAAGGCAGCAAGAAGAATAGATCTTTAGACAAAAATGAGAAAGGGAGGGAAGAGGGAAAATGGCTTCCCAAGAAACTGAAGAACATCTATCTACCTGCAAAAATGAAAGCATTTAAAACATGAAGGAGCAGGCACAGCCTGTGGTGAAGCAAAGAAACAGTCAAAGTCTGATTGGTCATGCACCATGCCTATCAGAAGCCCCTGCTCTTTTGTTTTGTTTTGTTTTTGTATAATCCACAGGAATGGTTTTTGACCAACTGTGTTGTAATACAAAGACTTTGTAGCTCTACAAAGACTTTTAAAGTCTGTGTGGGGGGGGGGGATCCCTACTCATTTCATTTCTCAAATGTAATTTTTTTAAAGAGGTGAAATCAAGGTCAGTGAAATGGTCCTGTAGGCAAATATGCTTACAATGCAAGCTTGATACTTGAGTTTAACCTCCAGATCCCACAGTGGGGGGAGAGAATCAATTCCCAAATGTTATCTTCTGACCTCCACAAGGGAGATGCACCTTACATACTCTCTCTTTCTCTCTCCCTTTCTCTCTCTCTCTATATATATATAGATATAGATATATGTATATATATATCTGTATGTATGTATCTTTCTCTATCTTGGTGGGAGTTAGTTCTCTTTAGTGAATTAGTATGCAGATCAAACTGACACCTAGCAGCACATAAAGGAGGAACTTGGTGTTGCTTGGACTTGGGGCCCAGTTGGGTGGAGCCCAGACGAGACCACAGCTCCTTAAGAAGCATGGACATCAGCCGGGCGTGGTGGCGCACGCCTTTAATCCCAGCACTCGGGAGGTAGAGGCAGGCAGATCTCTGTGAGTTCAAAGCCAGCCTGGTCTACAAAGTGAGTCCAGAACCGCCAGGGCTACACAGAGAAACCCTGTCTCGAAAAAAACAAACAAAAAACAAAAAGAAGCATGGACATGCCTTGCTGAAGAGAGTGGCAAAGAAACTGCATAAGTCATGGATGACATTGGTTGCCCCAGAAGCCACAGGGACCTCTGGAAATGTTGAGAGATCTTAGGGGCCCGAGAGATTGGCAAGGATCTCAAGACAACATATATAATTCTGGGGAGCTCCACGTGGACCCCTCTGTCTTGCTCCCATGGATGGAGAAGACAATGCACACTGGAGAAATGAATAGCACGTTAACCCATTCTTCAGTTTTTAGTCCGCAATAGCCTGAGGCAAATCCCATAAGCCAGTCTAAGAAGGCTGGCAGAGAAGGCATGGCATAGAACCTGCCGAGAGAGAGTTCTTAAAAACTGGACACTAGACTGGGCATTGGTAATGTATGCTAAGCCATATAACTCTTATAATCGTGGCCTATTTATTTCTGTTGTTTTGTATTGTATTTATAGTTATAAGAAAAAGAACCATTATTTGGACTGAAAGGGAGAGCTGTTGGGGGGAAAAATAAATACCTTAAACTAAAAAAAAAAAAAAAGAAGGGAAGAGGATGGTGGGGCTGAGGGGGAGGAGGGTGGAAGGGTGGGACTGGAGGGGGGAGGAGGGAGGGGATTGTGATTGAGATGTAACTTGAAGAAATAAAAAATAAATTATTAAAAAAAAAAAAACTGGACACTAAATATCTCTATCCAGGGGCCTGAGAGTGCTGGGAGAGTGAGCGAGGTGGGTGGAGTTCAGAGGCGGAGGTGAGGAATACTAGGCCATGAAGCATATCCGGCCTGAGACTATAGAAATGAGTCTCAGCTAACAGAGGAAGGTGACCTCAAGTTTAGCAGTTAAAACAGGCTTGCCTCAGAAGCTGGACACAATCTAGTGGTTTAAATAAACTGACCATACGAGCTGGCAAAGCTAGGCCCAATGGACACTAGGCTTGGATAGGACTGCCTACTGTGACTGACGTAGACAGACTGCTAATTACTATAAGGGTGTGCCTGCAGATAGAAGACTGACTACACACCAGGGTGCCCTGAGGACCTATGGCCTAATATCCTTTTAAGAGGGTTAACATAGCTTTGGCTAAGTGTTCTTAGGTATTAAGTGTTTATAGGTTATAAGTATTAGGTATTAGGCTATAGGATATAGGTGTTTTATAGGTGTTTGTTAAGTATTAATAAATATAAGTGTTTTAAATAAAAATTTTCATTTACACACTCTCTCCAACACACACACACACACACATCTTAAAATAAAAGAAAAATTAACTAATTTTTAAAACAAGGTGAAATCATCCACTCACTTATTTTTTAGTACTAACAGAAAATACCAGGATGTTGAATTATGGAAGTCATTGGCTGTGTTAGGTGCCATCTTAACACTTCATAGGTGAGACATTCATTTTATATTCTATGATACAATGCATACTAAAAGGCAATTTGGGACCAGAGAAGTGTATTTAATACTTTAAATTGAATATTTTTATTTATTCTTTGAGAATCTCATAGAGTATATTTTTATCACATTCTTTTCCATCTTTCCATATTCTCTTTCTACATCCCTATCGACCAAACTTCATGTTGTTTATCTCTTGAAATTTTTTATTTTAAAAACAAGGAATCACTAAAAAACAGTGAGTTCGATGGATTTATGTTAGCCAACTACTCCTGAGGAGGGGGCTGTCATGGAGTAGGTGATATATACAGTATCACTCCATTGCAAAAAAAAAAAAAAAAGATTTTTGTCCTCTCTCAGCAGTTGTCATTTGTAAATAGCTTCTAGGCACTGGTAGGACTTTGTGCCTATTTCCCGTCCTTTGCGCTAGGATTTTGTCTGCCTTGAGCTTTTACAGATTTTGTGTGTGCTGTCACAGTTTATCTGAGTTCATATGTGTATCTGTTCTATTATCTCTTGAAAATGTTCTTTCTTTTAAATCATCTACCACCTCTGGCTCTCATAATTGCCTTCTTTTCCACATAGATCCCTAAGTTTTTGAAGAGAGGGATTTGATAAAGACATTCAGGGTTGAACATTCCAAAGTCTCTCATTCTCTTCATGCTGTGCAGCTGTGGGTTTCTGGGTTAATTCCTGTATAATGCAAGAAGTTTCTCTGCTGAGGTTGAGCAATGTATTGATCTGTGGGGATAGCAGTAATTCATTAAGAGTCTTTTTGTTGCTATGTTTAGATAGCAGAATAGTACTAATAGGTTTTCCCTGGGCACATAACCCAGTCTCAGGTTCTTGGCCTCATTAGCAATATCAAGCATGAGCTCCATCTCATGGAGCGAACCTAAAATCCAAACAAAAAAATAGACAGCAAGAAGTAAATAGTTACTCCCATAACATTTGTGCCACTATTACACCAATGGGCAGATCTTGCAAGCAGGTTATTATTATAGCTTGCAGGGTTTATAGATGGATGAGATTTATGATTACAACAAAAGACATTATCACTGGAGCAAAAAGCCCACAGAGTGGGGGAAAAAAACGTTACCAACTATACATCTGACAGAGGGTATTTAGAATATAAAAAATAACCTCCCAAAAAACAGACCATTAAAAAATTAAGAATGAAGTACATAGCTGTGGTGGTTTGAATGAAAATGGCCCCCACAGACCCATAAAAAGTGGCTCTATTAGGAGATATGGCCTTTTTGGAATAGGTGTGGCTTGTTGGAAGAAGTGTGTCACTGAGATGGGCTTTGAGGTCTCAAATACTCAAGCCAGGCCCAGTATCTCACACTCATTCTGCTGCCTACAGATCTGGATGCAGAACTCTCAGATACCTCGCCAGCAACATGTCTGCCTATTTGTCATTTGGTTCTGGCTTTAGAGTCAAGGGTAGAAGAAAGGGACTATGGACTCTCCTTCCATGACTAAGGAAAGCTGCTGATGCCAGGCATGTGTCAGGAATGTCCCTGCATGGAGGCCCAGAGAGGCTTTGTGTGAAGCTATAAAGGTGAAGCCTGGATTGCCTTAGAGACCCCAAGAGGTTAGAGATGCCAGAGTCATGGGATACCTGCTGAGGAAAGCTGCTAACAGACAGTGGAACCAGTTCAAGAGAAAGAAGTGTGTTGCAGTCAAGAGAGTTGAAAGGAGCTGAAGATCTGAAAAGCGTTTGGCATCAAACATAGAGATTCAGAGTTTAGAATCTGCCCTGCAGGTTTTCAGTCTTATCCCAGTCCAGTATTTTCTCACTATGCTCCCTTTCTTCCCTTTTAGAATGGTAATGTATAGTCTATGCCATTTTATGTTGAAAGCATGTGATCTGCTTTTAGATTTTGATTTTATAGGGGATTACACCTGAGAGAGTACAGAGTCTCAGAAAAGACTTTGAACTGTGGACTTTTAAACAGTGCTGATACTGATAGACTGTGGTGACTTTTGAAGTTGGACTAAATACATTTTTCATTATGATATAGATACAAGTCTATGGGGGCGTCAGGAAGTGGAATGTAGTGGTTGAAATGAAAATGGTTCCCATAGGCCCATAGGGAGTGGCACTATTAGAAGGTGTGGCCTTGGAGGGAATGAGTAGCTGGGGGTGGGCTTTGAGATTTCAGAAGTACAAGCCAGACCCAGTGCCTTACACTCTTCCTGCTGCCTGCAGATCTGGATATAGAACTCTCATCTATCACTCCAGCACAGAATCTACTTGTGTGCTGTCATGCTTCCTGCCATGACAATAATGGATTGTCTGAACTGTTAGCCAACCCCAAGAAAATGTTTCTTTGTAAGAGTGGTCAGCTCTTCATAGCAATAGAAATACTAGCTAAAACAAGAACTACACAGAAAGTTCTGAAAAGATGAAATGCAAATGGCTGAAAAACACATTTTAAAAATTTAAGCACCCTTAGCCATCAGGGAAATGCAAATTAAAAGTACTTTGAAATTTCATCTTTCCCCAGCCAGAATGGCCAAGATCAACAAAACAAAAAAATGCCAGTAGATTTTGGTGAGGGTGGGGGATAAGAGGAACACTCATACATTTCTGGTGAGAGTGCAAACTTGTACAGCCACTGTAGAAAGCAGTGATAGTTCCTCAACAACCTGAAATTTTTTCTAGTACAAGGTCCAGCTATACCATTCAGATATCTGTACAAAGAATTCTACATCTTACTACAGAGATTCTTGCTCATTCATCCATGCTCATTGCTGTTCTATTCATAAAAGTCAGAAATTAGAAATGCCCTAGATGTCCCTCAACTGATGAATGGAGAACGAAAGTATAGTACATTTACACAATGAAATATCATTCAGCAATTAAGAAAAATGAAATTGTGAAAAGCTTAAGTAAATAGAAGTAGAAACAGTCATCCTAAATGAGGTAACTCAGACCCAGAAAGATAAATATTATATGATTCCTCTTATGTGGATGTTAGTTTTTATGCATTAGATATGTGTGTATTCATTTAGAATACCCTCAGAGGTTAGATAGGGACCAAGTAAGGACCAGAGGAGAAAACAGAGGATCTTCCAAGGACAAGAAATAGAATATATTATTTAAAAAGGATAGTGGAGTAGCTAGAGGAGGAGGACTAAAGAGGATGGGAGATGCGAGGGCCGGGTAGAGGAGGGAATACAGAGAGGGATAAAACTCAAGACCTTCTAAACTGAATATTTTACATCTAGTCCCATGTTGTTTCTAATAGATTTCCTAAAGAAAAACATTCTTTGACCATTACCTTGTTGAACTGTACTCTGCATAACATAAAAATTTTGTTAATGTACTACAATGTAAGATTTGGAATGTGGTGTCTATAAGATTGTGGTTTGATGTAAATTTGAAGTATTCAAGGTACTGCTATGCTTTTTCCTCTCAAGGAAAATTACCACCAAGTCTGAATCTAGAGTGACTTTAGAAAAGAAACTCAATGCGTGGCTTTTTAGATTTTCAGTATAGATGTTAAGGGTTGTCTACAAATTGACATATCTGGGCTTTGGTACAAATTCTCAACTTTAAAGGGGGAAAAGCAAGTGCCAGTCCTTGTTCAACTCAGAAAAGTGATTATACAAACATTATATGAGAGAGGAAACACAGAGGTCACATCAGGGTCTCTATAGCACAGCTTGTATAATGGTGTCTGCACCATGAGGGTTCCACAACCCCTGAGCTCAGGCTGCATGTCCTGGCATTCAGGAGGAGTCAGTCCTACAGTTCCAAGGGCAGCCATGGCTATCATATGGCCCTAAAAGTCTACTCTTAGCAATCACAAGAGAAATAAAAACGTAAGTCCACACAAAAGCTTGTACAGATTCCGAGCAATATTATTCCAAAAACTGTATATTGCCTAAATGCCTACCTTTTGACAAATGAATGTTTACAGGTATAGGGCAAAACACATGGAAATAAGAAAAAAATACTGAGATATACTATTATACAGATGAACTTCATAATCAGCATGCTAAAGAAAGAAGACAGTCATAAAAGGCCATGTATCATATTGTTTTACTTATTAAATACCACAGTAGGGAAGTCTAAAGAGACAGAATGCACAATGGTGGTTTTCCAGATCTGAGGTTACAGAAGGGAGAAGGAAGAGACTTTCCTCATGGCATGATGAAATATTATACACTTACATTTTGGTGCTGGTTGCACAACTCTGAAAATGCTAAGCATCTTAAGTTGACAGACATTGTGTCACATGAATTATGTCTCAATAAAGCTTTACTAAACAAGGCTTGCAAGTTGTGTCATGCAAGAAATCTAATCTAAACATTCTGCTTATGCACCAAAATATTTTCACAGTGGTATTTCTCTGATATTTAGATAATTTATAGAGACCATAAATATTCAGAATGGGGACCATCTCAGAAATTCTGTGCTACAGAAGCTCTTTTCACAGTGCAAACATGGAAAGGTAAAAACAACATGCACCTTCCCCTAGAGGCATTGCAGATGTGGCTGCTGTGTCACATGCGCATCAGTAGGTGGCAGAGAGTAGAGAGGCTATATCTATATTCAGTATTCTGCCCTATGAACATCTGAATGAATAGTAGCCTAACATTCCTGGAAAAAAAGCAAGCTGGATACCAACACCACTTTGGCACCATAGGGTAGCCTGAGATGACTACCAGACCAGTACCAGGCAAGCACCAGATAGGCTCCCAGGACAGGAAACAAGCCAGACACTAGAAGGACTCTGCCTGGCCCTGGATGTGGGGGTTTTCGAAACCCAGACCTGGGGTCAGATGTGGCCCAGATGGGGTCACAAGAGCAGGATATGTCCCTGCCCCTCATATGCTACAGCTCTTGGGAAAGCAGGCCCTGAACCTTGCCTGGGTAACATACTACAGCTGGTCCCAGATATGGGGGTTGTGGGTGAGCTAGCCCTGAGAGAGTGAGTGTGGGAAAGCCAGCCCTGCCTTCTCTCTGCTATGTGGTGGTGTTGGCTAGGGAGAGATCCCCTTCCCTCCCTTTTGCCCTCACCACCATTGGCAGACAGGAGATCTGGCCCAGATGGGGTCACAAGAGCAGGAGAGCTGTCCCTGCCCCTCACATGCTGCAGCATTTGGGACAGTAGACCCTGCACCATTCCATAGTAGAACAGGACCTGCAAGTGGGGGTTGCAGGTCCAGAAACAGGGCTTTGAGTTGGCCCACCCTAACATCTACCCCATGCATGAACTGCTGGAATGCAAGAAGAAGCCAGTTCCACAACCCAAAACTACATGACTCCATGACACAGGACAGTTACAGAATATCTGAGAGGACTTCCAGTGAGGTTCCAGTATTGACAAAGTATCAGAAACCAGAGGCCTCGTACCACACCAAGGAGTCATTTTCATGAACATTTGCAAGCAAAATGTGTGGACAAAAAGGAATATTGTGGGACACACTGAGAAACTGCAGCTTCCACAATGAGCTGTTATTTTTTATGCTGGGACAGATTGCAAGGGTGGAGGGTGGGTCTGAGGGGAGGTGGGATGAGAGGGAACAGGGTGCATGGTGTGAAATTCACATAATAAAAATTTTTCAATAAAAAAATGCACAGGTGGTTAGTGTTTTTCCCCAACATCTCAGCAAAAATCATTTTGCATCTCCAGAACTTTTGTCTAAATCCATTTCCTTCTTCTCCGCCAAAAACCTCTTCACTTCCCACATATCCTCAAACACATGGACACCAACATAGTTTAAGAAAAGTAGTAATGTCCCAAATATTTTCAGTACTCTGAGTTTTAACATACAATGCTTTTGATCTCTCCATGAAGAATAGTAGGTACTTCCAGGGACCTTTACCCAAAAGTATGCCTGTCTCTCAAGGCGGATTCTTCAGCTGGAATCCAGAGAACCAACGGAGCTAGCCTAGTACACTTGCTGATACCAGTTTGGAGGGAAATTAAAGTCACTGACTTGTTTAGAACTATATTTCTCATGCTTGTCAACTTGCCCACTCACAAACTTCCTCTTCTTCCTACTTAACACTGCCTCTTCCCTAGACTCACAGGGACCAAGGCTGTGTGCTGAGAACCCCTGGAGGCTTGCGGGACTCACCTGACCACTGCACAACGTGACCCTCCCTCTCGAACAAAGCAGGAGCTTTTCCAGTCACCAGTCCTTCCCTTACTGCTTTGTGGAAGCAGGAAAAGTAAAATGAAATAAATGCGTTCTATCCCTCAATACAGTCTAGAGCTTCAAAGATAACAATGAGGCTTTTCATTCAGAGCTGTTCTTAATACTCTCTAAGGTTTCTCTAGAGGAAGAGATACGCCCTTCTCCAGACAGCAGAAACTCCTAGCGAGCATGGACAATTAAAAGGCGCAGCCTTGGGGACCCAAAGATTCCCAGCAGTCACCTAGGGCCTCACCTGGCTTAGCCCTTTGGAGAAAAACACTATGTCATCCTGCCCCAAGTCTCTAACAAGGACTTCTCTCAGCCCTGTTCTTCTTACCTATTCTAACACAATTTTAAAGAAATCTGTAACTAACAATCAGCCTAATCTCCAGGACAGGAGCAGGAATTTTTCATTTAAAATTGCCCGCCCAGGAAGCAATTTTAAATTTTAAATCGCTTCCCCAGCCGGGAAGCAAGCTCAGCCAGCTCCCCTCTGCACCCCACACAGGTGTGAAAGGCCTCTTCCCAACTCCTAGCTACTGCTCACAAGCGGCATTCTGAGGCTTTGAGGAGGTAGGGTTTGTTTTGTTTTTAATTTCTAAAAAATATAACCAAAAGTAAAACCAAATGTTTTGATATGTTCAAGTTTGTGAGGCCCCTCTCAGAATCACAGATCATAGTCTTACTGAATCTCCCTTTTTTTTTTTTTTTTTTTGCGCAGACTACCTCTTCATTAGAATACACATTGCCCCAGTGTTTGGCACAGAGGGAACAAATAGCAGGAGGGAAATGACAGAGAAGGCATCTAGCAGAGCTTGCAAGTCTCAGCAGCATCTCAGCAGCGCTCTGGGGTCTAACCTTCCCCAAGGCCTCCAGGACGCAGATGCCCAGCAGCGGCGGGAGTCTGGAACCCAGTTCCCCTTCGCTGTTCCTGTCAAAGCCAGTTGCTTCAAAAATTATGTGTGCGCTAGCACTTTCCGTTGTGAGTACTTCCTCCAGCAGCCAAAACAAACACCCGGGATATGGCAACACACGAATTCTAAACATGGAGTTGAGAGGGATGTGTCACCCCATACAAGTGGCATAGAAAACACTCCCTTTCTGACCTCATGTGCCTTCCTTGTCCCACACTCAAACTTCTGAGGTTCTTCAGCCAGGTCCCTGCTGAGCTTAGCTGACCTCAAGCTCAGGTTGGAATTAGGATGTAAAGCTGTACCCCAAGCCCAGTCTCGCAAGGAGAGTGGCCGTCCTGAGTGATAATGTTACCCGCCAGGCTCCAGAAACCTTGCTCATCAAAAAACGAATGCTGGGTGTAGCTGCTCACACACTTAATCTGCCACTGGGGCTGCAGAGGCCAAAGAAGCCATGAGTTAAGAGCCAGCCTGGGCTATAGAATGGGACTTTTAAATTAAATTAAATTAAAAAATAGAATCTGGCCGGGCGTGGTGGGGCACACCTTTAATCCCAGCACTTGGGAGGCAGAGGCAGGCGGATCTCTGTGAGTTCGAGGCCAGCCTGGTCTACAAAGCAAGTCCAGGACAGCCAGGGCTGTTACACAGAGAAACCCTGTCTCGAAAAACCAAAAAAAAAGAAATAAAAAAAAAAAAAAAAAAATAGAATCTGGAGAAGGGGGTTGAGGGTTCTCAGTCCTTCAAAGGACTTGCTGCTCTTCCATAGTTTCCTAGTTTGGTTCCAGCATCAGTGCCCAGTTCTGGCCCCACTGGCACTCAACCATACACACGTGTTACTCACATGTCTGACACACACACACAAACACACACATGATGATGACCATGATGACGCTGCTGCTGCTGATGATGATGATAATCTTTTAAAATTCACAAATATATAAAATTTGAATGTAAGATCTGCATATAAGAGACCACATACTGGGTCTGAATGTTTTTTTTTGTTTGTTTGTTTTGTATTAAGGCCTGGCGGGAGGCCTGCATACCTAGGCAGGCCTGGCTGGCCTTAGCTGGAGCTCTGAGACCTGGGGCAACTGGCTGGCCCTTATAATAAATATACCTAGACCTTTTAATCTTTCGACACTTAGGCCTTACCTGCGGAGACTCTCAACTAGCCCATATAAATTAACCCGACCACCTAATCCCAACCAACTATGTGGCTTGCTGTACCTTCAGAGCTCTCAGACACACACACATCTGTCCATGTCCTTGGCTCTTGGCAGAAAGAGAGCTTGCTCTGTATTTTCCCAGGATTTCTTAGTTCCTCCTAGGAAATTCTGCCTTTCTATACTCTTTCAGTGCAGCTAATTGGCCATTAACAACTTTTATTATCTAATAAGAGAAGGCCTCAGATAGGGCATTAATCAGATCTCAAAGGTGGTTGAAGAATAGATAGCTAGAGTCTCATAGTTAAATTTTGAGTTGTTTAGGAATCAAGAGGGTGTTCTGGATCTAAGAAGACATTTTTAAAATTATGAGGCAAGTTAGTATGAAAGCTGAGTTAGATATAGAACTTTAAACTCATGGAGATGGTTAGATAGTAGAATGTTAAAGTCAGGTGCCAAATACATATGGACTGGACATTGGGAATGTATGCTAAGCCATATAACTCTCATAATTGTGGCCTATTTATTTCTGTTGTTTTGTATTGTATTTATAGTTATAAGAAAAAGAACCATTTGTTTGACTGAAAGGGAGAGCTGTTGGGGGGAAAAAGAAATACCTTAAACCAAAAAAAAAAAAA
>CAJQZJ010032236.1:3388842-3400029 GCA_907164525.1 Lophiomys imhausi
TGATGGTTAGATAGTAGAATGTTAAAGTCAGGTGCCAAATACATATGGACTGGACATTGGGAATGTATGCTAAGCCATATAACTCTCATAATTGTGGCCTATTTATTTCTGTTGTTTTGTATTGTATTTATAGTTATAAGAAAAAAGAACCATTATTTGGACTGAAAGGGAGAGCTGTTGGGGGGAAAAATAAATACCTTAAACTAAAAAAAAAAAAAGAAGGGAAGAGGATGGTGGGGCTGAGGGGGAGGAGGGTGGAAGGGTGGGACTGGAGGGGGGAGTAGGGAGGGGATTGTGATTGAGATGTAACTTGAAGAAATAAAAAATAAATTATTAAAAAAAAAGATGGAACAGTATGCAAGACTATAGGGCATATTCTTAATTAGTGATTGATGGGGGAGGGCCCGGGCCCAAACCATTGTAGGTGAGACCATCCTTGGGTTGGTGATCTTGGGTTCCATGAGAAAGCAGACCAAGCAAGACATGGAGAATACATCAGTAAGCAGTTTTCCTTCATGGTCTCCACATCAGCTGCTGCCTCCAGGTTCCTGACCTGTTTGAGTCCCTGTCCTGACTTCCTTCGATGATGAACAATGATATAGCAGAGTAAGCCAAGTAAACTCTTCCCTCCCCAGGTTTCTTTGGTCATGGAATTTCATCACAGCAGTGGCAATCCTAACTAGGACAGTAGATTAGACAGATCAGTAGATATTCCATAAAAGGAAACTCAAGTTTGTCTCGGTGCTTAACCAACTGAAAAACTCTATAAAACTGCAAGGAACATTTATAAGATTAAGAGAAACCATAAAACATAGAACCAGGAGTCACCAGTTGTGAAATGAGGTTTATTTTCTTGATGTCTTCAAATAAAGTTGGATAAGTGACAATTTTTAATCAAGAGGTTGCCAAGTCTTTGGTTGTTAGTAGATTCTGACAGTGACTCTCTGGCAAACAGGAACTTTTGGCAGCCTGTAGACAGACTCCAGGGGGTTCAAGGTGAGGGCCAGGATCCGTGGTGAAGGTGATAGACTATGTCAGTGATACCAATGATTTCTGAAGAGAGCAACACAGACTTTGAAATGAAGTAGTAAATCTTAGAAACAAAGTTTGAAAAGGCAACATGAAATGTTCTGCATGGGTGAAAGGAGTCATTGGGAGACAAACACAGGGAATACTGTACTACAAGATCCAAAACAACCCCATTCCTGAAGGAAAACACAGACCCTGCTCTTGAGGGGCTGATGATACTCCTGTAATGAGTGTCCACTTGTCCACTCACCCCCCCCCCCAATGCACTTGCTTGTGCAACACAGGAAAAGCACTAACCCCTTCTTACATCATATTCACCAACCAACAGTCTCCAAGTCTAACCAACACACACATGAAAAGAAACTGATTAAACTTTCTAGGACAGGGAAGGGAGAAAGCAAGTGAAAACTAGACTCTGGGTTTGAATCTGAACAAATTTAACAGCTTTCTAGGGAATACAAGGGGTCTTCAAATAAAGGGAAATTTTTCTGAAGGACTAGAGACCTGTGTCTGGTGTTCAGGCCAAGAAGCTGCTTCCTTCCATCAACAACATGAAATCTGTTTGACTCCTTCAGTAGCATATGTAACTCAGCTAATCGGAAAAGTGTGCAGTTTGAGTAGCTGTCTTCTAGACAGATTTTAACATATTGATCTGAAAAATTCCCCATATTCTGCATCGAAGTCCAATTAATCAAAAAGGCATTGAAGTTTTCTTACCATAAGCCAACAAGGCAGTGCTAATTTCAACTGGTTTTGATTCCAAAGGGAAGCCTCTCATGGTAAGGGAAAGGCTACTGGATTTGTAAAGTGTGCGGGTGTGGGTATGTGGTAGATGTGGGTATGTGCTTGTGTGTGGAGGCCAGAGGACGAGCCCAAGTGTCACTCCTCAGAGGAGCCATCTGCCTTGCTTTTAGTCAGGATCTCTCAATTGCCTGGAATTTTCCAAGTAGTCTAGGCTGTTAGCCAGGGATGCAATTCTCTATACCTTCCCAGTGAAAAGGATTACAATCATGTACTACCACAGTCAGCTTTGTCTACATGAGGGTCAGTTTCAGGTTGGTATAATTGCATAGCAAGCACTTTATAGACTGAACTACCTTCTCAGGACCTGACCTATAAATCTGATTTAGCTCTGTCTCACTGACTCCATAGGCCCTGGAGGTATCAATTCATCTTTCCAAAAGACCAGACATGGTCTAAGGTTTTATCTAGTCCCACTTTTGATGATTTAATTTTCTTTATTGTATTAATTTTTCTAACTTGTATTAATAACAA
The DNA here is from genome assembly GCA_907164525.1 of Lophiomys imhausi. Taxonomy (NCBI): domain Eukaryota; kingdom Metazoa; phylum Chordata; class Mammalia; order Rodentia; family Muridae; genus Lophiomys; species Lophiomys imhausi. Next base: position 3,391,147 of record CAJQZJ010032236.1, read on the forward strand.
TTTATTTTAATTTGGAGAATAATAGGGAAGGATGAGTTGATATTTCTATGCCAAATCTGTGTAAGATCTATCTGGAACGATCTACACAAAACATTTAGAATATTTCAGTCAAAATTGTGGAACTATGGAGATTTTGTGTCATAGTGTCAGTTAACCTGGAAACTGTATCACCTACGAGAGTAACTGATCCATCAAGACTATATAACAGAGATCCAATTTTTAAAAAGACTCTTGGAGCTAAGACTGAAGTGAACCTCTCTTTCTGATGGTGCTTTAAGTATACATATTGTCACACACTGATGATGGTAGACTAATGTCCCGTGGCTACAAGAGTATCATGGGAGAGCCATGTTGGTGACTTCTGTGTTGTCATGTCTGCACTTCTATGTTGTCATGTCTGCTTCTTTTCTTGGATTATTTTAGTCTGAAAGCTTCCCAGAAAGCAAGGATCACCACAGATGGAAAAGCTTTCTGGCGTTTAGTGTTGTTTCTAGCTAACTAATGAAATTAAGGATGGTTTAGGGGACCCATGGAACTTGCTGTTGGTGTCAGAAATAAGGACAGTCTTGAAGACTATGCTTCTGGTTGATAGCAGGCTAAATTCTCTGTAATACCACAGCAATGAAAACAACTAAAATCTGAGATAAATATTATTTTTCCTCAAACTTTGGTGGCCTATGACATCTTTCCACAAAACAGACAATAGCCTCCTAATATATTTTTTATCTTTCTGTCTTTTCTCTTGGTCTGTCTGTTCTTCCTTTAGTCTATTCCTCCAAAGCAGGAAATTCTTGTTTTTCATTTTAATTTTTAAAAATTGTATATGTGTTTTGCCTGCATGTTTGTTATGTGTATCATATGTATACAGTGCCCAAAGAGGCCAGACAATGACATCAGATGCCCTAGAACTGGAGTTATAAATGGTTGTTAGTCACCATGTGAGTGCTAGGAACAAGTGCTCTTCAGAGCTGACCCATCACTCCTGTCCTAGAAATTCCTCCTTTTTTTTTTTTTTTGTTTTTTTTTTTGGTTTTTTGAGACAGGGTTTCTCTGAATATCTCTGGCTGTCCTGGACTCGCTTTGTAGACCAGGCTGGCCTCGAACTCTCAAAGATCCGCCTGCCTCTGCCTCCCAAGTGCTGGGATTAAAGGCGTGCGCCACCACCGCCCGGCCTGAAATTCCTCCTTTTAATGAAGGTCAGATTCCTGTGTCTATAGATTTTTTTGACTCGCTAATATCTATTTCTTTGGAATTTCACCTTGCAATTAAGACATTGCTATTTCTTCTATTTTTATGGATATTATTTTTCTTAACATGAATACTATTCTATTAATTTTTTAATTGAAAAAATTTTATTATGCAAATTTCACATCATGCACCCTGTTCACTCTCATCTCCCACCTGCCCTCAGACCCACCCTCCACCCTTGCAATCTGTCCCAGCATTATTCTATTAAGTTTAAAAAGTAACATTTGGGGGGGGATATGGCCATACTTCAGTTGGTACACTGTTTCCTAGTATGAATGATTCAATCTTCCCAGCACCATCTTAAAAATTGGGCTTTGTGGCACCTAGTGCTATAGTCTCAACACTCTTGGAGGTAAAGGCAGAAGATTCAGGAGTTCAAGGTCATCCTTAGCTACATAGCACGTTCAGTGCCAGCCTGGGCTCCATGAAATTCTGTCTCAAAACAATTTTTGTTTTTTGAGAGAGTTTCTCTGTGTATCCTTGTCTGTCCTGGACTCACTCTGTAGACCAGGCTAGCCTTGAACTCACAGAGATCCACCTGCCTCTGCCTCCTAAGTGCTGGGATTAAAGAAGTGTGCCACCACACCCAGCAACAATTTATTTTTTATAAGTTACATTCTTATACCCAGATCTACCACTATGGAAATCAATATGGAGGTTCCTCAAAAACCTGGAACTAGAACTACCATACAATACAGCTGAGCCACTCTTGAACACATACTAAAGGTCTTTAGGTCAACACACCACTGAGGTGTCTCAGCATCCACATTTACTGCTGCACTATTCAAGATAATTGGGAAATGGAACCAGCCTAGATGTCTATCAACAGATTAATGGATAAAGAAAATGTGCTTTGTACACACAATGTGGCTTTATGCAGTTGCAATGAAAAGTGCAATCATGACGTTTGCAGGAAATTGATGAAATTAGAAATCTTTTTTTGGTTTTGTTTTGTTCTTTGTCTTTTGAGACAGAGTTTCTCTGTGTATCCCTGGCTGTCCTGGTCTCACTTTGTAGACCAGGCTGGCCTCAAACTCACAGAGATCCACCTGCCTCTGCCTTCTGAGTGCTGAGGTTAAAGGTGTGTGCCACCACACTCAGTGAAATTAGAAATCTTTATGCTAAGCAAACTAAGACAGACTCAAAAAGACAAATGATACATGTTTTCTCTTACATGCAAGACCTAGGTTCAAAATTCACACACACACGAGAGAGAGAGAGAGAGAGAGAGAAAGAGAGGGATGGAGGGAGGGAGGGAGGGCAAGCTGTGTGAGCCTAATGTACATGTTATAAAACTTGAAAGAGGATTGTGAGGGAGAGGAATAAATCTAAATGGAGATGAGAAACAGCAATGAAATGCATATAATATGAAAACAGAAGAAGGTTCATATATCTACATGTGTGTGCACATGCTTGAGGCCAGAGACTGAATATCTCTATTTGCACAGCATACTATGGCAGACTTTACTATTCTAGTGTGTTCACCATATAATATGTTTCCATCTATGTAAGTCCTCCAGACCTCAGTAAATACCCTGACATTTCCACTCTGACTTTTTTTTTATTATTATGTACACAGTATTTTCTCTGCATATATGCCCGGGCAGCAGATCTCAATGTAGATGGCTGTGAGCCACCATGTGGTTGCTGGGAATTGAACTCAGGACCTTTGGAAGAACAGCCAGTGCTCTTAACCTCTGAGCCATCTCTCCAGCCCTCCACTCTGACTTTTGAGAATCTTTCAAGACTGTAATAGGTTATTCCCTCTCTTCAAACTAAACATTAAAATGACTAGCTGTTATCACAGGTTTTAATAGTTTCCAGAGGCTATAGGGAGCCAATATTCAGTGCAAGGTCCTAAAGTACAGATACAATACCAAAAGTCATCATAATTTCCCCCTGTGCTTGCTTATATGTGAATTATGAGAACAAGGAAGGATAAGAAGATGTATTATCATTTCATAGGGGGAAAGAGAGAAATATGCAGATGTATACAGCTTTAAATGTGATGAGTGATTTCCATAACTAATGCCTCCCTTGGTCCCCATGGTGATGCCACGTGATGAACAGATGATGCAGCAGGTTCATTATTATGAAGATGGAGATGCCAGACTCATGGACGTTGCCCTTGCGATTTGAGACAGAGAGCCAGAAGACAACTGTAAAGCACAGCCTACCCAACTGTGACTTGTGAGCCAAATGTGGTCCAGGGTCTGCTGATGCAGATACAGTTATATTGGAACACAGCCTACCTATTTGTTTACATAGCTGTCCTTGACCAATTCAGCCACACAACAGTCTTGCTGTGTAGTTCTGACCAAATCCATCTGGCCCGCAAAGCCTGAACTGTGCACTGCATGACCTTTCACAAGCAAGGTTTGTTAATTCCTGGTTGAAGACAATATATCATAAAGTTAACTCCCAAATAAAAGGGATAAAGTTAATAAGCAATAAAAGAGATGAGTCAAACAGTGCTTCATGGGGCAAAGGAATATTTAACAATATGATGTGTTGAATTGTCATGCATCAAAGAGTTATTTATTTCTTTGCAGACCTATTGAAGCAGGGTGGCTCCAAAGTTGAATTCCACCTGCCTCATTCTAGAAGTTGGAGTATGCTACAGTGCCTGCCCCCAAAAGGTTTTAAGTAACAGGATGAGTCCTCAATCTGTTAGTAAAAGATGGCCGCCTACCCATCCCTGCAAGGATTTACACAGCGGCAAACAGGAAGAGAAGCAATGAAGATATTGTTGGTGACATTTGAACTCTAAAGACTCCCAGCAAGACGAAAAGCTGAAAAGTACACTGCAGTTGCTGAATAAGCTATCATTAGGAAAGGAAACTCACATGAAGTGGGTGGGCATGACTTACCAGGAAATGCATCGGTAGCCCTGTTTCTCATGCAGTTTTCCTGGAACTCACAGAATGCATTCCACCTCTTTGTTTTTGTTTTGACTTTCCTTTTGCACCAAGCCCTTCCTCAGGCTCCTCACACTCACCCTGCTCCCTGTGCCTGCCTCGGACCTTCACAATATAGCCTCATCAGGGCCCTCCCCTGCACTGTGAGAACCAATATCTGCACTCTGGAGCCCAGTGAAGGCGTTAAGTCAAGCAAGTACTTAGTTTGGGTAATTGGTTGTGACTCCGTTCCTTCAGAGCAATGGCTTTCAACCTTCCTAAAGCTCTGACCCTTTAATATAGTTCCTCATGTTGTTGTGACTCCCAACCATAAAATTATTTTTACTGCTATTTCATAATTGTAATTTTGCTACTCTTACGAATCCTAATGTAATCCTAATATCTGATAGGCAGGATGGTCTTAGGTGACCCATATAAAAGGTCATTCGACCCCAAAAAGGGGCCAAGACCCACAGGTTGAGAGCCTTGCTCCAAAGGGAAGCTTTCACTGGTGGAGAAATGGATTCCAGGAATTTATCTACCACTCTGTGTGCTAGCTTACTTTGTGACATTCAAGCTTAAGGCCAGAGGTCACAATACAGGGATTTGTTTTCATCAGGCCAGGACTATGTGGCCAATAGGAAAGAAAAGGCTGGTAAAGGAATAGAACCAAAAGCTGCACTGTGGACATTTTACAGGATTTCTTTGGGCTGTTTGTTTTGCTCTTCTTTCTGAAGACTAAAATCTTAGGATATAGTCCAGGCTGCCCTCAAACTCACAGTGTCCTTCCTGTGACAGCATCTTCAGTAATATGGTCACAGGCACGTGCAACCACAGGTGGCTTATGAGTGGTGTAGTTTATATGAAAGAGAAATCTGAGAAGAGTTTTCTCAGATTGGATACAGTCCTTAAAACTACTGACAAAACTACACATAAACATTGCAAGTTGTCAAGTCAAAGGAATTTTCTTTTCTAGCCTCACTTATCTTTGTGAGATAGAGTCTCATGAGGCCAAGGCCTGGGCATCTTCATCAAATTTTCCCATCTTCCAAAAGCCAGCATTTCAGGACCACACCACCATGACTGACTAAAATATTTCTATCTGACAAATAATAAAAGGACAAGTTACAATCAAACAAACTAAAGATTTAGTTATATGCTTCTGCTTCCTATGTAAAACAACACTACCAGATAACATGAAGAAGCAATCAATGAGATTTTATTTTGTGCTAATGAAGGGATAAAAAGCAATACATGGAGTTAACTTAATTAGTAAAAGAACATTGTTATTTCTACTTTACTTTCATGACTTCTTTAGAACTCATCATTTTGTAAGTATTTAGTTTTGTATTGAATTGTATATTTCTTTACACATAGAAGGCCCTCAGAGTTTATAAAGAATCAAACATTGCAAATGGTGTTTGGATCGAATCTTCAATCCCCTCACAACCAGCCATCAAGCCCAGCCTGATGGGTGCTTGCTTCCTAAGGGTTCATCTCTAGCCCCTCCCCCCACCCTCCACACACTCCACCTTGGCGGGTTGCTGTTCCCAGATTACACCCAGCACACTCCGACACAGCAGTTAGCACTGGCTGTTTACTCTGCACAACACTCTCCTTCAGTTCTTACCACGACTTTTCTCCCACTTTCTTCAGTTATTTCCTGAAATATTGCCTGAACAGGCATCAGTGCTTCTAAAAACAAACTCTCATCCACACGCCTATAAGCAACCCTAATGAAACTTACTGGGTCTCACACACATGAGAGAAGAGGGGGGAGCCAGCGGGGAAGAGGAAGGACAGTCTTCAGAATGGAAGAGATGACAGAGGAGCAGAGGTGGGTATGACCAAAGTACATTATGTACATGGATTAAAATGTCATAATGAAATCTACTGTTATATATAATTAATATATACTAATAAAATATGTTAAAATATTACCTTAGCACAGTGGCCTTTCCTGACACTCATATGAGTTCTAGATTCCATGACTTTCTCTCCACTTAATTTGCAGTATTTCACCTTATTGATTCCTTTTTATCCTTTTTTTTGGAGAAAGGGTCTTACTGTGTAGCCTTGGGCATTCTGCCACGTAAATCAGAGAACTGCCTGCCTCTGCCTCCAGAGTGTTGAGATTAAAGATGTGTACCACCGAAACCGAAACTTTTAATTATTTAATGTATTTATTAATAACTATGAACATTTATAGCAAATATAAACACTTACCTAACTACTAGCCCTAAGAATGACTACAACCCCTGTTAGCTAACCCCTAAACCTATTAATAACTATAACAACTGTTATTTAACAATTAATCCTAACCTTTTAGAGGGATATAGTCTCTGGGGCAAGTCCTCAGTCGTCAGGAACAGTGCCTGGGGCAGGTCCTCCGTCATCAGGAACTCCTCAAGATAGATCCTTTAAGGCACTTAGTCAACAGTCTTTCTTCATGAATATCTCAGACGTGGGTCTTTTTAGGGTAAATTAGCTATGGCAGCTTCACCTTAAATGAGGCTTAAGACTTTCTTCTTTCTGGAAGGCCTCAGCTGTCTGTAAGCCAATTTTTTCAGTTTGTATTAGCAACTCAGCCATTCTGCCTCAGTCTTTGAGGCTGGCCACATGAACCCCTCTAGGCAAAAGCTGTGCCACAGGGTTTAGTCCTTGGTCATTTGCTGCTTTGCCAAGGCCTTCTCTGCTCACCATCTTCTTTTCTGCCTCTGGGAAAGCTGGCTGTAATTTTTTAGCTCTGTTGGAAATCAGCTTTTTAGTCCACCAGCATTTTCTCCATCAGCTGACACAAGCTGCTTTGCATCTCGTTATCTCTAGGTAGGAACTCTCTAGCATGAGAACTCTTGGGCTCCAACCACTTCGTCCTTAAATATGGTCTCTCTTTGTTTCACCCCGCTTCAGCCTAATCTGGGCTCCGCCCACCTTGTAAGGCTATTAGCAGCTAAAAACAATGCCAGGCCATAAACCTTGTTTTTAGTCCATATGCTGCTATGCCAACTGCCCACAGCCAAGTTGATCTTCATGCCCTGTATTAAGAGACTGTATCAGAAGCCCCTAGATAGTCACTAAATCTAACTTATATTAATGTAACTCCCCTTACAGACCACTGTGTCCATCCAGCATCTACTGATACTTCAGTTGCTTATGTATAATCAACTTATGTACACGTTGCTCAAGTAGAATGTAGGCCTCAGACACCAGGGACCTGGTCACTGCCCTTGCTCTGGGACAAAGTTTCCCTGGCATGCGGCTGATTTGAAAATTATGTGTTGAGTGATAAATGAACAAAAGAGCAAGGGAATAAATGAAACTATTAATGCTGAATTCAAAAGTGGTTAGTAATAAAATCAAGGGCAGACTGTGGCCAGTGTGTGTGTGTGTGTGTGTGTGTGTGTGTGTGTGTGTGTGTGTGTGTGTGCATGTGAGTATGAATATGTGTGTGCATAAAATGTATACAAATAATAGTTGTTTTACATAAGTATAAGTCATATATATATATTTTAATAAATTTATTTATTGCTTCAGGTTACATCTCCATCATAGTGTTCTCTTTCCCCCCTTCCCAGTCCCGCCCTTCCACCCTCTACCACCTAACCCTTCCATCCCACTCCTCTGGAGTGGAGTGTCCCTACATAACATTCCCTCGCCCCAGTTCAGCAGTCATATGAGGGCCAAGAGCCTCCTCATACACTGGAGCCTGAAAGGCAGTAGCACCAGGGAAAAGTGTCTCATTGCCAGGGAGAGAAAACAAACAAACAAAAAGTCTATGTCCATGTTCCCTTTGGAGCATTGGTTGTAGTATAGATATCCTGTACTATATAGCTAAAATCCTACTATAAGTGAATAGATGCCATGTGCATCCTTCTGAGTCTGGGTTAGCTCACTCAGGATGAGCTTCTCTAGCTCCATCCATTTGGCTGTATTTTAATAAACTGACTCATTTGAGCACAAGGTTTTCTTCTTTTTAACTAGAACTTATGGTCGAGTGTGAAAAGGCTGAGTGAAGTCAAGAGCCCCAAGAATCACAGAGGATAAATAATTAAAGAGCTTGGGCATTTGATTGCAGCTTTTCCTGAGGGGTAAACCAGGTAAGCAATATTTTTACCAAATAACATCTAATTGAGGCCCACTTCTTTGGCTAATAGCACCCCTTTCCTAGTTTCCCAGCACGGAAGCACAAACTCCCCTTTCTTGATGAGTTAGACCTGTGACTTATTCCTCACCAAATTAATCATAAGCCCTCACATCCTCCAAGAGGGGAGGTCAGAGGTCACTCGGCTTCTGGCTCCCAATCCAGCTCTATCCTTGGGACAACCTGAGCTTTTTATGTTGTGTTTGTTTGTTGGGTGGTTTGTATCCCAGGCTGACTTTAATCGTGTTGAACTTGCTATGTAGATGAGGACATACTTGAAATTTTAAGTATAGGTATAGATACAGATATAGTGTGTGTGTGTGTGTGTGTGTGTGTGTGTGTGTGTGTGTGTGTATCCTAGCAAGTGTCTGTAAGTCAGAGAACAGCTTTCTCTTAAGAGTTGTTTCTCTCCTTCCACTACAGATTCCAGAGACCAGCATGATATCATCAGGCTTGCTCTAGGCAAGCACCTGACCACCATCCATCAGCCTCACACCACCACCACCACACACATCACACACACACACCACCACCTTAACACACACACACACCACCACCACCACCCTACCACCACATACACCACACACACATCACACA